>CM021734.1:37867526-37891933 GCA_011075105.1 Heteronetta atricapilla | reverse complement strand
AGAACTAAAGTTACCCTTAACGGGCACAGTGACTAATGAGGTTATGTATAGGCTAAAAAAAAAAAAAAGGAAAGGAAAGGCAGAGCCAGAGGAAAGTGCCTAGAAGATATTATGCCAGTAAGTGACATCCCTGAAAAGTTTTAAACAAAGACAATCTGACAAGAGTAACAGACCAAGCAAGCTCTAAATCAGTTAAGTTGAAACAAATCTTGCAACTCACATATTAAGCACCAATATTGCACTGGGAGGAAAAATATAGAGAAAGCAGTACAGTTAACGTACCTATTCCACAGTGTGCTAGCCAATAGGTATTAAGAATGAAATTATGTTAGTATTAGGACAATAATGTGTAGGAGTAAAGGATAGCCAGCCCTAACATGGAAAAAAATAAAATAAAATACATGCCTTAAATGTTATCTCAGTCTTAATATATGAGATGTATGATGCTTGCAAATCTTCTGTTTCAGAAACAGAATGACTGAAAATAAAACATCTTCAGGCAGAAACATCACTAAAGTTTTTTTTAAGTGATATATTGAAAATACTAATCACTAATGAAGAGTTTTAAAAAATCACCATCGTGTCTGTAACAGAAAGTAAGCATCTGGGACAGGCACTTCAGAAATAGGATACACACACTCATTGAAACCGTCAGTGGAAACCAGCTAGTATACAGAAAAAAGCCATTTAAGAAAACTAGAAAAGGAGTATTAGCAGGCAGGGGGAACAATCAATAACAGCACCACAGAACAGCTGAAAGCATTGGAAAATGACAGAATGGAGCAGAAAGATGTAGTTTCTGCCCTAGGCATCAGTACTAGCATGGGAAGGATGAAATGTGGTAAATTACAAAGATACACTAAAGTGAATGAGACAGGTCTTTAATCCTGATATGATTCTTTTGCACTGCTGTAAAGGGATTAAAATCCAACCCAAAAGGACCAGAAAAAGAATCTCTGTCAGAACAGAGTGCCATCTTAAATGGGCTGCAAACGTTCCATGCCTTATGGTCCCCAAGTAAAGAGGACCACATTCTCAGTGGATTCTCAATGGCTGATGATTACAGATTTCTAAAACCAGCGCAGTTTCAGAGGTTGTCCTACTTTGTGCAGGAGTGGAAGACACCCTGGTAACTTGGATGACCTAGAAAGTTCTCTTATTTGTGTTGAATTACCTTTGCCTCTTGCAGCCTTCTAGTCCTTTGCTGAATATAATTCAACTAGACTGATTATGACCTGATTTCTGATAACCACGAGATTTCCAATGGTACTGCAGTTTGTAGTGAATGAATAAAGTTTTTAAAGAATAGTTATTAAGACATTCATGGCATTTTTCTGATGGCCATATTTGAGAATATTCATTTAGTAAACAAATTATTTTAAGATATCAAGGAATGCATTTTAAATTTTTAAAAAATCAAGTGTTTAATATATATCTCAGCATTGCAATAATCTTAGAAATCTTAATCTGGAAAAATAAATAAGTCATATATTTTTTCCTCCACTAAGTATTTGTTTCATAAAGTATATATCTCATGCCTCACAGAGTGAGACACTCATGAGCAAGTCACCTTGCCATGAAACTGGGAAATAGTGAAATATTCAATGTATTGTGCTTTGATGAAGCTGAATCTACAATCACGATTATGTTAACTCACATTAGTCTTAGTAAAGAAACTGCTGCAGCTTCTATTCTACTTCTGAAGTAGAGAAGAAAAATGCAACGGAATTCATCTGGGATGACGTTACTGTCAGATCTGCTTGTGCACTGGACTAAATTTGTTTTAAATAGGAGTTAACCAATATTGGAATAACAAACTGATAAAAAAATAGTTAAATTATTCTTTACAAATTAGCATTTAGGAAATGTAAAGGATGAGAAAAGACATTTGCCCTTATGGCTATCAACGTAGAGAAATTATGAAAGGTATTTCATTCATTTCCAACACAGATTCGCTTTGGTACATTTGTCTATCAGAAATACCAAAAGCTATTATGTGAGAAAGTGCAACAGAAGTATATATATATACATATATAAGTAATCTTTAATTTGAATTATAAAAGATTTTCAAGGAAATTATGATGCTTCCATTATATAATAGCACATAATTTTTTTTTTTCTAACTTAGGGAAAGGTATACTTATGGAAAGACAGATGAGAAATAAAGTATTATATTTTTAAATAAAGACAATCAATTAACTCAAGCCTAGAAATATTCACAGATAAAAGAAGAATCTAAATCTCTCAGAATTTGTTCATAAATGTCTAAATGCTTGTGGGAAAAGACTTCTTAAAATTATGTTCAGTTGAAATAGTTTGATCAACAGTAGTGGAGGATTGTAGCTTGTTTGCAACTCTTCCTGATTTCCTTCCTTCAGGCATGCAGTCCCTGCAACTTGATCTGAAATTACATTTAGGAACTTGCAGAAGGATAAAGATTTGTCCCCCACTGAACACTTGACGTACATACAGAACTTGCAATAAGACTTGAAAAGTATTCTCTGTTCTTTTCAGGCAAATAAAATATATTTTATTCTCTTTCTTCAGCAATAGTAAAGAAGAAGTAACAAAGTGCAAGAAAGAAGTCTGGTTCTTTAAAGACTACTTTTTCACAAGTAGGCCTGGAGACCATCTTGCACATGCTTTTGACAGTGTTTTATATATTTATCTTATAAATAAAGTGGCTGAATATGAAGCGTTTGACCAACATAACTTATTGCTGCAGCACGATAAACTATGGTTTGAAATGTAAATTTTCAGCTGTCTAGCTAGGTCTTTTTCCCTGCATCTGCTAAATCTAAAATATGCCCATAGACCCAACAGAAATAAAACAAAACAAAACCAAAACCAAAACCAAAAAACAATTAAGCATATGTCAGAAAACTGTGAGAGGTCATGTGTGTGTGTGGAAATGAAATGGCACAGAAGAACTGGTTCCAGGACGTGCAGACATTATACCAGGTTATACCAGGCTGTATTATGCTTACATGGCAAGTATTTGGCCATTTACAGATCCTCTCAAAAAGGACCTACTGCTGGCAAGTGCTGAGCCAGTGAATGACACTGGTTGGGCCCCTATGAGAGCAGCTGTGTAACAGCAGCTGGGAGAGTGAGGAGTGAGAAACAGCCTTGCAGACACACAGGTCACTGCAGCAAGAGGGCAGGAGGTGCTCCAGGCACGCAGCAGCAGTTCCCTGCAGCCTGTGGAGAGGCCCCTGGTGGAGCAGGCTGTCCCCCTGCAGCCCATGGGTCCCACACGGAGCAGATCTACACGTTGCAGACCGTGGAGGAGCCCCCGGTGGAGCAGGTGGATGTGGCCTGGAGGAGGCTGCGGCCCATGGAGAGCCCCCGCAGGAGCAGGCCCCGGGACTGAGCTGCAGCCCGTGGAGAGGAGCCCACACAGGAGCAGGGGTCTGGGGGGAGCTGCCGCCCCTGGGGGACTCGTGCTGGAGCAGTTTGCTCCTGGGGGATGGACCCCGTGGTATGGACCCATGTTGGAGCAGGTCTTGAAGAGCTGCTGCCTGTGGGCAGCCCCCACAGGATCAGTTTGGCAAGGACAGCATCCCATGGGAGGGACCCCATGTGGAGTAGGGGGGGAAGTTTTTAATTTGGCTTTAGTTTCTCATTGTTCTATCCTGTTAGTAATAGTTTTTTTTTTGTTTTTTTTTTTAATCTTCTTACTCTTAAGACTGATTTGCCCATGATGATTGGTGAGCGATCTCCCTGTCCCTATCTAAAACCTTGAGCCTTTTTTCATTCTATTTTCCATTCCCTTTGAGGAGGGTGAATAAGAGAGCATGTGGTAGAGCTCAGCTAGTCATCACTATGAAACCAACACATAAATCTTTAAGATATCCTGAATGGGTTGTCATGGCCAAGCTGTGGCATGTAGTTACAGAAATAGAATAAATCTGGAAAGAAGAGGCAAATAGAACACTGGAGTAATATTTTGAAATGGGGGAAAGAGTGGTTATAAAGGCAGTAAAGAGGTTTTGAGATTCACATTAATAAGTACAAATAGGTGAAAACAGTCTTGAATCAGGAAAGGGAGGTGATACCAACAATGTAGCTGCAGATGGCCTTACATATGACAGTTCCTTTGCAAGGTCCATTTCCACTCAAATGCCTTGACAGCCATCTATCACTGAATCAGCATTAGGTGACAGCATGGCTCACAAGAAACTGAATACATTTTCAGATCATTTCTCATTAATTCAAAAAGCCACAGGCTTGATGCTGGTCTATATAAATTGTTCACTCATGACTGATAATAGCTTACATGCCCCTTTAACTCATAACCATTCTGGACCTCACTAATGGACAGCATGGTTGTGCTTTGACACTTTCAGCACAGATTGGTGTAACACTTCTGTGGAAAGCAATGAATGTTGTTGGGACATCTCAGGTGACATGCAGATAAAAGTGAAGTAGCAAATGTGTAGCCCTTTGCATCTTCTCACAGGCAGTGGCTACCACAGATTTACTAGTGGAAAACTATCCTGTCATTTCTCTGTATGTCTGGAGTATATCTGTATGTCTTCCACATAGGCATTACATGACTGAAAAGAGCCATTTCTGCTGGGAAATGTACAGGTCAGGTCCTGGTCACCTTACAGGTCCTGGTCACCTTACACGATACAGTTCCACCACTGGGTGGTGATCTGAATCCACAGTCATGGAATGTGTCTGATCTTATTGCAGAAATTCAACTTTATTCTCAGCCTGCTGTTGACAGACTGGTGTGAGGGTGTTTACAGCAATAAATGTAAGGACACTTTTTGGTTCAGGAGTGAGTATCAAGACCCTACTTCAGTGGTGACAGGTTTTACCATTCCTCTTTTGAAAGTTCCTTGAAGCCTCTCTTGCTGTACCGTAACCACATACATGAGCCTGACACACTGTTTGGAACACTGTAGGGGATGGAGGGCAGTTCCTCAAAGACTGGAACAGAAACAAGTTCACAAAACTAGAGATGGTGTTTCTTGAAGTTTACTAAATAAGTATTCGTGATGGATTTTAGGGCCAAAACACACAGAGCATGCAGTGTAAATACGTTTGAGGTACTTAGCAGATACAGCAACATAAATGCAATTGAAGAGTTCAGCCCAAGTAGCTTTCACTGAAGAATCCCATCATCCTTGAGGAGCTGTGCTTCTAATTTCTTTCACCCATGCTCCCCCAGTGTCCTGTTAATTAGTTCTTCAGTAGTCACCACTATTTTTCCTCATATTCCCTATCTTCAGTCTTTCCCTTACACCCTTCAAACTCTTCCATTACTGAATTCTCATTCTTCTTTCCCACATTCCTTTAGCTGAGACATTCAGCTTCCTAAAGTTATCCTTTCATTTTTGTTGTTCAGTTATTCGCATTTCACATAAGTATACTGCATTCT
Source organism: Heteronetta atricapilla (assembly GCA_011075105.1). Taxonomy (NCBI): domain Eukaryota; kingdom Metazoa; phylum Chordata; class Aves; order Anseriformes; family Anatidae; genus Heteronetta; species Heteronetta atricapilla. The sequence continues at coordinate 37,886,541 of CM021734.1, read as the reverse complement.
ATCTGCATCCTCTCCCTCAGTGATTAAAGAATCATCACCATTCTTCCTGAAAAGAACAGAAACTTGTGAGTGTCTTTCCCAGCACTGCATTTATTTTCACTACAGAATGTAGAGGACAAGGTGGTGACCAATTTGCTCAGAGCAGTCTGAATGCAGTTTTGATTTGAAATGAGTTATAAGAATACTTCCTTAGATAGAAGAAATTAACCTGGAATGAATAACGACCCACTAAATATGCAGGTATCACAAAGGTTAAATAAAACTAATTTGCACAGTCAAGATTTATAAAAGTAGCTGTTCCTGTGTCTGAGAGTTTCTTAACCAGATGCTCTGTTTCCATTGCTCAGTTCCTTGTATACTCATTCACACTTGTAAATGGAGTAGCCAAAATACTATAAAACAACATTATTCCACATCCATTTTGCATTCATGTTATAGAGATGCAAATGATTACACAGTGGCATTGAAATGTTTGCATATGGACATTTGCATTTCCCACTAAGAAGTGTTTGCCTACCAACTGAAAAAGAAGTGCTAAAGGCAAAACATTAGCATGATGTAAGTGCCTTCATACAATAAACTGGAGAGTCATCAGAATGCAATATTTCCATATCTAAACAGTTTTAGGCACTAGCATGTTCTCAGGATGCTCCTGTAATTTATGACATTAGCAGAGTTTTAAGTTATGCCAAACTTATTCCAAGATTGTTAACAGAGTTAATAGTAACCTGGAAAACTCTATATTATTGATTAAGGGATCAATAATTAAGATGAAAACAACACTTTATTGATCATAGGCCACTCTCTTCTATTAAAACAATAAAATTAATTAATTTCATAGGATTAATAAGAGACAGATTGCTGAAGACAAACCATCCTGTTGGAAATTTTTACTTTAGTACCACATCTGCTCAGAGGGCAGCCTGCTCTCAACCTGCACAGTGTGTACAGACTTTTGTATGCTATGAAAATCTATTCAAAAATCTTTTTAAAAATCTCTGTGATGATCAGTATAAAAATGCCTTGCTCAACATTTCAAATTCAGTAATTAAAACACTTTTATATCCTTATTTAAAGCAAGGATATTGCCTTCCTCCTAGGAAGGCACTTGGGTTTCTTAACAATTTTTTTCCAGTATATCTATCACTAAGAATTATCCTCATGATGATGTTTTTAACTACATGTATTCATTATTTAATAAAGCAGCTATTTTATGATGGAAATGATCTGGACATAGCAAATAAATTATTCAGAATGAAAAGTATATTGTCATTGACACCAGGTGTGAGTTAAAATTTCAATTTAGTCTGCTATCACTTTTGACAGATCATGCACACTTTTAACAAACTTTTTGCTTACTTGACTATTTTTACCAATTCCTTAGTTTCTAAGATGTATAACAGAACTGAAGAAGCATTTAATAGCAGCTGTATTATTAAGCTGATTCCTTAATTACATTCATTTATTTTGAAGGACAAATACATTATTTTAGTAATTCAAGAATCACATGTCCTTAAATTAGAAGCTAGCAAGCGTTCACTAGGTGACAGTAGGAAAAAAAGATATTTGGTTGAAACTTTACCCAAAGTCATTTTGCACCTCTGGTGATGCTTTATGCTATGTTTTATGTAGATACTTATGTATTACAGATGAAAAATTTCACTTCTGTATTTACTTGGAGCAGCCATTTAAGCATAAAAGCAGTAAAGGACAAAAAAGAGGCTTGACCTTATTGACCCTCTCCAAACATAGTGGGACATCATCAAAGATGAAATTTACAGTAGAGCCACTGGATCAGTTGTACTAGACTTCCTGTACTAGACTTGCTGGTCTACTGCCATGTCAATATTGTCTTTGTACACTGCATCTGAGAGAAAACCGGTGCAGGCAGTCTCATTTCCTAACACTCTGGAGTAAGATGGCTGCCTGCAAACTTTATAAAAAGTAGGCTTGAGCCCATTCTGTTCCAGGTGAGTTGCTTTTGACCCCGAGGCATAATTACTCTGTGAACTAAGTGCCAGCAAGAAGATTAAGCAGTATTGCTATGTGCCAGAGGACTGTTATGACAATGACCCAAATACATGGTGGAGCACACTATGAAGGCTTACAAGAATGCTGGAGAGGTGTACATTTTTGTTTGTTTGTTTGTTTTTGCTTGTTTTGATTTGTTTTGTTTTGAGGACTGTCCTTCTTGGAAGTAGCAAAAATTGACTTTAGTAGTCAGTAGGCAGCTGTCCTATCTACTCCACCATTGTTTTGTCTTGGAATTTAGAAGTCCCAGTGGAGATTAGGAATGCAGTGTGGATGAAGAAACTGCAGCCTTGACCAAAGCTAGGAGTAAGTCCTTCTGACAGTGTTGGCATCTCCATAGATGGAACTGTGAATTTCTGAAAGAGGCAAAAAAAAGGGGGAGAGGGATTAGAAAGCAGTGGAAAAATACCTAAAAAATCAAATAAGGACACTGAGGAAAAGGAAAGGAAACTTTTCCAATTATTTAACTGTCTTTCTCCTGTCTTAGTTCATTGACAATCTTCTGTCTGTATTATTAAGAAATATGTGTCCAAAACTATTGAAAAATGGCCAGCTATATGACACAGAGGTTTCTGTGTAACACATCTATCATTCTGTTACTGTGACAGCTGTAGGAGTGTCTGTTCATTAGTATTTAAATCAGTTCATAAATATTTCACTTTAAAATCCGGTTTAAATAAGTCTTACATCTGGTCACTGTAATGCTGTGGCTTAACGTCTGTTGTAAGCCTTAATTCTAGCCTGATATAATGCTATTGTATAGCCATACAATTTCATAAGGGCACTTACACAATAAAATAGGGATTTAATGGAGCACTTTATCTTTTTGCAATTTTTAGTTTCAGCTGACCATAGCAAGTGAAGGTAAAGGTTGTATAATATTGCACATCTCCCTTTGGCAGAATGACTCCTTTGCATAGAAAAGCTCTCAATTTTTAGAAAAGAATGTGATTTTTTGAAAAGTCATAGCTAAGATTTTTCCTAAGAAATGGGAATGTATACAATGCATTCCTTTCATTTTCTTCCAGTTTCCCTCTTCCATTTAATTTGCAATTTTTTAAAGTTATGACTGTGGAGGTGTTGGAATGATGTGAAAGTAATGCTGTTTTCAAAGCACAGTGAATCTTAAGGAGAAGCAGGTGAAAATAATAATAATAAAAAAGGATATTTTAGGTCAATACAAAAATTCAGAAATATAAAAGTACAGAGTTTCCCTTATTAAAAGTACAGTTTCCCACATTACTCTGTATTAACCACCACTAGGAGCTATTCCACTGAAATACTCCAATTTCCATAATTTTCTCATTGTGTATGAGCTTTGGAAAAAAATTAATGGGAAGACTCTGAATTTATCAAATAAAGATTAGGAACAGAAAATAGCAGAATGAACCATTTTCATTAGTGCTCAGATATGCAACTGGTTCCTACAAAAGCATAAAGTAGGCAAAAATCAAGCAGTACAGAAAGGTCAGTAGTCTTCTCACTTTACAGAGGACAAACATATCCACAGAATGGTGTCAGGTATTTGTCTTCTAGCTATATCCATTATCACACATTTCAAAATCCCCAACTTAATAATTCTGTCCGGGCATCTCAGACTTCTTTTTCTTTGTGTGTGGAGTACAAAGTGTATACAAAGCTTTACACTAAAGTTTACAGAAGTTTACAAAAGCTTACACTAAAGCAGATTTTATAATAATACCATGCCTTTAATTAACAACTTCCACGTAGCAATCTAAGTCACTTTAAAACATTGATTCAGTAGACTTCTGTGGACAGACGAAGAAGCACAGAGAGCAGTAACCTGCCCAATGGCATATACAGTTAGATATATTTTCTCTGACCTAATCCAGATAAAAATTAAATGCCTAATGTAGGCTAGTAGCCTATGACCCTTCTATAATCAAAAGTAAGAAAGAAGTGTTTTCAGCAGGGAGTCATACCACCTATATATGTTTAGGCACCTATTCTCTGGTGGGTCTTCCTTCAGAATCTGTAGATGGAGCTAGACAGTTATCTTTAAGGTGGATAAAATTGTGATATGAATTCCATCTTCAGGAGATATGTGGCAAACCCATCAGACCTTCATTTCAAATCTTTTTTCTTCTCCATCTATTAAAAGAAATTAGTAAAGCAAAATTTCTCACCTAGGTTTTTTACTGTTAGTGTTTACTGTACTCTAAGCTTAATTGCAGAAATTCAATGCTAGATTTCAGTACCAGCTGACTTCTGAAATTGTTGGGCCAGATTTCCAATTGCTTGAAGTCATTTTCTGTGAAAATATTTTGAAATTATTCAATGCTATTATAGGTTAGATTTTCATGGTCTGATTTTTCAAAATCGCTAGCTATCCAGTCTGCTAAGGTCTTCTGAAAACAGACTGCATATTCTGATGCTAAAAATGGGAGATGAATTCCAAAGAAATTCTGGCTGAAAATATTAATGCTAGGTACTTTCTAAAATACTGGAGCTGAGAATAAAGAAAATGATAATGTAACTGAAAATACATAGACATGAACAATTGATATTTCCTGTTGTAAAACCACCCTTGCTGAAATGTGAAGTCTTTTGTGATATTTTTTTTACTGTCTTTCTGTCAAATAAACTCACCATGCCAATGTTATCAATGCCTTTTTAAATAATTCTCTTTTGCTTGGACATTAATATAGTTTTGGTGCATTAACTTTTCAGCTGAATGGCTGGAATTTGGTGGCTTAATTGCCACTTGCTCCATGGCTTAGTAGATATACTCAGCAGCTGTTGCTTTGTGTTGGACATGGTTTGGAGAATCTGTGGATACTTCAACCCTTATTTGAAAGCCAAAACATTTTGACCCAGCTGCAGGATGCAAACAAGCTGGCAAAACTTCACTTCAAGCAAATATATCCAATTCATTCAAACCCTGCTTACAATATGTTTTGAGACTAGATGCTGAAACAGCAGAAACCCATGATGAATAACAGGCCAAGATCAAATAAATACAAGGAGTAGTGGTTTTCTTAGCAGCTACACTTTCTATGAAGAGTTTTGCTATTACTGTCTCTCTGCTGGAGCTATTCACTTGAGAGTGAATTCTGAAATTAAAACTGCCTTGCCATATATGAGGTAGATACTTTTCATTTAAAAGAATTTAAGAAGTGAAAATAAAGTCAGAGTGGCAACACAGTAGCTCCAGAAAAAAACATAAGAGAAAACAAGTCATATTGTCTGTTTAGATAAATGTGCCTGTACTTCACTTAGACTTAGGAGTATTTAAGAATGACCTAGTATACAGAGTGCTAAACATTACGTAAGTATTCTGCATATAGAATATTTATCACTTCTGAAAATTACAGATACAGTCAAGTTTCATGGGCAGTTTTATAGTCCTAAATTCATTGTGTGGCAACCTCTTGGCTATCAATATACTTAAGTACTTCTGTCAGCACTGAGTATCTGTGGGTGCTAAACTGTGCTACAAAACTGAATATATGTATATATATGTATATATGTATATATGTATATATATGTATACATACATATGTATATATATATGTATGTATATATATGTATGTATATATATATATATCAGAAAATGCAGACTCTTACAATGGATGTACAGATTTAAAAAGTTGGTTTAGTGCATTTCTTGCACTACCTGAGGTCAGTGAGTGTTTCATTACTGACTCACTAAGGATCTACTATCTGCTTTCTGAGCTGTTTCAGTGAAACCTAATTAGAGGAATCTTACTAGTACCTGAGTCACGTGACAAATTATCTCGTGCCCTGAAGTGCAGCCTTTACAGGGTTAAAATGTGGAAGCTATAAGTGGGGTATCAGCTGAGTTATGGAACCATAACCTGAGCTGTACTTTAAGATTTGGATAGTAGTCAGTTTGATCTCTAATGTTTAAAAATAAAAAAATAAAAAATAATTTAAAAATGATAAGAGTAGGGTGCTATAGAATAAAAGCTGACCACACAGTTGATACCTCTTTAGAATGCAACTAATTGCAGATGAGGGGAAGGAGTCATGAAAGGAGGATTTTAACACTGTTTAAGTTCCTACCTTTCTGAATTAATTTGCCATTAGGTCTTGAAGGTACAGTGGGATGAAGAAGGTAGGGAAATGGCAACCCCATCTGATGAGCTCTTTGACCAACATATACTGCTTGGCACAGATATTGATGTTCTGGCTAAATCAGGCCCAGATGGTAGAACTACAATTTAAAAATGTGCTGTGGCCAATCTCCAGAGCACAATCTCTAGAGTGCTAGAACTCTCTATCCCCCTGTGTAAGAAAGTGAGCAGGGAGGGCAGGAAGCCAGAATGGTTGTGCAGGGACCTACTGGTCAAACTGAGATGCAAGAGATGCACAGACAGAGGAAGCTGGGACATGTGGGTTGGGAAGAGCACAGGGTTGCTGTCCAGATGTGCAGGGATGGGATCAGGGAAGCCAAGGCATGGATGGAACTGAGCTTGGCAAGGGATGCAAAGAATAACAGGAAGGGATTCCATAGGTACATTGCTCAGAAAAGAAAGGCCAAGGAGAGTGTACGCGCTCTGATAAGTGAGAAGGGTGAACTGGTAATGACAGACATGGAGAAACATGAGGTACTCAAAGACTTCTCAGCCTCGGTCTTTACTGCCAGTTAGGCTTCCCAAGTCTCTCGTTTCCCTGACCATCTAGGCAAGGACTGGGGGAGCAAAGTCCCCCCCACTGTAAGTAATGTGCAGATTTGAGACTATCTGATGAAACTGAACAGGTACTAGTCTATGGGACCTGATGGTCCCATCCAAGGTTCCTGAGGGACCTGGTTGATGTAGTTGCCAAGCCTCTCTCCATCATATTTGAAAAGTCCTGGCAGTCAGGCAAAGTCCCTGGTGACTGGAAAAAGGGAAACATTGCTCCCATTTTTAAAAAGGGTAGATAAGAGGACCCAGGGAACTGTAGGCTTGTGAACCTCACCACTGTGCCTGGAAAGATCATGGCACAGATCCTCCTGGAAGCAATATCAAGGCACATGCAAAACAAGAAGGTGATCTGAGACAGCCAGCATGGCTTCACCAAGGGCAAATCATACCTGACCAGTCTCGTGAGCCTTCTATGATGGAGGCTGGTCATAGGTGGTATCCCTTAGGGGTCTGTCTAAATAACAGACTGTTAAATAACTTTATCAGTGACATAGACTATGGGATCAAGCACAACTTCAGCAAGTTTGTAGATGACACCAAGCTGAGCGATGCAGTCAATACAACAAAAGGAAGGGATGCCATCCAAATGGACCTCGAAAAGCTTGAGAAACGTGCCCATGTGAATCTAATGAGGTTCAACAAGTCTTAAGTGCAAGGTGCTGTATCCGGATCAGGGAAATCCCAGACAGGTACAGACTGAGAGAACTCACTGAGAACAGCCTCCAAGTGAAGGATTTGTGGATTCTGCTGGAAGAAAAGCTTGACATGAGCCAGAAGTGCACACTTGCAACCCAGAAGGACAGCTGCATCCTGGGCTGCATCAAAGAAGGAGTGGCCAACAGGTCGAGGGCAGTGATTGTCCCCCTCTGCTCTGCTCTCATAAGGCCCCATCTGAAGTACTGCATCTAGGTTTGGGGCCCCTAGCACAAGAAGGACGTGGAGTTGTTAGAGCAGGTCCAGATGAGGGCCACAAAGACGATCAGAGGGCTGGATAACCTCTTCTGTGAAGAAAGGCTGAGAAAGCCGGGGATGTTCAGCCTAAAGAAGAGAAGGCTCTGGGGAGATCTCATTGCAGCCTTTCAATATTTAAAGGGGACTTAAAAAAGATGGAGAACAACTTTTTGTTCAATCAGATAATGATAGGACAAGGGAGAATGATTTAAAACTAAAAGGAGATTTAGATTAGAAGTTAGAAAGAAATTCTTCACTGTAAGGATAGTGAGGCACTGGAACAGGGTTCTCAGAGAAACTGTGCATGTCCCTGGCTCCCTGGATGTGTTCAAGACCAGGTTGGATGAGGTCCTGCTCAACCTGGTCTAATGGATAGCATTCCTGCCTGTGGCAGGGGGATTGGAACTAGGTGATCTTTAAGGTCCCTTCCAACCCAAGCCATTCTATGATTCTATGATCTCCAAAGTTCAGGGATATGTGAACTTATATATAAGTAAAAAATATATAAGTAATGTAAAAATATATGTAAATATATATAAGTAATGTAAAACAAAACAAAACAAAAAAGGGAGATTTGAGTCCTTTGAAACTTTTATTCTGTGCCATAACATGAAGTTCCAGTGAGAGTTTCAATACTCTTCCTGGCAATTAATGTAAAAAAAAAAAAAAAAAAAAAAAGATGAGTACACACTTGAAGTTGATTCAAATTATTCAAATTTACAGCACAGGTCTACTTAAGAGGACTTCAGAGGATTTACATGAAGATGATGGATGTTAGAATCAAAAAGGAATATGTAGTTTACTGCTTGAAAAACTGATTAAAAAAGTATCTGTATAAAATAGTAGTGACAAAACAAACATTTTACTGTTTTGGAAAGGCATAAATTCCAAAATTTGATGTTCAAGACCTTACAGATGGCATCTGTTACAACTCCACTGCCAAATGTGTAATACAAGTGCCCAAGATCAAGTGAGAGTTGTACCAAAATAATGTTGATTTTTTTTTTTCTTTCTGAGAGACAGATTACAGCAGCAATATTTCATAAAACAATATTTCATAAAATTTGAGTGCCAGCAGCACAATTCTGAAAAGAAGGAAAAAAATAAAGAAGTAAAAATATAAGAGTAACAGAAAAAAACAAGCATTCTAAAAAAATTATGACCAACTGCATGATTTAACCTCATGCAGACTGCATTATTTAAGCTAATATGGCTACTAAATGGAATGAAATGTTATTTTATCTACAGAACAAGAATGTAGAAAGTAATAGCACTGTGATCAAGAGATGCAGTTTCTGCAATTTCACAAAATGATGCCTATACCTTTTTTTTTCTTATTTTTTTTTTTTCTTTTTGAAGATTCTCAGGCATGTGATTCTAGTAAGACTTCTTTTGTTTACAGAATAATCATATGAGTTTTAGGGTTATTATTTGCCAGGAGATTAATTTAATGATCAATTCTTACTTTGCCTACAACTCACTAGTTTTACCTTGTAATTGCAATACATGAGAATTGGTGATTTTTTTTTTAATATTAACATTTTTGTAATTTATCTGTTGCATATTGTACTCTTAGGAAGAAAGATACTATTCATGTATAATAATAATAACCTATATTATAATTATAATAACCTATATTATATATTAATAATAACCTATATTATTCAAGATATAGTCTAAAGTAATTTGTCTGGTACATGAAATGTCACATACACACAGTGAAAATCTGGTCTCACTGAACTTAACAGCAGTAATTTCTATTGACCTTCAGAGGGGCAAGATTTTGTCCATAGTCATCAATAAAGTTGTCAATATTTACTAACAGCTATAAGACATCTTATTTTTTAAAATTTCATTTAAAATGATGAATAACTGAAGTATCTTTGGTAACTGAAAATTGTTGGCAAATGCTGACATTTCAGTAGTGACTTTTGCATTGATCATGTTAAAATACTACACACATTGATTCTTTACTGAACTGCTTTATCCTTCTCAGCAATGACTGGGACAAAATCTGGTTATGTTTTCCTTTGGAACAGCAATTAAATTAGTGACACTGAATACTTATAACTGATGCTTGAATAGTTTGAAAGCCTGAAAAATTACATTATATTATACAGTTAATTTTTGACCTTAACAAAGCTTTTCTTATCTTTTTTTTTTTTTCTGTTACACAGTAATATTTTTCAATGGTTTCTTTCAAAACCTATGAATGGTGTGAAAAATAGTAGATGACACACATTGACCTGACAGTAGTTCAAGTACTTCAATTATAAATATACATTAATATGTCATATTACAATGACTAATTACATTGAAACATGTTGATTAATTATCCCATAAGAATTCCACACTGTGGTATTCTCACAAGGTGACATTTGCAAATACAGGCCTGACAATTTGATGAGGAAAGTGGCTTGTAAGTAGGACCTTTGGCATTAGATAGATTTAGCATTAGATAGATTGCCCTGAATACATCTGTGTGAGCATGTTTTGAGTTTTCTGTGTCCTCATAAGACTGAGACCCCCCCAGTTTTGTTTCCTCAGAAATGATTTTCTTATTCTTTTTGGTGAACCTCCTTGTAAATCTTTACAAACATAGAAAACGCAATATCTAATGCAATATTTTTGTTTTCTAAAAGCAACAAGCAAAGAACTAGCAAACATTCCCGTTTCAAGAAAAAAAAAAAGCATACAATTAACTTGACATTGTTATGATACTGTCATTGAATGGTTTATATCATTAAACTCAAGAACTTGCTGCAACAGTCACTAAGAATAGAAAATAAAGTTTGCTGATCTAATCCTCACTATTGTCCTCACTATATTATAGGATACATTAATAGTCATTAGATTTTCACTTTTAGATATTAATATTCAATGGTGCACCCTGAAAAAAACACAAAAGTTAAAGTTTCTCCTTTTGCAAAGTCAGAAAAAGGGAATGCATCGTGAGAGAAGAAAATGTCTTTTTCTTTCCCAAATATGTACAGAGCAATGGTGATGACAGCATTAAAAATAATATTCTAGTGCTTGTGCATATTATGCAAAACCTATATTAATTAAATTAGAAATTATATCTATATGTGCAAATAAAAACTATATTGATTAATGTGTAATCACAACACAATATCAACAGAACATCAAAACATCAAGACACCGTATTACATTTTTATAAAATTGATTGCAAGGAAGGTGATCAAGCTGCTAAAAGTAAAAAATAATGGTATTTTGCAAGCCCGAACTTTTTGCTTGTGCCTGTTTTTTGGTGTTACCAGCTTGAGGTGGTAATGTCCATAACTTTTGTAGGGAAAAATTATTCGCCAAACTGTAACATCTGTTTGGCTATTTAGCAGATAAAAAGAAGCATGCTAATACCAAGCATTGTAATCTCCATATGATTGAAAGCCAAATTACAGCAAGTAAGTTTCTGTAGCTTACCAAAGATATTTAGAATAAAAATACATCTTTAATGTGGGAAGTAAAAATTCAAGATCAGGAGAAAGTGAGTGAAGAAGGAAAGAAAAACACTGATCGGGGTTACAGGTGTTCTGTCCTGGACATTGATGAAACAGTCATTACAGACAGAGATGGCATCCTGTGAAGAGATGAATTGCTGCTGCTGATACTTTGCTGAAGGTGCTTTGAAATGGAAATAACAGGCTTGAATGTCCAGACCAAGCAAGGTTGTATGTGGAAATCAGAGCTGTACTTGGCAAATGATAAGAAAAAATTGCAGTCAAAGCTGGGTGGCAGAAGTGCAAAATGCATGTCTACAGAAGAATTAAAATTAAGCAATATGGCAAGGATTTAGACATCAAAATGTTCAAAGGCACAAATAAATTGCCTTTGTTAGGGAGAGTTCAAACCTAATCTTCACTAGCACAGGAATGTACATAAGATAAATCTACTGATGTAATCAAATTTGGATTTACACCAGCATCTGCAGTGACAACGTGAGCCAGCCTGCTTTAATTGAAGGATGCTCTAGTAGACTGGTTTAAACCTGTCTGATTGTCACAAACAAGTGAACAGAGAAGAAGAAATGTGAGTTTCTGGCAAAATTCAGTAAGATTGTTAAGAAATTGTTAAGGAACAATTTTGGTGGCTTGCAGTTCTTGAGAAATTCTACTAAGTGTGCAGTGTCCACTGTCTGAACCAGATGGGCCATCAATTAAATTGAAATTTGGGAAATGGGGATGGGACCTTCCTTGGAGCTGTGACATCCCAGAAAGCTCATCCCTGAGCTGGAGAAGAGGAAGCTTGGAAACCACAAAAAGCTCCTGGTCCGCTCATGAAAAGGCTCTCAAAACCAAGAATTTGGGGTTCAGTGAAATGGTGCTTTTTAAGGAAACCTCAGTGGCAAAGCTCCACATAAACATCCATTAACCTTCTTCAGGCACCAGGTAGCTGAAACTGCTGAAGACTGGTTTGGAGACAAGCACACCTGAAGTACAGGCAAGGCACATGTGGGAAGAATAATTTCACTAGTTCTTTTGGGGATATACTCTGGAACTGCAAAATGTGCAATAGACCAAAACTGAAGAGAAGAGAGGGCACCAGTTATAACCTGAACAAACACTGGGAACATAAAAGAAAAAAGACAGATTTAGGGAAGTTTTTTTTTCCTAATTGGAAATGAAGTTTTGAGTGGAAAACTTTTATTTATTTATGTATTTATTTAATTATTTTTATTTTCTATTTTATTCATCTTTTGAAGAGATTGCCATTTTTGGAAGTTTTTATCCACATGGTTCTAAACTTTGGGTAATGGCTTTGGTCAGAAGACAAACTGCTGTAATATGCTCATTCTGTGGCAATTTTGTCAAAATAACTATCTTTAACAAAAGCATTAAAAAGGGTATTAAGTGTAAATACTGACAAAACAGTTGTCACTTTGCTGTTTTAATATGTTATATGATAAGGTCATGACATTAACAGGTTTGGAATGTTTAATCTTTTAATTAAAATCACATTAAAAAAATGAAATCTACCAGTTTTTTTTAGTTTCCTACAACCCTTGTTTGCAATTCATTTGAAAGAGCTATTGGTTTGGATTTTTATTTTATTTTTTTTAATGCAAGTACTAATATTGTGTCACTGTAGAGAGCAGCAGACACACAATAGCTTTCAGCTTAAATTTGACCCCTCTAGGAAATGCAGAATGATTCTTAGCAGAGTGAACGAAAATACGTTATGATACGTTATGATCAAGGTATGATTTAAGGATACTGAGATCTAAGGAACTAAGAATTTCTGGGGGGTACAGACGAAGTGTGAGAGAAGTCAAAATACTACTAAATGAGGAGTGGTCAAAAAGATTTTTTGCTGATGCTACAGTGCATTAGAGAGAAACTCTTCTTCTCTATAGATAGGAATAAAAACAGTGTTCTGATTCACTGCAGTTTCAGCTGATAACACTCAAGACTATTTGAATGTGTAGCTATAGCACTTTAGGATGGAATGTGAGCCATCAATTTTATATATGGAGTAACCTGGTGAAAAATCAAACCTCATCATACCTATCTACATAGATAAATATAACTGGATAAAATATAAAAATAAATAAATACAATTTATTCTATGCTGTTAAAGTGGAGACCTTAAAAAACAGTGAAGAAACTGTATTTAACAAAGTTCTAGGATTTCTTGCTTTACAACTTTTGCATTCTTATTGCTCCTACCCAAGCAGAAAAAAACAAGGTTATTTGTCTAAGATTCCTACTGCTTTCTGGAGACTTTTTCTTCTTAACTGCAAAGAGGTAGTGCTGGTTTTGGTGTGCTAATTAACTAGGAGGAAGACATTAATAATAATAATAAAAAAGATTTATAACTCTTAATGTTTTGCACATAGACTTGTACTATGTTCTCTTGTTTCTTCTCCTTATATGTACGTAGATGTATTTATTTGTGGTCAAAAAAGAAGAAAAGAATCTTACCAAAATATGGTAATATTAATTCTTCCTGAATTATATCATTTATTCAGTGGAGCATTCTATCTGAAAGCTCTCAATTGTAGTACAAAATGGTATTTGATTTCAACACAAGAATTATCCCACTACACACTTTAATCCAGTACATGAAAAGACAACCTGTTGTGAATGAATGGATGGTACAATAATGAGAAAAGGTAAAAAAAAAAAAAAAAAAAAAAAAAAATACTTTAGAAAGATCAACACATTTTTATATTATATATGTACAAAAAAGGATAGATTAGAGCAACTCCTGAGTTGAATCCACTTTGGCATTACAAGAACAGTACAGAACCAGAGCTCTCCTGTGTGGAACTCCTCTTTCTAATGTTATCATTTTTTTCTACAGCAAGGAGATTTGAAAGAAACTTTTAAACCTATCAGATATTTCCAGAGAGACACAATTATTTCTACAGATGGTTAAATCAGAGGGGGACATTTTGGAAACAGTAAACGTGGTGTGAATTTCCCATTGGTTCCTGTTTCTTTTTTTCCATTGAGGAGTAAAAGGAAAAAGTTAATGTGCACATTTCTGTTGTACATGAACCACTCACTGTCTTTTATAGATGGCACTTCCAAATTATGCATGTATGAAAATCTTATTTTTAGGTGCTGTAGATAAGGACAATAAGGAAGTAGAGAGGAAAAAGAGGAACATAAGGTTTGAAAAAATGGTGCAGCTTAATAGTAAAAATTCAAAAGAAATGTAACTTTATGTTTTGAGATATGATTAAGGAGCAATTGTACATGATCTGTTTCTCTCCCCTGATGTTTGAAGCCTTGTCTTTCCATTATACTGGTAAGAACAGACAGAAGAAACTTCAAATGGGGCACAACTGGATTCCATCACAGACATCTGTTATGTGCATGAGTTTTTTATTGGGGGAATTCAGTTCTCCTGATGTGAGTGTTGTTGCCACTGTTTGACATACAGAGAACTGAAGGAATATGAGGACAAAGTTCAGAGAGGGTGCATTTTTACATACGAAAATTACTTTTCATATTAGACAGCTCAGAATTGCTTCAGTTTATATGGAGAATGATTGCTCCAGCTATGGAGAATGATTTTAGTTTTTTTCTCTTCTCTCAATAGTATTTAGCTTTAAAATGCTCAATCTGACCTGTTCCTTGCTTCCATAATCATGACACATTATTGACTCAATGGTCACCAGCTAAAAGGCATTCTGAAAATATTTTTCATGTCTCAAGTTCACTTGTAAATGTCATGTAGTGCTGTCTTTGCAGTTCTGAATACTATCAGATAATTGTACAGCTCCTTCAATTACAAGGCTTAAGTATTTTTCCTTACACATTTTTTGATCAATGTAAATACTATAAATTAGGAAAGTAAATAAAATATATCAGTAAAATTAGCTTATTAATTAGTATACATATTATATGGGCAGTTCTGTTGCCTGATATTTAATAATTTGTGAATTTACTGTAAACCTAAACTGTCTGTAGTTATTAATTCATATGAAAGCTCCTGAGGTAAACGTATCCCATTGAGCAATACCAGTTTGTGCACAGATTAGTCAGCCTGTCCCTTAGGCACTTTACAGCCAGACCTTCTATTTGTTTCCCATCATTTACGTGTGCTTATATGTTGTTGTGAGTTCAGCCAGAAGACCAGTCACAATGTTTCCATCTTTCACCTGAAGACAGATTACTATCTATTGCTACCTAAGTTTTTTATAGTGTGAAAAGAAGAACCTCACCACAGACCGAACTCCCACTAATACTCCTACATATGCACCAAACTAGTGTAAAGGCATCAAAGTAACATCTGAAGCACCTAAGTACACTCTACTTGATTCTTTCTGCAGAGAGGACATAAGTGGGAGGATCAACATTACTGTGAGTTCATGCAGACGCTGATGCATGATATAAGCACTTGTAGAAATGACCGGATAGAGATATGCCTTAGACATACTTAAAATGCCTAAACAAGCACTGTGAATTATTATACTACAAAGGTCCACACATGTACATCTGCATTTAGTAAGGGTTTACTGAAGGGGTACCCTTCAATGAACCAGCAGAACTTCTCAGCTCCTCCAGCCTCTCCTGTGCTCTGCAGTGGGCTGTGAAGCAGACAACAGAAAGTTGAAATGGTAGTTGACCTTTCAGAACAGAGAAGTTCAGAGAACAGTGGGTGCTAGCCATGTCTCTTACTTGCAATTACTCTTGTGTAATACCATGTGTGGTAGAAGTGGAAAGAGGAAAAAAATGAGTTAAGTAGCAGAGGCTGCTCTCTCTGGTCTGATTGCATTCTACTTTTAAACATTCTGATTCTTTAAAGTATATTTGAATTTTAGGTTGATTAAAGCTTTAGCTTGTTTTGGATTGTACATTGTTCTGCTGTTCAAAACCCCTCATTTATTTATTGTTTGCAGTCTGCAGATCTGACCACATTCTTGTTAAACATTGATCATATTTGTGAGTCTGATAAAGTGCTTGAACCTGTTTTTGAAGTCTGTTCAGCTGCAACAACAGAAGAAGTGACTCACATTTGGAAAAAAATGTTCTATAAAAATAATGAAAACTTTCTATTGACTATGTCTAATCTTTAGGATGAAGACTTGCTTTCCAGGTCCCGAGTCTGTGATTTAATTTCCTATATATCTCAGACTCACCTCCTGCCTGCCATCCTTTTCCACTTCTCTCACTAAGAAAAAAACAGTTGTGTTCCTCATGGAAAGGTGGAAAAAATATTGCAGTTCTGTGCCTAATCTGGATGATCAAAGGACCAGCATTGGAGTGTTCCATACAATGTTTTGTACAAAACTCTTAGGATATAGTAATGTGGCTCCATTTTATCTTTTAAAGTTTGGTATAGAAGATTACAAAGAAATGGATGCCTGATTGATTACCATACCTCTGTGTGTATCTATGTACATCATCATGTACATTTGCATCTGATGCACATCAGCAGTGATTCATAATCATTGTCACAGCAACCTTACATGGAAGAAAAGCTTTTTTTTCATTTTTATTTCACACACTGGTGAGAAAACAAGCAACCAACCAAACAAACAATAGTTTCACATTGCTACCCATTTTGTTTGTGTTACTTTTCTGTGTGCTTTTCAGCAACAGATCAGGGATTGGAGATAAGTTTATAGACATCAATGTTATTAACACAATCTGGAAACTTAAATCAATGAAAATCAGCTATATGTTCAGCTACATCCAAGATACTGAGGTAAATAGCATCACAAAAATATCAGCAGTTGTCTCTGACAGTTAATCTGGCAGTATAAAGCTATAAAAGGCTGGAAAGTTCCTAAAGTGACAGCAACCACTTCTGAATTGGAGAAAGCCCTTCAATTTTCTCACCACTTGGTTTTCAATTTCAGAACTTCTGCCACCATTGTGCCTCAATACAGGGCAACAATTGCAGCATGCATCGTGTCATCCAAATCAATTATATCTGTTTCCACACTGATTGTTTTCCTTTTTTTTCCCAGAGCACTGAACTTTGTTCTTTAACCTTCCAGGTCTCTTTAAATCACATATGAGCTCTCAGAGCTGTTCCACTACAGCAAGACCTTGAGTCGCAGTTGTTATGAACTCTCCTAGTGCTTATGTGGCCGTTTTCCATTGCTATAAACTGAGCTATATGCTGCTCCCAACATCTACACAAAACAGCAGTCTTGCAAAATTTCAAAAACTTTTTTTTTTTTTTTTTGTGGCACACAGAAATCTAAAATAGGCATTAGAGACCATGGAGTAACAGTTCAGTTCCAAGAAACACAATGATCACCCAATTAGGAAGTACTGATATTTTTTATCCAAATTACACAGAGGGTAAAGTAGATGCATAACCTGTTCATAGGCAAGGCTTGAGGTTGTTGGTATGAAAATGGAGATGATCAATGACAATTTGATAGACTACAACAACCTGTCCTGTGTGTGGGAAAGGGTCAGTAAAATGAGTCCTAGTCTTAGCTCCTCTGAGTAGCTAGTGTTTTCATTTACATGTTTTACTCATGCTGATCAATAACAGTTCCTGAAGAGCCTGAATATTGTATTGGCATTTATTTACTGGCATCAGTTATGTACTTGGTCTACCTAGTTAATTGGTTTTCCTGTGTGATAAAATATTGCAATTGTATCAGAAACAGTTGGGAAGTTGGTTTGCTATAGTGCTCTGGCAATTTTACTCCTGCTCTTGTATGAGGAAAGTGAAAAGTTTACATGAAAATTAAAAACACCAGAAAAATACCAGCTTATTTTCATTATATATATTTGTAGCACCAATATTTCTTATTTTACTAGTAAGAAGTAGTCTACCACATAGTAATATGTAGAATAAGTATAAAGATTGTTTTGCCTGTAGGTAAATACATATTATTTTATATACTACTTGTGTGTGTATAAACACACACATCCATATTTAGATTGGCCTTGAGTGAAATACTAACATGCGAGAATTAAAAACCATTAGTTGTATTAACATGAGAGCAACTGTGGCTCTTCACAGACATAAACTCTGCCACAAGTTACTCAAACTCAGGGATAGTAGTCCAAATATTCTGCTTTAAAAATATTCATTTTAAAATCTTATAAAAGAAGTTAAAAATACCTTTGGTTGTCCAGCTACTGAAAGTGTATTGACATGGATTTCAGAAGTCTGTTTTATTTTGAATATATAACACATGCTATGCAAGACAGGAAGTTATATGTGGATATGTAAAGATGAAATGGGTTTTAAAAATGTACCATTTGTATGTTTATTTTAGTTACACATAAAATTGCAGATACAATGTGCATCTAAATATGTAGTCTGGAAAGGTGATTACATCCTAGCCCAGATAAAGTTACTGTTTAAGTTAGTAAAATATTTCTCAACATTATTAATCAGCAAATTATTATAATCATATGATGGTTGGCATATGATGTTCATGTAGTGCCAAACTGCCCAAATCCCAGCACTTGGGTTTTATAGCAACCCCATAAGACACTGATGAATGTAAATGCTTTTAAAAATGATGTTACACAGCAGCAGTGCAATGTGCTCTTGAAATTTCTTTAATAAATATAGTCCCTTACAGTACTGATATAACATCTCTGCTGTGTCTTAACCATAATGAAAGCAAAAATGACAATATGCCAAAATAATATGTTACTGCAACTTAAACCTCACTATTGGAAACACTAGATTTTTGTAAACATAAATCTGCAAGTTTATTTTGCTTTCATTCTGCAGTCCCTTCATCATTTCTGTCTAGCAGATAGGAATGTTTCTTTCTTAGCCCAGACATAATTTTCTATTTCATACTTCATGTGTTAAATGAATCCTTCTGTACAAAATTAAATTCCTTCCTTCCTTCCTTCCTTCCTTCCTTCCTTCCTTCCTTCCTTCCTTCCTTCCTTCCTTCCTTC
>CM021734.1:37809650-37867516 GCA_011075105.1 Heteronetta atricapilla | reverse complement strand
TTCCTTCCTTCCTTCCTTCCTTCCTTCCTTCCTTCCTTCCTTCCTTCTTTCCTCTTCCCCTTTTTTCCCCCCTTTCTTCTTCCCACCCTCCTTTCTTCATTCACTTCTTCATTTTCTCCTTCCCTGCTGCCTCACTATTTCATTTTTCACAGACAAAACAAATCCTTACCCTTAGAGCTGCTTCCCTTCACATTACATTTTATTTTTTTCAAAGATTTTCACTACTGCTGGAACGCTCTACATCAGCAGTGTAAAAGACTGTTCCTATTGCTTTGTAGAATGTGCATTCTTAAATCTTCTAAACTTTAGGCTTTTCAGGACCATTTACAAAGGTATGAATATATCTCATCATATGGAAGGCAAAGAACAAATGGAAATAGAAAAAGTTGGTAGTGTGAATTGGTAGTGATATTAAGGTTTCTATTATTAATTTCTAATAAAGTACCTTTTCCATTTCAAGTCCATGTAGTTTAAATCTCTCAAATTTTTCTTTATGTCATCTATGCTACTGGGCTTATTTCATGTGGAATTCCAACATTGTCCACTAACAGAAGGAGGAAGCAGCACCTCAGCTGCAAAATCTAAGAAACTAGCAAATCTTGTGGTTTTTTTGTTTGTTTGTTTGTTAAATGTTTGTTTGTTTTTAAATCTGCTCCACAAATCTTCTGAGGCATTCTTTTAAACATGAAGGAAGTAAATCTTGCATTTCACATTCTTCTTTTAGGCAAAAATCTAGGGAAAAACTTGAGAAAAAACTTGAGAAAAACCTCTGGAGTATGTTATGTGATAATGTGTCTTAAACCAAGTTACATTTATCTTAATAATATATTTAGTTATAATACAAATGTTTTTTTAGAAATACCTCTGTAGCTTTAAATGACCAATTAAATAAAATTTATTTGATCTGCTGGATAACCCATACAATTGTATACAAGTCCAAAAGACTTGCACTTTAAGATAATGCAGAAAAAATCTGCAGACCCACAAACCATATTAACAATTAATTTTGCTGCCCTCGCTATTTTGCTGCTCTAGTTGGCAACCTATTCTGCTTTTATGGCAGAGTCAGCCCTGCTTGCCTACTTATGACCTGTCTATTATTAGTCCATTTCCTTAAGGAAAAAAAGTTACTTGTTTGAAATTAATCTCTAAACCAGCTGACCAAAAGCTGCAATATTTGCATTCTTGCAAATCTGATACACAAAGGCACATTAATTCTACTTTTTTTTTTTTTTTTTTTTTTTACCAGCTGGCCAGATTTTTTTGCACGTCTTATCTTTTTTTATAAGTACACACACTAATGTTATTCTTTGCTTAGCTTTCCTATTTACTGTACAGGTTTATAATGATGTTCTTAGGGTGGCTAGGGAAAATGCTTTTCAAAAGAATGTGCATTTTTTCCTTTTGTTCTTCAGCAACTCTTTTTAATAAATCACTTTCTTTATACATATACAGTGAAAAGCTTTAATCCCTCAGAAATCTGCTCCACTGACTCTTCTGCTTCTGACACTCATTATTGTATGTTGCATCTCTTCTGTTTCATTAGTGATAACCCAAAATACGAGACATTTCTATTTCCATTCTTATCCTTGAACATGAAACTCTCTCTGATAAGGTAATTTTAATACATCCTTTAATCTGGTCTGTATCTCCTGTGAAATATACACCAAATAACTGAAAGTACAAATGTTCATTTTCATCATAATTTATAAGCATATTTGCTACAAATATATTGTTTGTTTAATATACATGTATATGTAAACGTTTCTCTCCATTCTTACTCTTATTGTGTATTGTCTTGTGCTTTAGATATGCAATTGGTTTTGAGTGGATTAGTTCATGAATCCGCATAGAGCCCCAGTGAAATGGGGAAGGTATTTTAATAAATAAGGCTGTTTTCATATACAGTATTCTAGAATTTTCTTTAGAGTCAGACTTCTGATTTATGACAAAGACCATCATAGTGACTTTTTAAAGGATAAACAAGCTTAATACCACATTTCTGGCATGGACATAAGTGAACTTTAAAGACAAGATTATAAAAAAATTAAAGGTAGGCTGTGACATCATCTGTACCAATCTAGACAATTTAGAGAAAACTTACTGGTAGCAGATTCATCCAAACTATCAGGGATAAAAATGGAATAATGAAATGGCAGATATAAATGATACATGTTATCCTTTTTTTTTTTTTTTTTTAAAAAAAAGCAACCTGAGATTTACATATTTCAGAAATTTCAGAATAGACAAAAATTTACAAGCAGCCTCTGAGCTTTCAAGTTCAGGTACATGGACTGAATAGGAATTTTCCTGGCCAATCAGGAATCTTCACAGGTTTCTTGCTTTGAACATTCAGAAACCAAGCTGTTAGGTTCCCATCAGAATCAGCTCATAAGTAAATGATAGTAAAGATAAGTAAATAATAGCAGGCATGTTAAGTAACTATGGATCTAGACCAGCTGTTGCTAGGCATCTTCTGTATAGTTTAATTTGCAAGAGATTATTATTATTATTATTATTATTATTTTTAAGTAGTCAGTAAGCAGCACTACCACTTTGTTAAGAAAGTAGAATTGAATATGTGGCCCGCCTCAGTGGTTAAGCCAGTGTGGCTTAGAGCCAGTGTGGCTCTTTTTTTTAGACTTGATAATGCTTACTTGTGAGAAATGTGCGGTGTCTTTTTTCCATCCACCCTTCCCGCCCCTTTAAATATCCTTTGAGTGATTCAAATAATAAGAGAGAGGTTCTGTGCTTCCATCTCCAAAATTTCTTCAGTGACCAGTTCACCGAAAACATTTCTTAGACTTTGGTCAAAACTTCTGGTGCTTCCATGAATATACCAATTCATTCTTTACTGCCATTGTTTCTGTCAAATATACACATCTAGGAAAAGACTATTCAAGTAAAATTTTTGTTCCGATTCTACATTAAACTCCCTTCTGCTATTGCCTGGCCAAAGACACTAGCCTGTGTTTTGTGGTGGAGGCTTAACATTCATTCAATGTACTGATCTATATGAGTTACTCCATGCGAAATGTGGAGCTTATGCTTTCAGTTAAAATAGTTACATCCAATCTCTAACAATATGAGAAAGTCTCGTAGTCCTTTCTTCTCCTGGAGTTGTATTGTATGTACAGTTCTTATGGATGCTTTAGTTTTATTTTATAAAGGTCAGATTCAAATGTTTCTTTTGTTATTTCCATTGACTTTCACTCTCAGTGATACTCAAACACCTTTAGTAAAAAAACAATGTTCCTCTGCTGTACAAGCTGTACTATCTAAAAATTCCTTAAAAACAAACAAACGAAACTACCCAGTGAAAATAAATATCTTCTGTGTAGTTAATTATCACTAACAAGGACCTATAGTTACTTTGTGCATTTGCACTCATATTTTCCCAGCATTTTTTTCTTAGAAAGTAACAGAAAGAGTAGCAGGGAAAAAAAAGAGTGAATGACAGCTTCCAGTTCTTTCCTTGATACCAAGATAATTGTTATAAATGTAATCTTAGATTTTATTTTAGTTTCTTACAAGCTGTAGTAGTACTCTGATTTTTCTTCAAGAAAAAAAAAAAAGTAAAAAAAAAAAGTTTTAAAAAAAAGTAAAAAAAAAAAAAAAAAAGAAAAAGTAGTAGGCGGTGGGCTGTACCAGGCGCGTGACTTTCTTAGCAAAGTCTCTCACCCGAGCCCCAGGGAGGCAACAGACTTCCCTGTAGGGGAAGGGTCTGGTCGGCATATCAGGCCCTCTGTCCCTTTCAGAAGGGAGTCCCCCGTGAGAATAACCCTTTCTTTCTTGACAGAAGATGTAGTAATGCAGGTTACACCTGCAAAGGCAACCTACCTGCAATGCTACATTGCAGGTAGGTTGCCTTTCCTTAGGCACCCTCTCCAACTGGGACGGGCTTTCGTCTGCTTCGTTGTTCTGACTGTCTAGAGCCTCATACCTGTTATGTAAGGGTTGAATGGGAACGTGAGTTGGGCAGGGACAGGGCTCACCTACCACCCTGTACAGGAACCTGCCTCCATTCCCCCCCCTTGGCCTAGGTCCCCTCCTACTGCCTGGCGGAATGAGGGAACTTTTGTCTTCTGCGTAGCAGGAGACACTTGTGCAGTGGCAGGCTTGTGAGTCTGTCTCAGAGAGGGTAGAGTACACCTCCACCAGTCAATTTCCCTCTCTGACTCCCTGATGCTCCTCAGCCTGCTTACCTCTTCCCAGAGCTCCACTACCTGGCTGAGCAGCTCTTCAACCTGGGCACACCTCCCACAGGCATACCCCCCGCTGCTGCTGTTGGATGCTGACAGAAGACTCGGGCACACCCTGCAGCCCAAGACCTGGACGGCCGTGTGTTTCCCTGAACCCAGGGTCTGAGCAGCCACATCATGACTGTGGCTGGAGAGGCCGCAGGAGATGCAGGGGCCATGGTTTTCTGCCTGGTTGATACCGTGGCCAGGCTCTTTGCAAACAGGTTACAAGTACTGATGGGAAAGACCGATGCAAAAGAACTGCCATGTAAACTGCCGCACCACAACCTTCTGACGTGCCACACCCTGTTTGCTCCTGGTCACTTGTGCTCCCTAGGGGGCTGCCTTTGAACATCAGGGAAGGGGGCACTCCTGGCTCTGCCTGTGCCTTGTCAGCCTCCCTCATGAAGGCTGCCGGGTCCTGGTGGCTCCCTCGGCTGCTTCGAGTGGCCTCAATGCCAAAAAAAAGCCCTGCCCGTGAGGTGATCACGCCTGCCCCAGAGCCAGTCACCTCAGCTAAACAAACCTGGCAGTACGAAGAAAGTCTCTCCTCTTCCCTACAGGCCTGCGTCTCGGCTGTGGAGAAACTTTTGGAAGAGGTCCTCCAATTTAGAGAATTTATCTTCCTCCCCACCTGTACAAACCAGTGTCCGAGGTATCAGGGGAAAGTGTCCTTCTGTGCAAGGAAGACGACAGAGTGGGTACACAGCCTGAGCCACCCTGTGAATTCTGTGAATTTTACCAATGTGACCATGTAGAGGACATGAGAAAAAAGGATGGAAAATCTATGTTGACACTAGAGGCACAGTTAAGTGAGTTGCAAATAAAAACAATGAGGGGGAGAGGGGTTCGGCGAGAAACTTGCTGCTCTAAATTGCAGTGGGCAGTACTCGGTCCCCAGATCTGGTCCCCCGATCTGGTCCCCAGATTTTTTTCACCGTTCGACAGAGCAGTCAACTGTTTCTTTAGCTTAGGGATAAAAGCTGAATTTCCTTTCTGTTATGTGAACATCCAGAGAGACTCCTCCTCCTTTCTCAGTTGACTTTGGTGCTGCCTAGTCTGAAGATTTTCAGTACTCAGTCGCATACCCCAGACTCTCATATTTTGAGAGGGATTGAACTCCCCTTACGTAATATGGAAATCCCATTTTTCTGTCTCAAGGGTGAATGGTGTAAGGCACTTATAAATCATTGCAGATTGTGGTGTTTGTCAATTGCCATGTAAATTAAGGCCATGCAAGTACCTTCTACTGTTTCATCTTCCCTTTCATTTGTTGTCTGGTTATTACTCAATATTACATATTCAGTGAAATGTCCCAAAAAAGCATTACTTTTTAATTTTAACAACTTTTATTGTTTTCTTTCTCTAGGTCTGCCAGTAGCTGACGAGGTAGAAAGATATGCTTTTCTCTTTCATTCTTGTTAAGTTAGAGGCATTGCCGATTTCAACTGTGACTGAGGCTCTGCAATGGTGCAAGTCTATCTTACTACTTCAAATTCAGTGATGCAACCTGCGTTTACATTAATAAACTTTAAAGGATTCAACCAATTTAAAGCTTTTGGACAATGAAAATTACTTGAAAACATTCCTACAGGTTTATTTTCTTCATTTACATTTGTTTGCTATCTCCATCTCATTCAAAGCAGTCAGGACTGGTTTGCTTCTCTCTTCTCTGGAAATTTGCACTAGGAACCATTGTTAGAATCAGAAGCCTGACCTAAGAGCATGATGAAAAATGCTGCACTCCAAGTTGGAAATTGGAGAGGAAAATGTTCATGTATACATAATAATTGTAGTCAGACAGCTGATTACACCTTTTTTACACTTTAACAGATGCTTACACCTTTTAACTTTAACTTTAAACCTGAGAAGCAACAGGTAGTTTCTACGTTTCCTTTGGGTATAGTGTACTCCTCTGTATTTTGCTTCTATACCATTCAAAATTTTAAAGTCATGTTGTTGGTCATACAACCAAACAACCTTGCACAGCTTCACATGTTCCGTGTCCCCCCCTTCTCTCCCCAGATAGATCAAGCCCTGAATGCAAGACCAGACAAGTAAATAATGCCAACATGTAACACTAACTTGTAAATGCATTACTTTTTGGCAGTTTTTTTGGCGCTTTGTGGGGCTTAACTGTACCTCAGTGAGAAGAATGTCTTCTGGTGTGAACTGAAATTATATCTCTATGCCACAATGTCTTTTTTTGGGGGTGGGGTAGGAGGGGGGCAAAATTCCTTGTGGACACCTGAAGGAGTTGCAAAATAATAATAAAATTTAGGTGAAGGAAAAGTTCCTTCTCTGTTGTTGCTGGTTTTGCTTTCTTTTCCATAAAGTCTTATAATGAGGGTCCCATTTTCTGGCCTTTGGCAGATTGTAAGCATGCCAGAACACTTCACATTACGTAGATCATATTTGTCTGAAATGATAATGTCATACCTATAGTCTGCTGCAGGCTGAAAAGTAGCCTATGCCTCAGGTACCGTTTTATGCCTTTGCTTTTGTTACTACATCCTTGTAAGTCTTCAAAAGGGAAATGATATTATCCTATTCAGAAGAAAGACCATCCAGAAGAAACTTCAGTTGTGAGGGCCTGAATTTTCTCTGAAACCAAAGGCGGGTATAGAATCATAGAATAGCCTGAGTTGGAATGGTCCCATAAGGATCATCGAGTCCAACTCGTGGCACCACACAGATCTACCCAAAAATTCAGACCATGTGACTAAGTGCATAGTCCAAACGCTTCTTAAGCTCCGACAGGCTTGGTGCAGTGACTACTTCCCTGTGGAATCTGTTCCATTCTACGACCACCCTCTCAGTGAAGAACCTCTTCCTATGTCTAGCTTAAACCTCCCCTGCCTCAGCTTGACACCATTCCCACGGGTCCTATCACTGGTGACTAAAGAGAATAGATCAATGCCTGCCCCTCGACTCCCCCTTGTGAGGAAGTTGTAGACCACGATGAGGTCTCCCCTCAGCCTCCTCTTTTCCAGGTTGAACAGGCCAAGCGACATCAGCCAAGCGACCTCAGCCGCTCCTCATACATCTTCCCCTCTAGGCGCTTCACCATCTTTGTAGCCCAGTATCTTACTGACTTGAAGAAAGTGGCTTTAATCTATCATGGTTTGTTTACTAATGAAGGAGCACAAAAGAGATGTGTGTCCTTGTCTCTGAAGAGGAGGTGAAGGAACAGCTAGTGCAAGGAACACAAAAATCAGTTGCACCAGACTAATATGTGGTTGTATCTGAGCTTGCAGACTGCAACCTTCTTCAGACTTCCAGATATAGAGGAACGCTTTGGCTGCAGCCTAAATGCCACATGTACATAAGCTCCCCAGGCCAGCCAATCTTCTTCCCATGACGTCCCAGGAAACAGCAATGTAGGCATGTAACCAAACCTGAATAGTGAGTGAGGATCCAGATCCTGGCATTTACACGATAGTTTATACGCAGCCAAAATAAATGGTGTAGTCACAGGACAAGGGGCTAGATTTTGAAAAGTCCTGTATAAAGAACAGATCTGAGAAAAGCAAATTTATATAACATTAATGTAAAGAAAAGTAATTCTGATTGCTTTATCTGTTGTGACTAGACAGATGAAAGTCTATGATAGTAAATTTGCCTTTAAGGTCATTTTCTTTTTTATTTTATTTATTTATTTATTTATTATTTAACAGTCTCTGCGCTAATTTTCCCCACAGAATGACGAACAGAAGTATGAGCCTTGTGCACCTTTTGTGGTTAATTCATTAGGTCAGCTCTAACCACTAAGCCACTTGTCAGGTTATTTCTATTAGCAATACTGAGAATTGACCTTAAAAGCCAGGTAGAAAATCCTATTCCACAATGTCTCTTGACTCCACCTTTGCTCAGTGCAATCTGCCAGGTGTGGATCATTTGAACTTTGTGATATAGGAAGCATGAGGAGGCATGGAAAGTTGCCTTTCTAAGGGAGTTTAAGACTCAGGTAACCTAGGGTGCCTTTCTACTGAGGGAAAACTGAATTACTATCCCCTAGGAGGTGGCTGTTTCTTCATGTTTTCCCAGCAGAAATTTCTGGTGGGGGGCCCCCCGGCACAAATTTCTTCTAGAAATAATAAAGAAATATACCTTATTTTTGATTGTATTTTTAAAATGAATTTTTAATGCTGTTTTTATTCAAACATGTAACAGTTAAGGCACTTTTTTTTTCTCCCTTTCCTAATAGCATTAGGATTCTCACACCAGTATCTGTCCCATAGCTGTCAAATCATACAAATATGTTATGTGAAATGAATGAAGGATCTTAGGGTATGACACTCTCTAAATTATGAATAATGGTACAATTTCTTGTCCTTACAATGCAGAGAGGAAAACAGTTTTTTTTCTTTCTTTTTACATCTTCAGAGGATGTAAAAGTTTTGGATGTAAGTATTAATGTAATTACTGGATACTAACTCAATATAAGTATTAATGTAATTACTAATTTTATTAGCGATTTATATTCTGATTTCTATCTTTTGCATATGTACATGTCTTTTCTAAAGGACTCACAACAACTGTCACTGTCCATTGGAATTTTTAAGTATATATAGAAAAGTAAAGAACAGGTTTTTTTCGTCTTTGGACTTCTGTACAGACTCTAAAAATTAGATACTCATTCCTCTTCAAAACTTTAGTTTATTCTGGAAAGAATAAGTAATTATTTCAAAGAACATACTGTTCTAAATGTTAAGAATGTAACACCTGTATGGCAAGTCAGAGAAATATAGTACATGTCCATCTCAAAACGTAATTTCATGCAATCATAATTTTTAGTAGGCCTTCACTTTCTTTTCTGGACATTTCCCAATTGTTTCTTTTCAATGGTGTCTTATAAGATGCCATGTACATGATTTTTATAGGAACTTGACAGTGAGCAGTAGAATCATCTTGACAATCAATTGCTGCTAGCCAGTGTATACTTTGTCACTGAAATAACAAGGCTGTATTTAACCTTAAATATCAAATGATATTTTGCAGGTATACATCTGAAGAAAACCTTCTCAGTATGTCTTCTATTTTTCTGAAACTCTTTTCTCTAGTTTTGATCTAAAAGTAAGTCTAATATTCATCTAGAATGTTAATCTGAAGCATATTGAAAAGCATTTTCAACCATTTTCTTTTACAAAATATGTTTTGTCAACAAAGCATCTGAATTTTGACTCTTAGTTCTTTAAAAAATTTCTTCATTCCCTTGTCACAACTTTTCAGTCTCATTGATATGGTGCCTGGATTCTTGTAATCTATCCTTTTCAACATGCTCCAAAGTGTCCTTTTAATATAACAGTATAGCCTTTTCCTTACAAATAAAGGTCAACAAAAGATGTTTATGTTGCTGAAACTAAAATGGTTGTGCTGAGAGATCACCGCTCTGTGGCTCTTCCAGGTTCCTGGATTTTGAGTATAGTAGTGGAGTGTTTTGCTTTGGTTTTTTGTTTTATCATGCACTATATTGAATTTACATCTTGCAATATGAACAAACAGAGAGAAACATCAGGAAATACTGAAAAAAGCACAGTTAAATTGAATGATTTCTTCTGGTAGTTTGGTAGTTCTGGTAGTAGGCCTTATCATATATTTTTAACAAGAGAATGTAACTGTTGGATAATCAAGAGTCATGAAACTCAAGGATTCTGACAGTCCAGGTGTAACCGAAGCCTCACAGCCAGATTTTAACATTATTTTTAAAAAACAAATGGTGTATGTGTTATAAAACAGTTTTGGTATTCCAAAAATGCTAATGAATTCCTGTTTAATTTGCTGAACAGTTTCAGCTGTGAAGGCAAAGAAATCAGCAAACAAAATCCTTAAGGCTAGTGTTGTGAAGCTGCCAAGGTAGGAAATGGCATTTATTATCCCAGTGATTATGAATGTGGAAGACCTGGATTCTTCCTTTGCCTCAGATCTGGCAATTGGTTTGATCCTGATATAAAACCTAAGCTGAGTGAATCCTGCTCAGCATCCTGTCCCTATTGCAAGCATCAATCTGTGAAAAATCCTTCAGAAGCCAAATTATATAATGGCAGTGTGCATAGTAGATTCATACCACTGCTTGTTTGCTTTATTTTTTTATCACAGAAGGTTTTCACCAATGAGTGTATGTCATGGAGGTTTATAGCAGTATATCCAGAACACCTGTGGTGAAAGGAAAAGCATGAAACAGCCACAGCCATCAGGTTACATTTGATAACCAGAAACAAGAACAGGGACTGTTTGTAAGGATGCTTGTGATTTGTCTGTTTAGGAGCCTGAGAAGCATAAAAATGTAAACTGCTTGACAATGAAGCCAATGAAACTTGGGGGAAAAAGTCCAGACAGAGAAATGTCAAGCTGAAAATTCAGTATTGGATTAGCTTCTGAGAACATGGTTTGAAGCTAAGCATGAAGGGAGTGTGAAATGGCAGGAGTCTGAGCTGAATGAAATGCAAATGCTAGCAATAACATAAAGAACAATTGATTTTTCAATTCTATTAATTTTTAAAAATTGTATTTTCTAGAGGAACATGAAATCCGGTTCCATGGAATTGTGAAAAACATGTGACTGATAGTGATATAAAATAAGTTTGAGTTTGTAGATCCCTGTAGAGACTTTTAACGATAGAATTGAGACAGAATTATAAATCACAACTTGCTATCCTCCTCCCCAGTACTTTTGACCCAAGGAAAAATGAGCTGGACTTCCATTATCCCAACATCTTACAGCATAGCAGATGAAAACACTTCCACTAATAAAGTCTTCAGACTATCATCTATTCAGAATGACTTTAACATCATAGCAGCAAAAAGAGATATTAACATGGAAGACAATTTGAACTTAGATGATTCTGATGACAAGTCGATAAATATATATATATCAAAATGAATAATTTCAAATAAAGTTTTAGTTTTGATCTCTTCCTATCTGCTTCTATGTGAATTTCATTTAATTCTGTTTTACGTATATCCTCTGTTTTTCCTCCCTCTACTCTTTTTATACTTTCTTTAATGAATTTCATAAGTCTTAATTTCTGATGACTTCTGTGCTTCAGTTATCCTCTTGAACCTATGATGCTTGCATGGACTTGAAATCAAATCAGATGAATTTATCTATCCCTACTTTCTAGTAGTCCAGGTAACAGACTTTTTAAAAGTATCTGTATCAGCTGCTGACTGCAATAGTTCTGCACATTCAGGGAGAATTTGGCAGAGTTTATTCTGAGCCTGACCTTGGAATAAAATGTGGAAGACAAATTACTTAAGGATAATCTCATAATATGAGCAGAAGGCCACATCAACAGTAAATATAAATTGGCATACTTCCAGTTACTTCAGTGAAGCTATACTGATCTACACTAAGAATCTGATCCAGAGTTGTATCATGGTTATGTACCTGTCACTATGGTGTCATTCTGTGCAAGTCATGAACTACCTCTCCTTTCTCATGAGAGTGGTTCCACTGAAATAATTAATAGCTTCATGAAGAGGGCAATCTGTTTTTTCCTTCTATGATGAATTTACAGAAAGTTTGTGATACACATGCATATTATTTATTGTGTAAAAGTAAATATATGCCATCTGTGCATTTGTATCAACAACTTGCTAGGTAATGTTTTTTCTTGTTGTTGAATGAGAATCATGTGGATATCACCTTGCTGAACTATTTGAACAGCTTGCTTGCCTTTAGTAGGAAGTATGGAGTCACTTGAATACATAAGAGTGTAAATCAGAGAACTGAAAGGGTTTGTGCTGTCATAATTATACACTGGAAGAGAAACCCGTGAACTAGCTTTTGTATCATACAGTTTTGTATCAAAAAAAATATAATTGACATCTAAAAATTTAGACAAATAACTTACTTACGGTCTTCATAAGTGTGTTACCATTAATGTGAAATAAGTAGAGATCTTTGAATGAAGTTTACTGTATAACGCAGAATTGCCATGGGTTGAAGCTTATCTGAGAGCATTCCTCCCAAAACCAAAATATTGACTAATATTTTATTAGACGGTTGATTAAATAAAAATATTGCCCAGCTCTAGCTGACTTGTTTAATTATGACCTGAAAGATGTAGAAGAGATACACATCTGTTATTAACATCCATCATTTTATAACAGAAGTATGAATAAGAGAGTATTCCCTTATTCTATTCTCTTCTATTAGACCAGGGAAGTTGAAAAACACGCAAATGGACCTCTGTTGATATACAGAAGGCTGAGCCTGAATTGGAGCCAGGACATGTTGGGGCCAGGTCAAAGAATAGGACCTGATGTCTGGAGTTAATAGAGCAGCTGGACTGAGAATCCTGATCCTGAGAAACAGTACCCATCTGAGCTGTGGTGGAGTGGCAGGAGCCACTGTGAATGTGTGCTGAGTGTCACAGATTAGAAATAGAATGGAATAGAAATTGCAGTCCACTTACTGTGCTCACCCTGCTTAGCGTGTACATTTTAGATAATATGTCCCTAAGTGGCATGGTTCTGTTTTTGTGGCAGCCTCACCTTAATTCCCCTGCACCCAGAACAAATGTAAAATGTTGATGCTGTCACCATATTAATTAACTATACCTGAACTATTCACACATGAGTTTTCAAACAAATATATTTTTTATTTGCTGGTATCAAGGTATGCCTAATGAGCAATTTGTGATAAATATATTGTTAGCAATATAAAGAGCCACAGAAGTCATTACCTGTTACTGTCCTTACCTTTAGCTTTTGTATGTCCTGCTTTTTAGGATGTTCAGTAGATACAAGTTGAGGTTCTGCTGTCTTCAGCTTTCTGATGATGGGCTTCGGGACCCAGGGTGCCCTGAGCTGGAGGACCGGGACGGTGGGGATGACAAACTCCCAACTGACCCTGAATGTGTGCGGGATTTGCTACTCCACCTGGATCCCTACAAGTCCATGGGTCCGGATGGGATTCATCCCTGGGTGCTGAAAGAGCTGGCGGACGTCATCGCGGAACCTCTCTCAATTATTTTTCAACTATCCTGGGAGTCTGGAGAGGTCCCGGTAGACTGGAAGCTGGCAAATGTTGTGCCGATTTTCAAGAAGGGTCAGAAAGAAGACCCTAGCAATTACAGGCCTGTCAGTCTCACGTCAGTGCCTGGTAAAATCATGGAGAAGATGGTTCTCAAACTTATTGAGGCGCACCTGGGGGACAAAGCAGTCATTGGTCCCAGCCAGCATGGGTTTGTGAAGGGTAGGTCCTGCCTAACTAACCTGATTTCCTTTTATGATAAGATCACCCGTATGGTGGACCAAGGGAAACCAGCTGATGTGATTTTTTTGGACTTCAGCAAGGCTTTTGACACGGTTTCCCATAGGATCCTACTGGACAAAATGTCCACCATACAGCTAAATAAAAACATCATCCGATGGGTGAGCAATTGGCTAACGGGCAGGGCCCAAAGGGTTATGGTGAATGGGGCTGCGTCAGGCTGGCGGGCGGTCACCAGTGGGGTCCCTCAAGGCTCCATTTTAGGGCCGGTACTTTTCAATATTTTTATAAACGATCTGGATGTAGGAATAGAAGGTATTTTGAGCAAGTTTGCTGATGACACCAAACTTGGAGGAGTTGTGGACTCGGATGAGGGTGGAAAGGCCTTGCAGAGGGATCTGGATAGGTTGGAGAGCTGGGCGATCACCAACCGCATGAAGTTCAATAAGAGTAAGTGCCGGGTCCTGCACCTGGGACGGGGAAACCCTGGCTGCACGTACAGACTGGGCGATGAGATGGTGGAGAGCAGCCTAGAAGAGAGGGATCTGGGGGTCGTGGTAGACAGCAAGTTGAATATGAGCCAGCAGTGTGCCCTGGCAGCCAGGAGGGCCAACCGTGTCCTGGGGTGCATCAAGCACGGCATCGCTAGTAGGTCGAGGGAGGTGATTGTCCCGCTCTACTCTGCGCTGGTGCGACCTCACCTCGAGTACTGTGTGCAGTTCTGGGCACCACAGTATAAAAAGGACGTGAAACTGTTGGAGAGTGTCCAGAGGAGGGCTACGAAGATGGTGAAAGGCCTGGAGGGGAAGACGTACGAGGAACGGCTGAGGGCACTGGACCTGTTCAGCCTGGAGAAGAGGAGGCTGAGGGGAGACCTCATCGCAGTCTACAACTTCCTCGTAAGAGGGTGTCGAGAGGCAGGAGACCTTTTCTCCATTAACACCAGCGACAGGACCCGCGGGAACGGGGTTAAGCTGAGGCAGGGGAAGTTTAGGCTTGACATCAGGAGGGGGTTCTTCACAGAAAGAGTGGCTGCACACTGGAACAGGCTCCCCAGGGAAGTGGTCACTGCACCGAGCCTGTCTGAATTTAAGAAGCGATTGGACTGTGCACTTAGTCACATGGTCTGAACTTCTGGGTAGACCTGTGCGGTGTCAAGAGTTGGACTTGATGATCCTTAAGGGTCCCTTCCAACTCAGGATATTCTATGATTCTATGATTCTATGATTCTGATGTTTTTTTTTGTTTGTTTGTTTGTTTTTTTCTGATCTCTTCATATTGTTGAATGATTTATTTCCAGTTGGGTATAGAGTTTCTCTTTATTCCAGTATTGTTGTCATAAACTTCTTGCTGTACATCCTCTTGTTTGTTTGGTGACATACAGCAATATTTATTCTATATTCTGATGTTTCTATTTGTCCCTTCACTTCATATTGCCTTTCAAATCAGAAGTGTATTGAACTTTTTCTCACTGTATGCCATATGCCAGAGAGGGTGGATGACAATTCTGTAAGGTTGAGCATGGAGGATGGCAATATGACAAGAGGTCTGCTGGTGGACAAAAATCATTTTCTTGTGGATCTGTTCCATACCAGCTGTTATATAACTTTTTTTTTTTTATTCACAAAGAATGTCTGACACCATTCTCTCTTCAGAATCTGTTAATAAAATAATTATTTTTCCAAATACATAAAACTGATTCATTGAAGGTATTTTAAAACAGAAGTATTTAATGTTACCCACAGCTCTGAACATACTATAGAGCTGCCTAATATTCATCATAAATATACTGATAAAAAGAAAGAGTGAAGACTCTGTCTATACCTTTAAAGTGATAAACCAAAAATAGGGATTTTAGAAATGATGATTAAATTTAGGCACTTGGTTCTTGGTTTTTATTTTCTATCTCGCTAAGAAACTTTATGAAATGCTCTATTTAAATCATAGGAAGCGTGATAAGAGCGGCATGCATGTCTGTCAGAAAAGGGGCAATCTGGGGAAGCATATCCAAGAAAACAGAACAAAAATGGAGTTTTCTTGTTGTCTGGTGATATGTAGGCAGATATCTTCTGATGTAAATGATGCAAAGTCTTCATGATGAGGAGAGAAATGTGTAACAAGATCCAAAACCTAGACAGAAAGAAAGGGAAAGGCCTATTAGCTGCTTTTAAACTGCATCTAAATAGAACCAGTATGGGGGAAAAAAGTCATCTTGTTAATTGTAGTTTTCAATGAATCTTACCAAAAAAAAAGTCCGTTTTGTCAGTTTTAATTAGATTGCAATTCCCCTGGAGACAACATACCTTGCCAAGACCTATTTTTTAGGCCCAGAACCTGCAAGCATATGGATGTTCACCTTCATATGACTATTACTATGATATTCAGTGAATGTCATGGATTATACTTTATGCAAATTATACAGTGAGCTAATTTTCACAGCTGCAAATCATTTTATATAACTTCCATTTATGGTCTGCCTCAAGCAGAGTCAAGGGTAACAGAGAATATTAAAACCTGCATATGAAGTTGCTATGTGAAGTTGTTTGTTTGTTTTTTTTTTTTTTTCAGGTGAGGTAAATATTTTGGAGTTGCTGGAGATCTTTCAGCTTGCTTAGTGCTAGGATATCTAGGTTAATGAGAACAATGAATATCTGAATATATGCTGAAAATCTTAGGTATTTCCTGAATTTCCTGTTCTCAATAAAGTGGATCTCTGCTTATGGAATAGGTGGTGGTAGGAGAGAGATCCTGAGCCTCTTGGACTCGTGATAGCTGAAAGAGGATTGGAGTTTATCTGAGAGCATTTGTGAATTTGGATGTGCCTGTGAGAGAGAGAGGAAAACATGAAGGCACTGGGAAATTAATCTCTCTCAGTGTCTGGAATGGTATCTTCCAGGTGAAAGCAGATCAGGCAAAAGAGGATGGATGGTGAAAGACACCTTTGGGCCAGCAGTATCTGTATCAGCAATATCTGTGGCCCTTTTTTTATTTCTGCTACTACGCCTGCTTATCTCATTCAAGCCGTATTCTCTGTTGGGGCTGTAGTAAAAACACATTCAGAAAAAAAAAAGTCAGTGGGCAGAAAGTGGCTGATAAAACTAAAAGAAAATTCCTTATTCCCCTATTTTGCCTAGATGCAAAGTGGAATACATGGATACATAAGGAAGATATCAAATACAGTTTGAGAGTTGGCCTTGTAAAGCGTTAATATTTTCAGCTAAACACCCACATGATTCTGTTTCTGGAGTAATGCTTAGGTTCTCCTAAAGCTGGAACTATCTTTATATTGACTAATGCAGTGGAGCCATTTAGCCTGATTTTGCCTGTAGACACTAATACAATACAACTAATAAATACTACAGATAATATAAAGATACTCCATTCTGCAACAAAAGAGTCACATAAGTTCTCATTCAAGTATGCAAATGTGAAAAGGTGTATTCAGCAAGTGGTCCAACCACTGAAAATTTAAGAATATATAAGAAATGTTAAGCTACTTAAATCTGAAATGCTACAGTGAAATAAAATAATTTAAATTTGGAAGAATTTCATTAGACTCCACTCTGATTTGGAACAGAATTTATCTTTATATTCTTGAGAAAGGCCATTTACAAGTAGAAGAAGCTGAAAAATATGTAACTTAGTATGTTTAAGCATTGTCAAAACCATTCATATGGTTTTGACAAAAAAAAAATCTCAGATGTATTTCCTGTATATGTTGGTAACACAGTCGTGTAAGATCAGTGGACAATAAAGCTGGGTAGTGGCAGGACACAGGACTATACAGGGGCCTGAGAAGAAGGAAGGAATGTAAGGCACAGGGTAAATCTAGAATGACTGAGAGTTTCCAAATTTCATATTTGGCTTAACACTTCAAATATGCCTACCACCTACCGATATGTGATACTAGCCTTGTGATGCAAAGTATGTTATAGAAGTAGACAAGGAGAGAAGCAGAGATGAGAAGGCTTTGCTTTTGATGGGAGCGCAAAAGTGGAGAGAATGTACTTCTCTGACCCTCTGCATAGCTTTGAAAGGAATAGAAAGAAACAATGTTTGATGTTAAGACCATAAAGTCACATAACAGATTAACTGCAGCTCTTCCTGAACTACAAATCATTTAGTTTTTTGTTTTTTGTTTTTTTTTTTTAAATCAACAAAGCCAGTATAAAATTCTTCTATTTAAATTTTCACAAATAGATGGTTTTCTTATGTATTTGAATATAGTTATTATAGGAAACCGCATTCTTGATTGTGGGTGTTCATTTGGGGGTTCATATTTAACCACCATGAACTTACTCATATTTTTACTGCATTTCTTCTATCATATGGAAATCAGTAAAAGGTAATGAAGTCAGGATGGTGAAAATTTGCAGAGAGAAGATGTTATATTGTTCTATGTGTTTTCATGCCTGAAAGAGGTAAAATGTTCCTGCCATTTGAAGCTGGACCCTGTTAGGTTTCCCTGATTCTTTAGTATTCCGTGCAAAGCTGAAGCTGAGTAAAAATCAAGAAGACAACATGATTTGTGATTATGATGTCATTTATGTTTTTCTTTTTTTTTATTTGTGGGTGTGCGTTAAGGAGAGAGTTTTTTGTTTGTTTGCTTGCTTGCTTGTTTTTTTCTACTGTTGATTTGAAAAAAATTACTTTTAGATACATAGATTTGTCAGATTTATTACTGACTCCTTTGGATTCATATTACTACCAACACATTTTTCTAAACAAAGTATGCTTCTAATAATATTTAGATTGTATATACTTTTTAAAAAAACTCAGAATTTATATTTCATATAAAATGCACATTTTCACATTTCATGTCCAAGATGATTAAGAACTCATATTCTTTGCTCAGGTCTTCAGGCAAGTGTGGTAAAAGTAAAACAGTCTGTTTTTTTGGTGCTTTGCTGCTGGCAATTTTTCCTTTAAATAATAAATATATGGACAATGATAATAATAAAATGTTCGGAGCAAGAAATATATGGAGGCAAGCTGTGAGGAAAAAGCAATGGACTATTTCTGTGGACATATTGTTGTCAGCCAGTAAAAAAATGTAAATTGAGTTTAGGCAATTGTGTGCAAAAGATGAAAACAAAGCTGCTATGCTACAATATGTTCTCCTGAAAAGGAAAGAACCTGGTCCTCAAAATAAAGAACCTGCCTTTGCATCAGCACAGAGGTAAATGACACTTAGAATGAATATAATCCACTGGTGCTGGTAGCACCTGTACTGGGTCTGGCTGGGATGTTAACTTTCCCTGCAGCAGCCTATACAGTGCTGTGCTCTGCACTTGTAGCTAAAACAGCAGTGGTATCACACTGGTGTTGTGTCTGCTGCTGAGAAGTGCTGGCACAGCATCAGGACTTTCTCTAACCCTCCTAGGCGGTGGGCAAAAAAGTGAGAAAGAAACATCACCAGGACATCTGACCCAAACCAACCAAAGGGATATTCCATACCCTATGATGTCACACTCAGCAATAAAAGGTGGAAAAAGGAAGAAAAGGGGCGGGGTGGGCTCTCCTTGCAAAAATGCCTGTCCTCCCCCTGAACACCGGCTACGTGCGTTGAGGCCCTGCTTCAAGGACGTGGTCAAGCATCACTCATTTGTGGGAAGTAGAGAGTAATTTCTTTCCTCTGCACTTCCACATAGCCTTTACTTGTTTTGTTATTCCTTTTCCCCCTTCCCCTTCCCTTTTCCCCCTCCGTCTTCCCCTTTCCCTTTTTTCCCTTTGGTTGAATTGTTTAATTAGAATAATATTTCATTAACAATATTTTTTTCTTTTAATTAAATTATCCTTATCTCAAGCCGTGAGTTGTTCTTTCCTTTACTTCTTCCCCTCTTCATCTGAGGAGGGGGAGTGAGAGAGAGGTCGTGGTGTTCAGCTGCCTAGCACGGTAAAACCACCACAGCACCCAGTGTTATGTTTCCGCTCTGCAAGACAGCTGTGGACCTCACTGATACAGACTGCTACATTAGCTGCTTCAAAATCAGGGTGGGAATAGCTGAAGTCCCTTTTTCCAGACTCTGGATCAGTAGCCAGTGTTTGAGGAGAATGAGCCAGTGCCTTGGAGAGCAAACCACTGGCTGGCCTGAGGGCAATTTCCTGCTTTCCCTGGGCTGCTCCTGCCAGTGTTAAGCTGGGTCCTAGGGTGAAGGAAAAAGATATCTCTGGGAAAAGCTTTGGGATATTGGACTAAGGTAAAGAGTGATCTTTAGATCAAGGAAACACCTCCTGTATTTTGTGCCTTCAGCATTTAAGAACAGAACTCTTCACTCTTTGTTTTATTAAGACTCCATCAAAGACATACCTCACTAACAGAATCAATTTTCCAAGCTAAGAAAGGCAATACATTATATCAAAAATACTTCGTTTCTTGGGACAGGAAGAGGTGATACTAGTGTTAGCAGTTAGATCCATTTTTTTTTTTTCAACAAAGCAGATTGTGTGTTCGTGTTGCTGCTGAATCAATATGCAATAAATAATGGAGATGCTCACAGATATAAAAATAGCCAAAAGGAATTTATATAAGACCAAAAGGAATTAAAACAAGACTTAAAACTGAGCCAGAAGACTCCACAAAATGAAGTAAAGCAACATCTGGTACTTCCCAAAAAAGAATTGACGATAAACTATTGTTAGAAATATCTTTGTCTGAGCAGCAACTACAAAACTCTGTCTATTCTTATAAAATGGAGAAGAGCTGTGAGCTGACTGTTGAATGCCAGAAGGTTTTCCAGGAGTAGAGGAGACTTGGAAAAATTTGTCTAGCTTGAAGTTTTCTAACATAGATGAGCACTTGTTGGTTTGGGCAGTTAAACAATACCCTTGAAAAGTAAAGAGACTATAGAAGTCAACTGTCTGGGTGAAGAATTGGACCAGATAAAATGGTTGAGGCAGATTTTTTGTTGAAGTTTTCCATCTTGTTTTTTAACCAAGAGATGCCTGGAGCAGGGAGGTTTGATTGGCTCATCTTAGGTAATACAACCCCCCACCCCTTTATCTTTGAGGGAAAACTCCCTGGGAAGCTTATTTGGCACAGTTCACTTTTCTAGTCCAAATGAATGGTTGGGGAGATGAACAGATGAACAGCATATGGTCAGAGACATGGAGCAGTTGTGAGAAGTACTGTTTGCTTTGAACCCTTAGGCACATTTCTGTGTTAGTGGCTGGCTGTCTTGTCTACCCCACAATCAAGTCCTTCTAAACACTGTTCTTAAACACATTTGAATAATTTTGGCTAGCAGGGGAAGTAACTAAAACCCTAAAAATAGCGGCCATTCAAATTGTTTGCATGCAGCAAATTGAGGCCAAACATCTGTGTTCTGCTCAAAAT
Source organism: Heteronetta atricapilla (assembly GCA_011075105.1). Classification (NCBI taxonomy): domain Eukaryota; kingdom Metazoa; phylum Chordata; class Aves; order Anseriformes; family Anatidae; genus Heteronetta; species Heteronetta atricapilla. Next base: position 37,846,719 of record CM021734.1, on the reverse strand, counting down.
TTATTGGCCTGATCCAAAGCCTGGTGGAACACCTCTGCCTGCTGAAATGCCCACTTTTCCTTCTTTTTAGCAGCTATGAGATTAGAGCAGGTGTAGAGCCTCACTCCGTATTGCTGAACACAGTAAACATTTCTTCAAACTACAACTGCCTTTCAGCACAGGTGCTGTGCAAATGCTGAATGCTGAGAGGTTACATAAAGGCTCTGCTCTTCCTTCAGCAGTATGCTGTAGTTTGAAGAGTCAGTCCCAAAGGGATTAAGAAATTTCTTCCATGAAAAATTGTGTTTCTTTAACCAGTGCTCAGAATACTTCCATCATCTTTAGCTGACCCCAGGATGATGAATGAGGTCATCTTGCTTAAGTCTATGTTACTTTACATTATGCTACTGCAGCTCAATAAACATGCTTAAAGGAAAATCTAGTTATCATAATAGGAAATAATGAAATGCCTTTCTGATATAGCTTGCACTATTTCAGGTCACCCTGTTCTCTCTGCCATTTATTGAACTGCATTAACATCACCTTCAGAGGAAGCAGGTCACCCTTACTTTTATGTGAAGACACAAAGTGGTAAAGTGAAAAGGGTGGGTGAAGCAAAAGCAAAAATTGCAATTAGTTTAAGTGCTGCTCTTAGAGCATTCCAGTCAAAATTGAGAAGTAAAAAGAAGTAAGGGGGAGGAGGAGAGCACAGTTCTGATTTAAATTATAAGTTTTCTTTTAAATTTCAGGGCCAAAAAAAAAAAAAAAAAAAAAAGGACAAAGAAACGAGGGTGTGACTACTGTGAAACTGTCTTATCCAATACACATTTTAGAAATGGTCTAAGGTAGGTAGTATACATGACTGAAATACATGCTGAAATTTGTTCTTCCATATTTTTTTTAATCTCCTTCCCTAAATGAGAATTATTAATTAATGAAACTTTGATTGCTTTCATCCACTCTTAGAAGAATGGATTTGTCTGTAAAAAAAAATGGCAATATTATGTGTATACTGCTTTTCCTATTAAGTGATAATATTACTAAAGAAGATAACTAATGAGATCCTTACATACTACATTTATGAATACACTCTTCTGAGCTGTCCCCCTTCCTCAGAAATACTATTGTTTCTAAAGGTCTAATTTGGAAAAAAAAAAAAAGAAATCCCTTTCAGCCATGTGGATCAGCATTTCCCAAGTCTCTGATGGCTGTGTGAATGCATCTTATGACAAAACTTGGCCCTGGTAAAAGGGACTATGTTTGGAGAAGGCATTATGCTTTCGTTCCTTGGGAGAATATTTTTCTGCTTTTTCCTTATTACATTTTTTTCCTAATTTCTCATTCCAGCACATCTGCTCTGAAATCTACAGTTACATTTGCCTATTTGTCTGTTCACACCTGGAATAATGTGAATAATGTGTGATTCATATTTTTTTCTTTCAAAGAAAGCATGATCAATTCATCTGACAAAAAATAGTACATAAATGAAGCCGACAGGTAATGGGAAGAGGCAAGATAGGACGGTTCAAACTACAAGCAGCAGATCAATCTTTACATAAAACTGCATTATAATAGCAAATTGATACCATAAAGTTGCCTCTAGAACTTCCTGATTTTTTGTTCTCTCCCTGCACTTGCTTTTAATTATCTTAATAATAATAATTTTGAATATTTAATTTAATTATAAATATAAATTATAAATTAATTTATAATTTTATAAATTATATATATTAATAATTTTATAAAAAATAATTATAATTATAAATTATTGATTTAATACTTTTATTCTTTTAATAATAAGTATCTGAATAATAATAATTTTAATTATTTTAAAATGCAACATTTCAGCAATTCTGTGAGAAGTGGCTATTCCTAAAGATTTGATCAAGTCATTTACATCATGTAAACATTTAGGAAGTCCTCCCAAAAACTGGTCTGAAACAACAACAAAAAATCTTAGTCCCTTTCAGGAGCAAAACAAAATTATATAGATATATTTTAGCATTTTTTTAGGACACACAGAAGGCTACTCATCTTCTGAACTGACTGACAAGTAAAGGATGAGAGTTGATTGGTAATAACGTTTCCACATAAGTCAAGTATTTGTATATTATATGAAAGTATGAAAAAAAAAGAAAGGGGCTTCAAAGAAGTAGAGAACAAAATGCATAATCAGGAGAATATAAAATAATTGTTTTTACTTAAACCCTTGTATCTGTTTATTTCAGTATTCAGCTGTAGGATTGTGGCAAGAAAGAGGGGCTCTATATGGACAGCCTGCTCGTACGTACCATATAAAATACAGAAATGAAAGACATTAGAGGTGAATATGTTAAGATGGGGATTGAATTTCCAATATTCATGTAGGTTTTGACAGATATTTAATAGTGCAAAAATTGTAAAGGTACACTCATCTTTGTTTTGTACCAACCCTGTGTTATTTGGAAGGAGAGACATTCTCTCCCTGAACTGGATCACATTTCTTACAATAGTATGATGTTACCATCATACTATTACATCCCATTACCATGGGATGAAATGCAGAAGAGGAGAAATGAGACATACCATGTTCTTTGCCACTGTGCACCATCACATTCTGTCCCTAACTTTGGAAGATCTGGACCACTACATTGCAGACAGATATTTAGCTAGTTGGTATCAAGTTGAGAGTGCAGTGAGAAGGGCTCCAAAATAAGGGTCTGACAGGAGGAAGACATGTTCATTTCCCTGATAAATCCACTCCTCATCCAGACTCCTAATCAGTATCTAGTTTCTCCCACTGCAATAAAAGAAGAAAGTTGCCTACTAGGAGTGCATGGATCTTTTATTTTAGTGGGTATCTGTCAGAGCCACAGATTATTTAATTTAGTTTGCTGCATCTCTCATACCTTGTGCCATCCATCTCAGCAGTACAGGTCCTATTCAAAATTCCTTATATGTCCCATTACTGCAAATCTATACAGTATTTTTCCTATACATGGATCAGTTGGGTTGCATGTTTTTTATGAAAATAAATTGAGATTATGCACTATATTGTTGACAGGTAAAATGCTTAAAATGGAGCGGTTATATAAAAAATTGAAATAATTAGAAAAGTGTTTTTTGTTGTTGTTTTGTTTTGTTTAGGGTTTTTGTTTGTTTGTTCGTTTTCCTTCAACACTAGACATGCAAGATTGGAGAGCATCAGCTCTGAATAAACTACAAGTACTGGTTATTCATCATTACGGCCTAAACTTTTTATTTATGAACAACCAAGATGCTCCTGAGAGCAAACATTAACAGTAATTTTATATCCTCTAAATAATGTTTATGATGTACAAAGATACCTAATGAGAACATGATGTCAACTTTATTTTACAGACAGATAAAGCAAAGCTCATTAAGCAATTTTTCTTCTGCCACACATAAGGAGGACAATGACAGCTTCTTAGAGCTCACAGATCTCAAAAATTAAACTTCATGTAAAAAGGAAACAAAAATACCCACTCCTAAAAAATAGCAGTATGCCAGAATTTGGTAGAAAAAGCAGGAGTATAAGTAGTCAAAATTAATAATTTATTATTTTATTTCTACTAGAAATTAGAAAACATTTCAGTGAAATTTTTAAACATATTTCTTCAGGTTTTTACTAGCTCTTGAATGTTACTCTCTTTATTTTGAAATGTTTCTTCCTGAATTCATTAGGCACTATTATATTGCAATCAGAAAGGCTAGTTTTGACACAGCTTCAGATCTTTCAGATTGTTATGTGTGGTTGAAGGAGAGAGTGGTTTGCTCTTGAAGGTAATTTATTAGGTATATTCGTATACAAATCTCTAAGTTGGGATCTATTTCTAGCCGTGCTGTTCAGTAAAGGATTATCTCTTTTGAAAGCAAAGAGAAAAAGGTGCCTACATTTTTTCATAACCTTCCTGTAATCTTCAGTTTCTGACAATGATAGAAAAACAAAGCTGAGTCACATTATGATACAAAAATATAAATATTTTCTTTTCTGTAGAAAATAGAAAATACAGTATATACATGATATTACTTCGGCACTGAAACTTTTAGCGTAAAATTTTGTCATAGAAGGCTTTTCTTGTGCACCCACTAACACCTCAGATTGATTTTTTCTCTAGAACACCTACTCTACCTTTACTATGTAGTAAACCTGTGAAATACTGAGCTTTATACATTCTTAACTGATTGAATAATAGATTTTCTAACTATTTCTTACACCATTTGCTATCCTAGAATGAAACTTCAGAGTGCAGAATTATGGAAAATATAGGTGAGTATACTAGGAGTCTGTTTTCCTGTACTTAAACTAGAAAGTTGGCTTTGTGCTGTTCAAAGTGTACAAGTATGCAGTTCCCCTACTGCAGGTCTGATCTGGATGGATGTCTGGAGATGGTTTATTATGTTAGAATTTCAGCTGTTCACCTGCGAGCCTGAGAAGACAACATAATTCTAAGGCAGACTTTTGAAAAGTACACTGATGGATATGGAGAGACATATTGACATTTCCAAAGAATGGGGACCCCAAAGCACAAATGACACAACTTTGTTATGCACATGAAGACTTCTGAAGTAAAAAGCTGGGCTCCCTATATGGGATTTCATATTTTTTTCAGTACATGTAAATATTAGAAAAATATGTTGAATGAATCCCAGCATTCTGAATCAAAATAGCATGTTTTGATTTTCTTCCCTCAATGTATAGTAATTTTCTTCAGACTATGTCAGCAACCAAATAGGACCAGAAATCTGATTGGATGATTTCTCCTAACCTTCATTTCTATCAACAGTTTATCAAACAGTTTCCTTGACCATCCTACTTTCTAGACTGTGTCCTGTACTATGAAGGTTAATATAGCCTTTAGTGTTTTCAGCAATAGAAAAGAAATCCTGAAGAAGTCCAATGGTGAGTATAATTGAACAAACAGAAGCTGCCTTTTTCAATCTCAGTCTTCAGGTTCACAGCTGATAAATTCTTCTCCTGTTCCAGCTGACATCCTCCTGATGAAGACCCTTTCATTTGAAACAGATGCTTGCCTCTCTTTATCTACCTTGTCAAGACTGTTTTCACTTTCACATTCATTGCTATCTGTGTCTAACTTGGCCAGAGACATACTGAGAATTTGTTGTCTGTATCACAACAGCAGGCTCTTGTATTTGCCTATCAATGTCTGTTTCTTCTTTTAATTACTGCTACTCGTGGAGAAGGCTGTTTAGCCCCTATGAAACATTTAAACTCATTTTCTCATTTATTTGTTTGCAAAAATGCTAAAGGTAAATCGAGACAGGGTTGCTTTTTTTTTTTTTTTTTCCCTAAGAAGTCAAATAAAAAGTATTCAGGAAAATGGAAGACATTTGAGTTCCATTTTAGTTTGAGAACAAGGTTCATACATTAATAAATACATGCAAGTTCTCATTACAGATATAAACATACGTATGCCACAAAAGTCTGAAATAACTCCAACATATAACCACTGCTATTTTAAACACTTCTGATACTGATTTATACCAGTACAATCACTTTAATTATCAGTTTTCTTTCAAATTAAGGCAATGGATTATTACTTTATGTCCTAGAAAATATTTCACAATTAATCTTTTGAAGATCATGTAAGAGATTTCAGGATTTCTTATTGTCCCATCTTGTATTGGGGAAATGCTTAAATAGCTCCTGTGTTGAATTATTTCTGACAGGTATGATATGACAGTAGACAGACAGGATGGATTTCATCAATGTTTGGAAAAGACAGCAACCTTCATTTCAATTTAATGTCAATTTATTTATTTATTTGTAGAAAGATGTAATGACCTCACCCTCCATGCCATTGCTACCTGAACTTCTTAGGCAAAGAATGTACTACATAGCTGTCCAAAAGGGCAGAGCTGATAGGTAAAAATAGCTTTGTTCAGCTCCAAACATCTGACAACTATGAACTGGAGACTCTGATTTTATCTGAAACCTGTCTGTTGTCCTCGTCTCTGGTAGACAAGTAGGAAACAAAAACAACAATTCCTATGCCTCATCTTCTGCTTAGGATGAAAGAATTCTAACCTAATCATACATCAGACATAATAAATTTTAGAAATTCTTGTTTCCTTATCTTTTCATGATCTATGACTAACCACTTCCACTGCTGGCATTAGCAAAAGGCTGCCAGATAAGTATTCATCCTTTTTCCCAACTGTGAATCATAGATAACACAATTGAAATATTAACTGGCTCCATAGTCTACATGTGAGAGAACCTCTTGGTATAGTCCTCTAATTACTACATGCTACACTATTACTTCTATGTGGTTCCACAGATGTTTAGATGTTCAAAATTTTGTATTTTATTTTTATGTTTTATGAACGTTATAGATTTAGAAATGAACATAATGTAAATATTGCAGGTATGCCACTTTTCTTCTTTATTTAATAGATGAGAAATAGACAAGTATATCTCTTCCAAAGTAACATTCACAATAGGTATATTATATGCAAGCCATATTTACCATCAACAGCAACTACAAACAGTTGGGATTCTATACATATAGGACATGTAGAAAAAGCTTGCATGAATAATAGTAGAATTACATTCTCTTGACTGATAATTTTAAAGATGTATTTGCAAAAATGGTCTGTTTAACAGCAAAAATGTTAGTACCCAGCTTCATGAAGCCACCCCAAATCTCTTAATGAGACCAATGAGATCTTCCTGGGTGATTACCCAACAAATGTCCAAAAGGAGAAGGAGGAACATCAAGACATTGTCAAAAATAACAAAAATAACAAACAAAAATCAGAGGAGGAAACAGCTCTCCGGCAATACAGATGAGACAATATTTTTAAATTATTTAAACTATTCAAACCATTATTTGTGTAGGGGCTTTCAGATTCAGTTTGTTTAATCTTCACCATTTACTCTTGTATATTTTCAGATCATCAAAGCAGTCTTTTTCTTCAGTTTCTCTCTCAAATATTAACAAAGATGACCACTTGTATATGTCCCCATCAAATCTACTTTCATTATATTTTACGTTAAACTGACAAGAGCCTATGTAAGGTATAGATTATACTTGTTTATTTTGATAGAATTTGAATTAGTTTGTGTTGTCAACAGTCTTTTCCCTTATGCAGAATGTCCCTGTTTTTAGGGCATACATTTCCGAAATGAATATTTCCAAAATGGATTCAACACATCTCTCCCTGTTTTTTCCAACTTAAGTATTCTGCATCTTCTAAAGGATTTAATAACACCCATGGGTTCTTTTGTTTCCAGGTGTACTAAGAACACTGCTCAATACTTCTCAATAATGTTACGTAAAAAAAAAAAATAAAAAAAAATAGTGCAGCATTAGCATTTGGTTTATTTCAGCTTATTTTTTAAGCTATTGTTAAATTATAAGCAAAAATGGTATTTATATTTTGTTTAAATTTGTTTTGATCTCAAAATATAGGCTGTTATTTTTTGTAGACTAGCATTTCCTCCACTGAAACTACACTTCTGTTTACTTAAACTGACATATTAAACAGTTTTACTATTTTCCTTTTTCATCAAGTACTTTAATTAATGGAGCCCTCTTCTTTTCTACGAATTTTAACAAACTTTGTGCCAAGTCTCTCACTGTTTTTTTTTCAGCATGTTCAAGTATAGTCTGAAGGGATTTAAACTTTCTGTGGCCATTACTTCTTCAGCTTGAAGTGAAGGCAATTATTTTGCCCCTGAGGACTGTTTTAAGGGTTTCCTACAACCATTACCAGTGAAATCTCTTGATTCTTATTAATTTGCAGAAACTCTTTTCATTCCTATTTCCATGACATATTTGAAAGGTGAATCTTCTAAAAGAAATTTGCTAAGCTGCCATGAGCTAGTGGTCTGGTGCTTTTTGTAATACTTGTGCGATGGGAAAGTGATATGACAGAAATTCTTCAGAATATTATACTGTAGGTAAGCTCAGCGGAAGAGACAGAAGTCTATTCTGAACTGCATAAAAAGGCAAATAAATCTTCTGGTCTGACAGTGCTGTCTTTCTAGGTGTTTGTCGGGCCTCTTATTAGAAGGTTACTCTGATATGAGCTTTTTCACATCAAGTTTTAAGATCAATTAAAATCTTCTACCCATATGCTTTGGAACAGATCACACAGAATATTCCAACAGGTACTTCATGTATTCTGGAGTTGCAGGTTTTCCAGTGGAAGTGGGAGCAAACAGTGTTCAAATTCCTCAGATGCAGAAGAGTCAGAAATTGTCCATATGGGGGAGGTATATTTCTACCATGTATATCCAAATGTGTGCTATGTTTCCTCTGCTGAATCTTTATGGAATATGGCATATGACTGTACATTATATAATAAATGGGCCCCAAATGCTGAGTGCAAATGGGTTTAGAAACCCATGTGTGTAAATGGTAAGAATAGTCTGAGAATTCAAGAACTGTGTATTCTCATCCAGGAGAATAATTTAATTTCAGAGATACAAATCTAGGTTAGTTGCAGGGCCTTGGACATATAACGTTATATTTATTTTCCATTTGAAAAGTTATAGCAAAGACATTAAACAGAAAGAGGGAGGAGAAAATTGTATTTCCCTTTCTCCAAATAAATAGAGAAAATCCTATCTGAATTCATAAAAATTTGTCAAGTTATGCTTCAGTAAGTGAAATCTAAGCTTCTTTGTATGGGCTGCTCACAAGTCTTTGTGAGAAAACTCAGCTGAAAATGGAAAAAGTGAAAACCATTCAGAATTCAACATATGTTCCAGTATATGTTCAGCATTTTCTCTTCATTAGACTCTGGCAATCTCTTCAAGGGAAGAGAAAATTTGTAATTTGAAACAGCATTTACAAATAACAGGAAAGTGGGAGGAGAAGCCAAAGAAATCAAAGAGGTGAAGGAGAATCTATTCTCCCCTCCACTCTATAAGGCTGCATGTCATTAAGGAGCCAATGCCTCCAACTGCAAGATTTTATGTTCAGACACTTAGGACTTTGCCAGCCTAACCAGTCAGACTGAAATTTCTCATGCTGAGTGCCTGTTACAAAGTGCATTTGTTTGGATTTTGCCAGCCAAAGTGGTTTAGTTCTTTCCAAGAATGATACCAGTGAAAAATATATTGGCTGGCCCACACCAAAAAAAAAAAAAAAATATCTGGTGACCTTTTCTTTGAGGACCTTTAAGTAAACTCATGATTTGAACTTGAAAATTGGCAAACTAGTACAGTATGGGCCTTTCCTGTCACAGTGAAATCATGAGACTATGAGTTGTAAGATTAAACAGTAAAGCATAGTTGGTATATATGGTAGAGGTATCTTTCTCAGTTCTCTGAGGATTTTTTTTCATAGAATCATAGAATGGCTCAGGTTGGAAGGGACTTTAAAGATCATCTAACTCCTACCCCCCTGCCACAGACAGGGATGCCACCCACTAGATCAAGTTGCCTAAGGCCCCATCCAGCCTGGCCTTGAACACCTCCAGGGATCAGGCATCCACAATTTCTCTGGGCAGTTCCAGTGCCTCACTACCCTTACAGTGAAGAATTTCCTTCTAATGTCTAGTCTAACTCTATCCTCTTTTAGTTTAAGACCATTCCCCCTTGTCCTATCATTATCTATCTGAGTAAAGAGTCCTTCTTCATCTTGTTTATAAGACTCCTTTAAGTATTGAAAGATTGCAATGAGGTCTCCCCAGAGTCTTCTCTTCTCCAGGCTGAACATCCCCAACTCTTTCAGTCTTTCTTCATAAGAGAGGTGTTCCAGCCCTCTGATAATCTTTGTAGTCCTCCTCTGGATTTGATCTATCAGGTCCACATCCTTCTTGTGCTGGGGGCCCCAAACCTGGACACAGTACTCCAGGTGGAGCCTCACGAGGGCAAAACAGAGGGATAATCGCATCTCTTGAACCGCTGCTGGTCATGGCTCTTTTGATGAAGCCCAGGATGCAGTTGACCTTATGGGCTGCAAGTGCACACTGCTGGCTCTTGTCAAGCCTTTCATCCTCCACAACCCCCAGTCATTCTCTGCAGGGCTGCTTCTCCTAGCCTGTACTCCTGTCTTGGATTGCCCTGACCCAGGTGCAGCACCTTGCACTTAGTCTTGTTTAACCTCATTAGGGGCCCACTTCTCATGGGCCCACTTCTACAGCCTGTCCAGGTCCATTTGAATGGCATCTCTACCTTCTTTGGTATCAAACGCACCACTCAGCTTGTTGTCAACTGCAAACTTGCTGAGGGTGCACTTGATCCCATTTTCTATGTCATTAATTAAGATATTGAAAAGCACTGGTCCCAAGACGGAACCCTAAGGGATACCATTTGTCAGTGGCCTCCACCTGGACATAGAAGCATTAACCACTGCTCTGGGTGGAGCCATTGAGCCTGTTCCCTATCCACCAGATGATCCACTATTCAAATCCATATCTTACCAATTTAGAGATTAAGATGTCATGTGGAACCATGTCAAAGGCCTTACTAAAGTCCAAGTAGATGACATTGGTTGGACGACCATCCATTGTCGACTGATACAGTTACTCTATCATAGAAGGCCACCAGATTGGTCAGGCATAATTTACCCTTAGTGAAGCCATGCTGGCTGTCCCGAATCACCCCCTTGTCCTGCATGTGCATTAAAATTGCTTCCAGGACGATTCATGCTAGGAAGGCCACCAGGCTCAGTGTTGAACCAAACTAGGTATTTCTTCAACTAGGTGAGAATTCTACATTGGTATAGTAACATGAGACTCCCAGGAACATGAGGAACACAGACAATGGGGTAACTGGAAATGGGCATGAGTGAGAGAGAACAACTGGAGGCAAGATGGAGGGAGCAAAGCAACTAGGAGCAGGGAAAGAGATGTACTGAGGTTACAGAAAGGAAGAATCCGTGGACATGGATACTGGCAGAGCAGGGTTAAATGTTGGGACAGGGACAGACGGGCAATTCTGGAGAAAGGAGATGAGGGTCTGCTGGTACTGTGTATGGGATGAACATCTTGGCTTGGAGCCTGGGAATGTGCAAGAAGAGTTGGTTTAATATGAAGAAGCATAAATTGGCAAAGGCAATTAGGAAGAGACAGAGATAGTGATATTTTAACTGGGAATAACGGAATGGGAAGTCTAGTTTTTTTTAGAGTCTACTTTGATTGTAAGAGCAAAGGCAAACTCCATTTCTGAATTCTACCTTTGTTTTTCAGTCAGAAACACCTGTGAAAAGCAGTGGTAAAATATTTTGTCTCTTTCTACACAGGAATTAAGAGAAGTTTGCAAATACAAGCAATTACTTGTGTCAGCTCAAAGGACAGACAAGAATGGCTAAAATGAGAATCCTCATTCTGTCTCTGTATGAGGCTGGTAGTGGTTATTTGGAGAGAGTGTAAGAGGCATGGAAAATTACCAAGATTTGGCTGCAATTACAGAGAATTCTTTCTTGTGGATTAAGAAAACCCTAAGATAAAGTTTACAGCTGAGCTCATTATTTTTACTAACTTCTAAATAGATTTTACTAAATAACTACTAAACTACTAAATAGATTTTGCTGTGATAAAAGTGAAAACTAATTTCATGCAACAAAGTAAAATTTCATTTCCTTTTTTCTTTTTCTTTCTTCCATTTTCTGAGATCTCTATAGCCACATTTATATAAAAGCTAAGACTCCATGGTACAAGTTACAATTTGAACATAACATGGTATTCAGACTGGAAAATCAGATTCTAGAAACTGGGCATCCACATATGTTTTCCTGGCTACGAAATGTCTGTACAATTCATGTATCTGCATCTGTAAAGAAGACATAATAATATTGCTCTTATTTCAGAGGAACATTGTGAACATAATTATTCAACAAATGAATAACACTTGTGAAAAGTTCTAGTAATGCCTTTTTGTTTGGAACAGAAAAGTTCCTGCAAAAACAAATCTGTCTTCCGAGTTTGAGCTGGCTTCATTAAATAAGCACTACAGATATACATTAAAAAAGCTAAATGAAACAAAGCGTAGCATTCAGTGTTATTAAATGAGAGACATTCATCCTGTGCTCAAAATGAAAGAGGAATCTTAAACCATTATTATGTGATCATGAAGCTAAAGAATATACAATAATAAATAGAAAGGGCATTCATGATTTAAGGTTGTATGTGATTCTGGCATTTCCTAACTTCTAAACACATACCCCTGGAACTCTCAAAATGCTACAATATAGTTTATCTCTATTAACATATTTGTTATGATGCTTATTATGGTCTACGTGAATCATAAAATATATGTATGGAAGACTTCACACTTTGAAAAAAAATGTTTCAGTGAAGCTTTAATAAAGTGTGCCTTGTAAGACACAAAGTCTTTAATTCTTCAAGTATGCATTAGTGAAAAATCAACAAGTATTTTGATTCAAATACTATTAAAATGCTAAAATTGAGTAGCAGCTATTTACTGATTGCTACTATATCCACACTCAGGCAAAAAAGCAAACAGAAAAGTTGCTTTTTATATCTTTCTGTTGTATGAAGGGTGAGAATTAGTTGGGGGCAATTATTTAGGTGCATTTTACAGAATTGCCTTCTTTCATTTCATCACTGTGGTTATAGATTGAATTTGTATTTCTTGTTTATACACAGCTTCTTTGGAAGGTCAGGGTAGGCATATTATATTAATGAGAGCTGTGCAAAAGATTGATTTTTTTTTTTGATTTGGTGGCCCAATCACTGAAAAACATAAATGTGATAGTTCTAATGAAACAAAATATTTGATGTTATTCCTGATTTTTTATCTTTTAAATTAAATTGGAGAAACTATGCAAGTAAAATCCAGTTCAGAGTGATACATCTTTCTCTACTGTAATATTATACCCCCTTAAGAAAGGATTATTAATATATATATATATATTTTTGGTAGAAGTATATTTTCTGTGGAATCCTTTAAAATTTTGATGGAAATCTTTGTTTCTCTTTCTCTTCCATTTTCTCTTTCATATAATCCTCTATTGCATACAGAAGTTCTCAGAGAAGGTATGTTTTTGTAATAGCTTTATGTATGACTGAGGACAATTTTCCTTTATAGATGTACATCTGACACAGTTCAATATTATTCTATTTAGATATGGTTTAATCCAAAAATCATGCAAGAAAATCTTTCTGTCTTTTTTAATACACAGTGGATCAATACCCAGTTTTATGTAATTTCTAGTAAGTACAGTAAGTTCTGAGCTTCTAGGCTCAGCCTTCCTTTAACAGAATATCACGACAGAGACACATTACTCTTTCAAAAGTCAAGACAATTTTTGAAATTACATAAGCCTCAAACAGCTGCCTTAATGCATATCAAAAGTTCCCATAATTCTATTTTCCTTATCAGAGACCATTTATGCAAAATTGCAAGAATAAGGAGGTTTATTTTTGGAACTGAGAGTATGAGTCACATGCAAGTTTTGTTATGAACTTAATTGACAAGCAGTTCCAAAGCATACAAACTGCAGTATATCAAATTGTCCTTTTTAAAGGACTTATGGATAAAAGCTGAAAGTATGAAAAAAAAAAGCACAACTTTTTTTTTATTATTAATTTTGCATGAAAATTGCCTTAAAAACTCATTTTGATTTAAGAAGCATGCTGTATTATATTACAGAAGATAGTAAAATTCCTTCTACAATTTCAATAGTCCATATTTTGTCAATATTAACACAGAGCTAAATTTTTATAATATTTGACAGGAAGTGAAGGATAATGTTGAAAATAAGTTAATTTTCACTGAAAACTTGTGGATAGCTATTGAATATAGCATTGTGAATTTTTACTTCTTAATATGCTATTAATGATAAAGTATAAATTATCAGTTTTTAAAAAAGAAATACAATTTTTAACCATCATCAAGTAAAACTCTATTCATGAAGCAAAATACTTTGAATGCCAGTATCTCTAAAGGATAAGGACAATTTCAAACTAGAAATCTTAATTTAGCAAAACTGTTATTAAAGCTTAAGAATATTAGAAACTTCTGAAGAAATGAAGTAACTGACAGATGTATTCATGAAGGTTAAGTTCAGAGATGAATTGTAATAGCATGACTTACAAGCATAGAGGCAAAAAAAAAAAAAAAAAAAAGCAGCTAATTCAACAACATCTAAACATACTTTGGCTTCCTAATTTGAATGATCATAGAATGATCATTTTCTGATCTATTGCTTAGTTATATTATTTTTAAAATATCTGTGAAAATAAAAAAATAAAAAAAAAAAATTGTATTGGGTTTACGTGTCCAGATTTGGTCTCTGTAGGAAGAGATGAAGGGCTGTCCCTGTACTGAACAGAGCCAGTTCCAGCTGGCTCCAAAAATAATCCACTGCAGGCCAAAGCTGAGCCCATCAGCAAAGCTGTTGGCACCTCAGTGATGATATATTTCAGGAAGGGTAATAAAACACTGTGTTAGCTGTGAAAGAGGAGAGTCACAAAAATGTGACAGAAACAAACCTGCAGACACCAAGGTCAGTGAAGAAGGAGGAAGAGTTGTTCCAGGCACCAGAGAAGAAATTCCTTTGCCCATGGAGAAGACCAGGTTGTTTCCCTGCAGCTCATGAAGCAGATATTCACATGGCAGCCCATGGAGGACCATGCAACATGATGAGAGGATCTGTCCAGAAGGAAGCAGCAGACCATGGAGAACCTACACAGGAAGGAACAGGCTCCTGGCAGAAACTGCAGTCCATGGAGAGGAGCATATGGTGGAGCAAGTTGTCTGTCAGGGATTGCAGACTACGGAGGACCCGTGCTGGAGCAGTCTTTGCCTGAAAAACTTTACCCATGGTAAGAACACATTCTGGAGCAGTTCATGAAAGACCGTGTCCTACGGGAGAGACCCCATGCTGGAGCAGGGGAGAAGTATGAGGAGGAAGGACAGGCAAAGAGGAAGTGTCATGGACTGGCCACAACCTCCTGGTCACGCCTCCCTGTGCTGCTTGGCAAGGGCAGGTGTAGAATAATTGTGAATGGAGGAGTGAAGTTAAACCTGGGAAGAAGGGGGCAATGAAGCGGAAGTTGTTTTTAGTTTTGTCTTTGTTTCTCACCATCCTACTCTATTTTTATTGGGCAGTAAACTAAATGATTTTTCCTCTGTCTGTTTTGCCCATGACAGTAATTGATAAGTGATTTTCCTGTCTTTATTTCAATCCACACACTTTTCCACCTTATTTTCTTCTTCTGTCCTGTTGAGTACAGGAGTGAGACTATAGATGGGTAGGGATCTGGCAGCCAGCCATGGTCAATCCACTACAATACTTTAAAACCTTTCTTTAAGTCATGTTTGACGTTAACATTAACAGAACTATTAAAAACAAACAAACAAACAAAAAAAAAAAAAAAACAAGTGAGCTGTAGGAAAGTGGTTTGTATATGAGTATTTGTAGGACTTAGGTTTGTTGAAAATGTAGGATTCCTTTTATTGTAAGAAACACTAATGTATTCAGCAGAAGTGTCCATGAGGCTGGCATATCTTGCATTGTATGCCCACATGCATGAGAAGGAAGTCCAGCCTATCTGTGTGCTCTTTCCTCCACCCAATTTGTCCTTCACTTGCAGTTTGTTAATATTAAGGAGATGGGAGGAAAATCTGTCACAGGAGTGACTACAGCATCTATTTAGGAGGGGTAATGGTAATGTAATGGACAGTAACCAGAATCTGGAGTCTGTGATCTTTGTGTCCGTGATCTTTGTGTATAATATTGTATTATACACAAGAGATTGTTCTTCAGCATGAATTACCTGTGCATCTGCAGAGCTGTGGAAATCCTTTGCTGAAAAGAATGCTTGTTATCACTCTTATGAATGACTTCCAGCAGCCACCAAGAATATAAAGATTATGACCAACAGGAGAATCACTTCAAGAAAAAAAAAATAGTAAAAAAAAAAAAAAAAGTAGGAATGAATAAACTTCTTTAACAGTAAGATCACCAACTTCCAGTGTGACAAACTCAAAGATAGAACATTCTGCTGAAGCTACAGAAAGCAGATCTACAAGCTGGTCTTGTTAGAAAGGTTCCCTGAAATAAAATCACCAGCTCTCCATATCTGTAGTGAAACACTTCCCTATTTCTTCAGGACATTTGTTTCAAAGCCAAGCAGCTTCAATGTGGGTCACTATGCTAGAACACAGTTACTCAGGCACTCTCAGAGCAAGCTATGTCCTCTGTTGGAGCCTCTAGCACAGCAGGCATCTGAACAGTAAGCAGAGAAGTGATTGTATTTCTCTTACTGGTGTTGGATTAATACTCAGAATTTTTAAATCACATCCTTAGAGCAAGTTTCTATATACTGTTGCTACATTAAAACCTGAGCTTAATGATTAATCATCTCCTGCTACTGCAAACTGTATTCAACAATGAATGTATATAAAACCAAGCAGGCTGTACCTCTAAAGACTGGCAAAATTATCCTAAACATTTTTAGTAAACAGGTACTTTAATTATCTGTGAAAACATATGTAAAATTAATACTAAAATTGAAAAAGTCATTACTAAACATGTGAGCTTCAGGCTTTTACTGAAAATTGATGATACTCCATTACTGAACATTTTAAAGTTAACCTTGTAAGATTTACTACTACGTTGGAGTAAGGTACCGTAATGAAAATACTGCTACTAATGAATCAGAGGATGACTAAATATAGTCTGTCGCTCTAGATCAAAGCCATCTTTTAACAACATAATCTGAACTCTTTGGTCTTCTGCCTGCACTCATTACTCAAGAAAAAGGAAATTAAGTTAATAAAAAAATGCCTGGGTGAAGATTCTACCAGTCATTTTTATGGAGTTGCTTAGAAAAATAGCATTGTATGAAAAGGTCATAGAAATCACAGCATCTTGCCTACAAGCAGGTAAATAATCATGACACCTAGAAATTAAGATTTTCTCACATGCATTATTCTTCTGCATTATGCTTTAGAACCCCTTTTCTAAGGTAAGTTGACTGATTTCCCTGTGTTATGTACCACTGAAAAGGTCATATAGCCATTCACAACAGTTGTCAATATTACAAAAGCAATTATAAAAACAAATGCCACAGCATTAATAAAAATGTATTTATATGTTTTTAAGCCATGTAACTTCTTTATAACTTCCATGAATGTTTCCAGAAGTCAAGCACTTTTCTGGATTCTCATGCCCATTCCGGTAAGATTAAACCAAAACTTCTTTGAATGTGATTGACACAGGAATATGCTTTCTAGCACTGTTCTTTAGCATACATATGTGACAACTTCAGTTCTGACAAGGAAAAAGCACAAACTTTCAACCATTCCTCAAAAGAAGAATACGTTAAACCTGAAAATTTAGTTAAGATTACAAGAAGGAACTCATAAGGCTTTCCAATGTTTCTTATATTAGTTCAGGGAGTTCGTTACACCTATTTCTCTGGCTCTAATGAGCAGGTGATGATTCAAAATCTGACATGTATTAATGTACTATGCCTAAGAATGGAAATGTTATGAACTCAGTCCTATCTAGAAGCCAGAAAATCTTTGCAGAAGAGAAGAAAATAAGTTTTCCTCTAACAAGAAGGCCATATAGAAAGTCCAGGTCAGGGAAAATGCTACGAATTAGAACACCAACTTTTACATCTTACCTCAATGTGAAAACTACTCTAAGAGAAAGACTTGACTTCTGGCCAAGTATAAAAACTGCCTAGGAAATGGAGAGTATGATTTAAGCTGTCTTTCAACCAAATGAAGTAAAAGAGAAATAATGTATTTACCACATAAGCTATTCATCTACTTGTGACACAACTACTGTACCCAATTAAAATAAGTTTTAAACTAAGAAGTTAAGATATTCTTCTTCCTTCAGGAACACTGCATTGATTACTGTATTTCTGTGAACTTGTGAGCTGTGTTTTAATTTGTCTATGGACATAACAAATCTTTAAGGGAGAACTGGATTTAGACTTAGTTTGTTATTTGCTAGATGATTTCCTGGCTATGGTTATTGCCTGAGACATGTAATACACACATGTCCTTTCTCAAGACATAAGATCTTTCTTTCATTAGCACATCAATCTTTAGATGTAGTGAAAAAAAAAAAAAAGTACAACAAAAAGTGGTACAGATTTAAAAGATAAAAAATTCCATATGCAGAACATTTAAGCTACTGTTAGTTATTGTTATGAAAATAAAGATAGCCTCTGTTTTATGAGGCTCTATTATTTGCATTCAAATCAAGGGCTCTGTGTCCAGGTTGGTGTCAACAGATACCCACTATCTTAGACTGTAGATCATTTGGATCATGAACCATATTTTCTCCACATTTTGTCTACTTTACTAAAAACTAGGAAAATATTATCAAAAGATAACACAGTGGTTGTGCAAACGCTGTATATATATGCCTTAATAATCATTATGAACAAACAAGATTCTTTAAGACTTGGATAAAAAGGTATTACTGAAAATTCTTCTATTACACCTGTTTACATTGTGATGTAATAATTTCACCATAGTCATGTTCCATAGGTTGCGCTCTACCATACAAAAAACCATGGTTTGCTAGCCTGTTCTCACGGAAATTTGCCAGATATTTTGACAAGGACGAAAGCCTAAATTCTGCTGCATTTTTATCTTGATTATAAGATCTACCAAAAAGACAGTGACCTCAAAGAGATTTAAAAACAGGTGTCCCATCACTCTACAGTCACCCAGGATGAAGATAGGGTTATATGTCAAAACTGATGCTAATTCTTCTAGGGGGCAATTACAGGTCTTAGCATCAGCATGAAGAACTGGGTGGTATGAGTGTTTTTTTTTTGTTGTTGTTGTTGTTGTTGTTTTTTAAGCTAATGTAAGCAATCAAGGTATCAAACACTTTTTTTTTTTTTTCTGATTGCTTTGATTCTACTTAATTTGACAGAATAGGAACTAAAGAATAAGCAGTAGGTGCTATGCAAAGAATGATTTGTCTTTTTACTCCTATAAAATCCTACTGCTTTTTGATGGTGAGGCATGAAATTGCTTTGACTGCAATTAAACAGCTGTAAGTAGAGTAATAGTTTCCCTGTGCACCTAGCTGTGTCTTCTTTAATCTGGCCACTTAAATGGAATGCCTAACATTTTTTTAAGTCAGTTTCTTTCTTGAAGTTACACAACACACACACATCATCCTGCTTATATAACAGCTTGGTTATTCTTGTCCTTTGGTGGAAGTACGTGGCACTTGATAAACAGCAAGCTCAGTAGAAAGTGGCAAGTAGCTGCATAATCACAGGACTACCAGGAAGTCTTGTTCCTGTAGAAGATAACTGGAGCATCTGAGCTCAAAAGGGGAGTAATATCTTCCACAGCAGAAAGAGATGCCTTCGGACTCTTGGCAGCTGTAATTCAGTTTCGTCTCTGTCAACAACATTCATTCATTCATTCATTCATTCATTCATTCATTCATTCAGGGTGCTTTGTAAGCACCTTAACCCTCAAAAAGGAATTCTTGATCCTTCCTTTTTAATCTTTTCCAATATCCCAGTTCACTGCAACTACTGACAACAGCATTCCATCTATGTTATTTTTTACTTTCCTTTTTCTGCTTGTCTTGGGATCATTGGATGTTCTAGTTATTTCCAAACTTACTTTGTCACCTTCTAGATGCTCCCAGTCACTTTGTCACCTTCTAGATGCTCCCAGTCCAGTAACACTCTCAGTGAAGTCTTCATCTTTTCTGGCTTTGAAAACTTTAACCTCACTCTATTCACGAAGGTTAAAGTCTGTTCCAGACAAAACTGTTATTCTCGCTTATTGTGTCCTTGTCCAAAGTCTGCTTTTTGTGGCCTTCTAATGAGGTGAGATTCATACAACTTTTTGCTGTAGTGTTTGGCCATTGTGCTGCTGCAAAATAGAAATAAACAAACAAAAAAAAAAATGTTGTGTTTTTCTCTCCTTCTACAAGCCCACGTTGAGGGACTTATCCTAAATGCTTCCACTTCCACATGTGGGGTAAGTATCTCATAAAAGGGAATACCTAACACAGCACATCTTGATTATGACCAGAATCCCAGTACCACAGAAAAAGCAAAAACCAGAGGATACAGAATTATTTTCCTTTCATCGGTGTAAATGCAATCTTGTCTCAAGAAAGACAAGTCTCACACAGGTTTATTTGTGTTTCATATCTCATTTCCCTGTGGATTCAATAGAAAACTATTAGGAAAAAAATAGATATATATATTTTTAGGAAAAAAAAAGCCACCTCAGCCACTCATTATTTGGGGTGAGAGGCAGTGACAAATATGTTTTTAAAAAGGAAAACTGTTTAAGTACATTGTAATTTGAATTCATGATTTATTTTATTTTATTTTATTTTATTTTTATTTTTTTCTATGTTTTATCACAAGACAGTATTTTTCTCTCAGAGTAATGAATGCATGGTTTTATCTGTACAATGCTGCCTAAATCTTTAACTTTGAAATATTAAACGGGGGGATTTTATGGTTTTTTTTTTTTTTTGGTTGTTGTTGTTGTTGTTGTTGTTGTTTTTTTTCCAGAAATGTCATCAGAAATATGTATAAATAAAAAAAGCAAAAAGAAAACATAATTTTAATTGAGTTCCTCTACAAATTAAAAATGTTTGTTATTGTTGTAATGTACAGCAAAATATTATAAGACATATGGTATTGTTATGTGATCCATATGCCTAATTCAACTGAAGAGCATATGGTAAGATTTTAAAATAAGCAGTATTGTAAAAATATGATGGGTTTAAAAAATACATCATGTATAACAAACAAACTTTTTAAAAAGTCATTCTTGTAAAACAGGCATTTGTGGGAACGTCTGACAAAATTTCCTCCTCTTAGCTATTGGAACTGTGTAATATTAGGAGTACCTCTTGTCTTTTAGGCTGCTTCTATCTCTGCCAGTAATGGCTGAAATTACCTCATGTCATAGACAAGCTATAACAAAATATCTTTTGCTGAAAACAAACAAACAAAAACAAACAAACAAAAATCACTGAATTTCCTGAGAATTTTTTTTTTTGCTTTTTTCTTAAAGAAAAAAAAAAATCTATAAGGTCATGATGGTGTGTGTCAGTATTGTCATATGCTGATAAACAGGGAGGAAAACATTCTGCTTTGTGTCACAGAGTCTTTGGGAACATGATCCCTCTTGTAGACAAGCTGGGCAAGACTGTAAAGCACTTTCTGCTGTTGCTTCACTTTAAACTCCTCTAGAACATACTTGTTCCTTTAGGAGAAGGTAGATGATAGAGAAGCTAAAAAGTGGGACAAGCCTTTGTTCTTCCCATCTTATCTGCCAACAGGTCACTGCTGTGAAGAAAAGCTTCATTCTGTACAGGTTCAAATAATGTCCCTATCAGCATGGTGCCTTGTGTTTGTATTATTGCTTCTTCTTCTATTTCCAGCTATATATACTGATATTGAATCTCTTTTGTTGTGATTATGTTAGCTCAGCTTCATTTCATGTTAGCTCAGCTATCATTTAACTTCCATCACCATTCTCCAAGAAATAGGTAGTTAATAATTTACAAACCTGGAAAACAAATGAAAATCTTACTGTATTGCCTAATAAGCTACCTGTTATTTTGAATGTTTTTCAAAAAGAAGAATTTTCAACTTCAGTGATACAATGCACCATTTATTTCTACTATGTTCTTGTTTAATATACAGTTGTCAGGATTTTCATTCTTTCTCAGTCTATCATTTTTTCTTTCTTTTCCTTTCTTTTAGATTTTGTAGCATTGCTACAGTAAATAAATAAATAAATAAATAAATAAATAAGTAAATAGTAAAAAAGATAAATGAAGCCTGCCATTAAGGGGAAGCAGTTTGCAACAGAATGAAAAGTCATACCAATGCTTTGAAGTATTAGAAGGCAGCATTTCTTTTTGAAATACGTGTGTGTGCAATATTGTGAAATAGTGCAAAACTATTTTTTTGCCCCTTGTTTTATCTTTCTGATTTTCAGTGTTTATGAGTAAAGTTGGACAGCTAACATTTTCTTTGGTTTGTTGTTGTCCTGGTTTCAGTTAGGACAGAGTTATTTTTCCTCCTAGTAGCTGGTAGGGTGCTATGTTTTGGATTAGGATGAGAAGAGTGTTGATAACATGCTGATGTTTTAATTTCTGCTGAGCAATGCTTACACTAAGCCAAGGACTTTTCAGCTCCTCGCTCTGTCCTGCCAGCGGGCAGGCTGGGGGGACAGCAAGAGCTGGGAGGGGACAGCCCCAGGACAGCTGACCCAAACTGGCCAAAGGGGTATTCCATACCATCTGGGGTCATGATGAACAATATATAGGGGTGGCTAGCGGGGGTGGGGTGCTGGCTCTCAGGGTTGGGCTGGGCATCGGTCAGCGGGTGGTGAGCAATTGCATTGTGCATCACTTGTTTGTACATATTATTATTATTATTATTATTATTATTTTCTATCTTAATAAACTGTCCTTATCTCAACCCACAGGCTTCACTTCCCCATTTCTCTCCCCCATCCCAGAGAGGAAGGGGGGAGGGTGAGCGAACGGCTGTGTGGTGTTTAGCGGCCGGCCGGGTTAAACCACAACAGTTGTTCATTAAAAAAAAAAAAAAAAAAAAAAAAAAAGAGAGATGTTCTGGATTAACACATACTTAATTTCTTTTTTCTTTTATTATTATTATTATAGCACTTAAGCACTTTTGAAAATCATATTGTCTAAACTTTACCTTTAATAAATTCACAGTTCAACAGATTTACAGGAATTTTGTTACTCTAAGACTGGGTATGTATTTATTATGTATGGTTTAAAAAAGAGGTTATTCCAAACATTGCATCTACTTATATATAAGCAATCATCCAATGTAATGTTATCCTTTCACTCTAGTCTTTCAATTTTTCTCAGTCCAACCTTCTTTTCTTTGACATGATGGTTCTTTCAAGAGTCGTCCATATTGAAAGTCTGGTTCTTTTATTCCAGAACACTTTGCCTATTTGTATTTTTTCTATATTTTCTTGATTTCATAAATTTTCTATTCAGTCACAATTAAATCATGTAATTGCCCTTCTGATAATGTTACTTCTAGTTAGGATCCATTGCAAGGTTACTAAAACGAGGATCATTAAAAGGCCTTTCACAGGCCCTGGATAAGGTCCAAAACATATATCTTTAGGAAAAAGGGTGCAGAATTTCTCCACGGAGTGCTTAGATTTTATAAGAAAGAAAACAGACTGTTTTCTTCATTACCTGCTATGCAAAAGAGTAGGTATAAAGTAGGTATAAAGGCATGGGGCATTGTTTTTAGTGGAAAAGAGGGGGAAATTTACAAGAATTAAAAGACATATCCATAGCAAAATTTTACCAGATCTCCTGAAAGGGCTCAAAGTGTATTTTTTTCCTGACTTATTATAGATGGAAAGGTGAAGTTGTCAGAAATCCAATGAGAAATATGGACTAAACTTCTTAATCCCCATTCCTAGACATCTGGTATTAATGTCTGTAAAAATGGTTTGACATTTTGGCATTTTTTCCATTAGCACTAATAGTATTAGGGGCAACAAAAGTGTCAGTTCAAAATTCTGGTTACAATACAGAAGTTAGAATATACTCATTCCATATTCATATGTTCAACTGCAATGTCTATTTACTGTTTGGTTTAGTGACAATCACAGAGTTATAACTGCACTTGCAATTGCAAGCACAACATGGTCAGGATAAATATTGATGAATTGGAATGAATTGAACAGGGAAGGTGGCTTGAGTATCATCCAACAAGGCTCCCCATGTAAGGATGACTTTGAGGAAAAGGTGTCTGGGGAAAAGGATTTGTAATTTGCTTTACAGTACAAGTTAGGAAAAAGGAACTTCACTTCTACTTTGGATATATAGGTAGATGGGTGCTTATCACATCAGCACATTCTGCTGACAACCTGGTAGACACAATATAGTCCTAAAACCTTCAATAAATCAGCAAGGTGATACAGGGTTCTCTCGTGTTAAAATTTCAAGTGAAATGCATTGCCCTGTGCTGTACTATGGCAGTTTGGATCTGATCAGTCATACTAGATTATGTTTCACATCAGGGTATTATCGTTCTAGTCAACTCACATTAGAAAATGACATACCATGTTGGAAATTTGAATTGAAAGGAGGGCTGTTTGTAGAGATTACATTTATGGGAAGTGGGCTGCCAAATCAGTCTGCTTTTTCTGGTTGTGGTCTGATATCGGCATAATGCCCTAAACCGTAAAAGAGCTGAAGAGTTGTTTGCCCATTTTTAACTCCCTGAATTTCTTACCCAAATGGAGTAGAAGCAAAATGGACCTAGAAAAGTTCCTAGTAAGTTCCTCTAGATATCTCTGGTCAGAAAGGAAAAATTAAGGTTAACTATATAAGTTTTTAAGGGAAATAGTATTCTCCAATTCCCCTCTATTTTCAAAACTGCTCATTTTCTCATTCTCATTGTCTACAGTTCTTTCCTATTCAGTAAGAACCTATGCTTGATAGCCTATGTGACTTACTCTTTAAACAAGAGTACAGCTGATATCAAGTGTCCATATGTTTGAGAAATGAATGTCCTTCCCATGTGAGAAACTCACCTGTGGATAAGTATGAAAAGTGGACGCAAAAGTGTATCACTTATTTATCCCCATGCTTAGACAGCATTGATTCCCCTTGTTCGATGTCCTGGCCTGCTGAATGCATCTTTAGGAGTCCTGAGTTCTGTATGTCATCAGATCTTTGCAAATCTTTTACAGAAAACTGCCTATATTCCAAAAGCATTTTACACAATTATGCAAAAAAATCCGTATTGCCAATTAAATGGTTGTTCTTGCTTTGCTGAAGACTAAAATGGTCACTATCTGTTTCGTCC
Organism: Heteronetta atricapilla; assembly: GCA_011075105.1. Lineage (NCBI taxonomy): Eukaryota > Metazoa > Chordata > Aves > Anseriformes > Anatidae > Heteronetta > Heteronetta atricapilla. The sequence goes on along the minus strand of CM021734.1, from coordinate 37,821,951 downwards.
ATACCCTTCACCAGGTAATCTCTCATATTTTCACCTATCCACCACTGGTTTGGAATTTAAGATTTCTGTCATTTTCAGAGGATTAGGAAGTGTTGACCCTGATTGTGTGGGTAAGGCTTTTAGATTGCTAGTAACTTATGAGATCACATGGGGAGATAATTGATTCTGTGAAATCTTCCACAAAAGTGCTGTAATCTGGAAATGAGGTCAGCAGAAACATAAATACCTGCTGATTTCTGGTGCTGCTTTCTTCTGCACCTGGAGCTGCATCTCAGATCACAGAAAAGTATTTCGTGCAATGATAATGGCAACAACTATTGCAAGCAGCTGGAGAAACAGTGAGTTTAAAAGATGAAAACTGCATCCTTTCCAGGCAGAATATTCTAATACAATTTAAAACCAATTGTTAGATATTCTGCAGTGTTTTGAATTTTGTTCATTCCATGGCAGAAAAATAGCCAAAATGCAGATGCTGTTGCAGTAACTAAAGTCAGACAAAGGAGACAATGAAAATGAATAATTTAGCTAAAACTGTTGTCACTGTTGGGTTAAAAACCTCTTGAAAACCACAATAGGTAAAATTTAGGTGGGTTCCTTTTACTATGACTTCCAGAAAGTAGTATGGTTTTAATTTCCAAGCATGATGCATTGCCCTTTGCAGTGTTATCACAGGTTGCATCTGATCAGTCACACCAGATTACATTGCACATCAAAGCAAATGTTATCATTCCAGTCACATCAGTTTAGAAGATACATATCATGTTGGCAATTTGAATTCAAGTCTTCTGAAGGGTAATTTTTGAGTGTGGGATTAAAATATCCATTCTAGTCAAAGGCCAATAGGTACACTTCAGATATCTAATATGCAGCATTTGGCACGTTTTCCCTCCTTATTACAGTGGGTTGATGAAGTCAGATGCAATATAGCCAAAGGTGGGAGAACTAGGGCAAAAGGACACACTTTTAAAACATCAGTGTCTAAACTAAAGCTGAAAAATGTGTGTAGTAAATGGAGAGAGAAAACTGAATGCTCAAAGCACAAAGTGTTGTGTGGAAGATTTATGATCACAGAGAAATGAAAACAAAGGCACTAGTATAAATGTGCAGTGATTAGTAAGGATTTAAGGATTTTGCTTTTGTTACACAACCTGTACCATAGTATGTATGCATGTATGTACACTCTGTGTATTTATGTCAGAACTTACATTATAGCTTCATGTTTCTAAACACTTCTATTTAAAGTAAATATTTTGGATATTGGTGGTTAGAGGCATGACTTGCACCCCAGAACATCTTTAATTGTCAGTTGTTCTTTCTTAAGACTGGGCTACTCTACCATCTCCTGTGTCATTTACATATTTTTAAAGCTAACTTAAAAAAAAAAAAAATTGTCATCTCCTACCTGTGTGCTGTCAGAAAACCTGAAAATCCCATATCTGTAACTGCTCTTGTCATGCTTCCTGATGGTCCTTCCTTAGCATCTTTATTTCCAGGCAAATGTAAGGCTTTTACTTTTCTTCCAAGGGGCTTAAGTGAGTTTAAGTTATCATTCTGTGGATTTTGTTTGCTCTGAAAAATACCCTGAATTAATGCAAGACTTAGATCATGTTAACACTGGCATCAAACCCTCAGCCCTCCCTGTTGCTACATGGACATACCTGTTGTGAGGCTTCAATCTACCAGGCAATGGTCATAAGGTTTGCAAGGTCTCCCAGGATCCATCTGTCAATCCCATATAGCCTGAGCTTTTCTGTGTCACAATTAAGCTCCATGTCCATTGTGCCAGCCATGAAAAATGCCAACCATAAAACAGTACATTTCCTTTCTTTTCCAAGAATGCTTTTCTAGGGCTGTGAGATATCTAGAAAACCAGTTGTTGGGAAGGTGTAGGTGTAGCATGTGTGCAGTAGGAGGCTAGGTGTAGTGCACACACTCACCACTGGTTCATTCACTGATGTTCCGTGAATGCTGTTACGCACACTGTAAATATGACTGTCATGTGATGCAGAAGACTCTTGAAAGTACTTTTCCCCAGTATCCAGAAATATTAACACTGGTCTGAGTGTGGCTGGATGGAGTCTGACAAAGTCAAAGGAATTTTACATGAATCTAGGGATCTAGCTAGGTTGAAATCAATGCATAGTTAGGACTGTAGTATGTCTGAGAGTCTTGAGCATGACTTCTAAAGCCCTCATGTTATATGTATTTATATAATGTAAGAAACTATAATAAAGTCAGATGCTGCATTTTGACACAGAATCACAGAACTGCTGCTTGGAAGGGATCACTGGAGATCATCACATTCAGTCTGCTGCTTAAAGCACAGCTAACACCAACACTAGATCAGAGCCACAAGTTAGACTTTAAAAAAAAACTTAAAAACCTTCAAGTCTGGATGTTTTACATCCCCCCCAAGGTAGTGTGTTGCAGCCCTACACATCACAGCTTCCTAAACTCTAGGTTACTAAGGCCATTTACCCTAGACAAATGATCAATTATGGTTTCCTTTTCCATTTCCAAATTCTGTTCAATACAAGTGCAATTTTAGCATCCACTTAATGAATAAAGACTGCAACCTAGGGAATGAGTTTATTTCTATTGAAGGGATTACAATTTACTTATTTCCTTGCTATGCCTTAACAATCCCATTCCTTCTATTAATTTTAATCTGTTGTATTTGTCAATACATGTGAAAAGTGTCAATACATAGAAAAGTGAAATGTTAATTTTATCTTTTTTATTTTTATTTTTTTTAGCACTAATGCGATCCAGTTAGTCCACCAGTAATATCTGTTGTGTTTTATTAATTGATTCCTGGCAACTATCCTGCTCATTCCCATTATAACGCATTTTTTAACTAATGAGCATTTTAACAAATCTAGAGTTATTTTAGTAAGATCTCTTATTACAGGACTTCAAGTTAAAACTATTTCTGAGTGAGATTTTGAATCCTCTTCTGTCCTTTGCTATAGCTCTATAAATCCAGAATAAAATCCAGACCAAGACAATAAGATGGTGGTATAAAGTTCTGGAGTCCATGTCTAGACATATTAATATTCATGTTAAATATGAAGTAATGTTGAGTGTGACTATCAGTATTTACAGTTTCTTACATTCATATGAGTTTATTCTGATACATTTGCCTGCTCTTAAATGTGAAGCGGTTGACATGGAGAGATAGTATTTTTCTAAAATATTAGAGATGCAAAAATCAGAGAGGCTTCTGGGTACATATACTCTTTACCATACTGAAAAAGAAAGGTGATTCCTCTTCTAGTCTTTTTTTTCCTCATATGTTCCAACTTTACCACTCTATTTTTCATTGGTTATTTTCAAATTTTAGAATGTTTGTGACTCCAAGCAAAATTAACTGTTGTAATAATTTTGATGCTGTTCCAAGTAGAATGTACTGTAAAACACTACATTCTCACAGTACATTCTCACTGTGGATTAGTCTGTATTTGCTCAGGACAGAGAGTCATCTTAAAGAAGGGAGAAGTAATTTGTTTTAATCAATGGATTTCTTATCATGCATGTATGCAAACCTTCTTTTACTTCACATTCAAGTGTGTGTTTTCTTTTAGTGATTGGTTTTAATTTCCTAGTGTTTATTCCCTTACATGTGGCTAAATCATTCTTTGTCAGAATTTGACAGAAAGTTTGTCTGGTGCCCAGTGCATTTCCATTGGTTCTTACATACTCTCTAGTTTTCTCTCTGTGTGTACATTTAGTATTCTAATCCCAAAGTTAGTATTCTGATCTCAAATTGAAGACAGCAAATAATCTTCAAGGTGATGGTTATGTGCTTCATTTATACAAGTTCATGTTTCCAGTAAGTGGGGAATTTACAAAAGAACATCACTGGAAAACAAGTATGCTACCTCATTGTTTTTGAAACTGTATTTATTTGTATAGTCCTCATCCAAGACCACCATAATGTGAACAGTCTTTTATTATTATTATTATTTTTTAGATTTTTAATTATTGGGGAATTTTCTTTTAAAAAATATTTTGAATACCCTTGTAGACATGCTATGCATCTCTAGCATATAAGACAAGGTGTGGACAGCTGGATGAATAGGGGCCTTAGTTAATATACATCCTCCACAGAACACATAACACATGAAGGCTATCTATTGGTGTTTAAGAAACTGCATCTTTTATATTATTATATAAAATAGATGTTATATTATATATTATTATATAATATAGATGTTATAGATCTATGGTTAATTCTCTTAAAATGTGCTTTTCTGTCATTTTAAACTTTCTAAAAATTTAGGCAACATTGTTGGAGGACATATTCTAAGATGTGTTGAGAGAACTGAGTAGTCCCTGAATCCAAAACTTCAGTGAGAAGTGCAGTAAAGCTCTTCTGGGAGACAGATAGGTCCTTGGATATTCCCTGAAAGCTTCAAAAGTCTGTGCTTTGGGGATACTGCTGATACCACTTTTTTTTTTTGTCCTTAAAAAAATAATAATTTTAAAAATAAAAATACATTAAAAAACACAAAGGCCTAATTAGGAAAAAAGATGGCTAGATGTGGATATTCATGTGGATATTCTCTATTTTCCTTTTTTGTTTGTTTTTGTTTTGTTTTCCCAAGTAGTGCATAAGCATACAGTGCAAATTTTTATATCAGGACACTTGTTGAAACTTTGAGTTCATTATTTTTTAGGTTTTAGATGTTAAAACACATGGAATAAAACACAACGAATGAAAATTGTTGGACTGCCCATACAAATACAAATGCTGAAGCAGCTAGCTATAGTCACCATATATCTGAATTATATTATGGATGTGTATAACAATGATTTTTAAAACTTCTGAATTGAACACTATAAATTGGCAAAGAAGCAGAAAAGTTTGCAATCGTGTTGGAAGGTTGCCACAAATGTACTCTAGTGAATAGTGAGGATAAGAGTAGTAGTGAATCTCTTTTATGGTGCTGTTATCAGGACATAATGTGCTGGTTTTATGGCATATCACCACAGCCACTGACCAAACTGCCAATGGAAATATAATTTAGGATCTGATGTGAGATCTTGCAGTGCATCAGTAATTTAATTAGATATTTCATCATTCCCATCTCTAGCTGTCATTAGTTGCTTATCTTAAAAGAACTGGAAGATTTTGTACATATTTGATGGAGCTCCATGTGTACTCAGAATTTACACAGAACACAACCTACTCCGTGATTGCTATGCTGGAGAAGGAAGGACTCTTCAGCCTCTATCCCAAAATGGACCTATTTTCCTAATCCTTATGAATGTTCCTGTAAGCTCACCATGATTTTTGATGGCTGTTTTTTTTTGTTTTTTGTTTTTTTTTGTTTTTTTTTTGTTTTTTTTTTTTTTTAACAGTTAAAGAGCATAGGTGCAGTGTTCTCATAAACCACAGCCCCCACTAAGCTAATCCAAAGAGAGGCATATATTGCATTAGATGTGTTCCACCAGATATTCCCTTGACTCTTGTAGGAGTTACTGTGATGATTATTATAGGAGAATCTGAATAGAGTAGAGATGAATGAGTGCATTTTTACTCTAAACATTTTAAGTATCATTTTGCTTTCACAGTAGGTGGTTTGAAGGTTCCCCTAACCACTGCTGTTACGTACTGTGCAGAAGGTCAGAGTAGATGATCATAATGGTCCCTTGTAGCTTTATAATCTATGAATCTATACTCCTGGGGAATTCTAAGTGCTAAGAAATCTGCTTAAAAACAGTGGTTACAGAGAAAGCAATCAAAAATGATTGGGAGAAGGCACCCCATCACCATCCCTCCTAGTAAAGGTTCTGAGTACAGAGATGGGGGAAATTTGTGACACGGATTATAGATGGATTGTTTTTCAATTAAGAAAGAAAGTAAAGAAGCTGGGCAATTTCAAAACAACTCACAGACAAATTTACTGACAAGGGGAACAGTAAGGTAAATCTTGGAAAAAGTGTAACAGAAAATTAGATTGTAGTATGTATTTTGAGGAAAGACAATAAAGGAAAAATACCTGATAATTATTTTGCTGTCACATTGAGAGAGACCTTGAGAGTTCCTGAAATACTACCAAATAAATAAATAAATAAATAAATAAACAGTAGAATTAACAATAATTCTGAACCTATCAAGTTCAGTTTATCAGGCCATATGCATAAATTTTAACTTAAGGAAATAAATATCAGGAGCAAAACGTCCACTGACGTCCACTGTTGTTGATGAAAGATTTTAAATTTTAGTACAGAAAAAGGAAAATGAATAAAATCTATTTTTCTATTAATCCTTTCTCAGGTGCTCAAAAAAAAAAAAAAATTAGCTGTCAAAATCCCCATCTCAAAATTAATTAAATGTCATTTAGATAAGGACACTGTCATATGGTCTGAAAAGTGACTGAAAGGCCATTAACAAAGGTATCACATTGTGGGGGAGCTTTCTAGAAGCACTGAAGGTACTAGTGTTAGTTCCTTTTTTTTTTTAAAAAAAAATTTTTTTGACATCCTCATTAATGATTTGAAAGTGGGAATAAAGAGCAAGCTAATGAAATTCACATATAATACTAAATAAGGAGGTGTTGCAAACACCAGTGATGCTACAAAAATAATAGGAAGGAACCAAGCAACATTAGAAACATAGACATAGCAGCAAAACTAGTTTCAATTTGGAAAAAGACAAGGTAATGGTATCTGAAGAAAAATAATCCAAAACATAGCTATGGAGTGAGAGAGAGAAGAGAAACCTGGAAAGCTGTAGTGCTTAAAGAACCACGGAGGTAGTAATGGGTAGAAAATTAGGCATGAATCTATGGAGTGATATGGCATTAAGAGAGTCCGATAAGCTTTGGGGTTTCGTATGAAGAGACATCACAACCCAGGGAAATAATAATCATTCACAGTATAACACTCTAACACTAAGCCTGGAATATTACATTCAGTTCTGGGCACCACTTTACTAGAAAAGTAAATGATCAAATGAGATGCATTTCATAGGCAGAGCAGGAAAAATGAGCAAAAGATGAGGGAGAACATTTTAGGAAGAGAAAATGTAAGTGCTAAATCACATTCTGTATACCTTGGCCAAATGTCAGCAGAAGAGGGAGTTGGTAACATTGTGTCTGTATAAAATTTGTAAACTCCGAAAGGAAAAAAAAAAGTATTTAGGAAGAAGAAAAAAAAAAAAAAAAAGTAATAATAGATTTAATAGGATCTAAATAAGAATCAAAACAAAACAAAACAAAACAAAAGTAAAATTAGATGCCAGGAAACAGTTCTTGGCTGTAGTGGAATTTATGTCTGTTTGCTTTGATTAGAAAAAATGTGAAAATGAAGATCAGGGGAAGATACATATTACAATTGTATTAATTGTGCAGTTTGGAATTTCCTAGTAAAACATGCTTTTTGTTATTGTGTTATTCTCTTGCTGCACAGTAAAACTCAATTCCAATATAATCTGAAGGTAAGGTTGTTCAGGTTGGATTTTCTGGAACATTTTATAAAGGGCTAAATAAATCAGCTCTCCATGTTTTAACAATACATGCAGGTATTAGCTAAAATCAATAACTGGATAGATATACAAAGGACAAAAATAACAACGGATGAGTAGAGCACTCAATAACCAGAAATATAGGTAGAGAAAGGCCACACTGGCTAAGGGGGTAGTGAAGGAGACAAGCTATGTTTCCTCCCTCGCTGTAGGGAGGACATTAGGAGAAGCATGAAGCAGTCTGGCAAAAGGAGACTTTCAGCTTCACCTCAGTATGATAGGGCTCTTCCTGACATACTGACATACTCATACTGACATACTCATCCTGACATACAAAAGTTACTATGAAGAACTGTATTTTTACCTTGCTTCTCCATTATTAGAAAGACACTAAATAAATGCATAGTAAAGAAATACCTCATTATTATTATTTATTTATTTATTTATATTTTTAAAAACTATCCTATGAGTTCTACACTGGAGATATTTATTGCTATGAAAACCTAACATGGTGGTCTAAGAAAACAAATTTGAAAAAAGTCAAGGGCTTTCATTAAAATTAAAAGCCTTAAGGAGATGTATTAAGGACATATCATTGAGGGAAATTTAGTGTAAAAGATTTTTTCTAAATCTATATTTTTCTGTATTGAGTTACATAAGATTATGAAGAAATGTCAGGCAACAATCCCAGCTTCCTGTAAAACAGAGGACAGATGAAATAAGGCTATGTGGAGGCAAATATATAACACATTAATGTTAAATAGGACATTGTTACCTACATTTCACTGTCTGATATGACAAGTCTTGCAAGACTTTGCCTAGGAGTACCTTTCACTGATATCTGAGGTATGCCCTAGTTCTTTCTCTTTTTAATATTACTTTGTCAAGAAACATTTTAAGCTGTTTTGAGCAATTTGAACTGCTTTGTGTGTTTTGAGCATCTTGTTCAATTCTTATTTCCCAGAGACATTCATCTCCCCTGTTCTCCATATTAATCATCTCTGGATTTTATTTTTATATATATTGTTTTGGGGTCAACACAAGTGAAATCATTAGATTTCTATCTTTTGGCTTCCTAAACTAAATTTGATGGCATTTGAAATAAAACCAATCCGTATAGAAGTATCACACAGAAAAGCAAAGAAACCCAGGCTATGGAAATAAATTATTTCTGGCCTGAGTATGTGGTGATATTTACGCCATTTCTCGTGATTGACATGTCTTAATTCTAACATAGAAATCAGTCTAGCTTTTCTTTTTAGTGTGCTAACATGTCTTTGTGACATCTGTCTTGAGGAAAACTGTATAGTACTTTTCTGATGTGAGAAATGTCACTATTTTGATACAACCACACTCTGACATTTAACCTTGTGCGGAAGGTTACAATGACACTAGAAGATCATGAAAAATGGTTGAGGAGCAGGATGATGACACTGTGGCATGATATGATTTATTTTTCCATAATTTGCTTTTCAGCTCTTCCCCTTCTTCTATTTCTCATGAGACTAAAATGTTCACCTGAGGCAGATTAGTTAAGAAATATTTTCACCTATTCAAAAAGACAGGGCTAATTATAAGGTCTGAATGGCCAGTTTAAATGTTGCAAAGAATGTCTTAGATTGTTTAATGCCTAAATATTCTGAGAAAGACTTTTCTGAAGCAACTACAGAATCTACACAAGTATATGTGTGCACATGCACAATGAGAGTTTGAAGGGGGTACACTGCTGCAGGTGAGCACAACAGTCCAAAATAGAAGTATTAATTAATTAATATTTTCATTAGTGACAATGAATACAATATGGCTGGGTCCACCAAAGCCTCCACAAGCCTGACAATGGTCAGTTGTATAGTTGTGTCCATGACTGCCCCAGATAGCAAACACTGTTTTCTGTCATTTCCTTACCTCCATAGGTACCCCAACCTGGAATGTGGAGAATCTCTGTTGCTGGCAAGAGCCACAGACACACACACACACACCAACCAAAACAAACAAACAAACAAACAAAAAACTACACACACAAACAAAGAAACAAAAAATCCTCCCTGTTTCTGTGTTTCACTTTTTCTAAAGGGCACATAAAATATTCTCTTAGGTATGGCATATGGACACTGAACTATTCAGAGTATTTACTACTTACTGCTGCTCTCCACCAGATCTCTATGAAGACTCAGTAACCAATTATAGCCTCTGGGTTTGAATTAACAGAAGCCATTTCTTAAATCAATAAAACTACTACATAGAGGCTGGATTTTCAGAAATCTAATACCTTGCAGAGATATAAAAAAATATAATGGGAACAACTTCAGGACTGAACAAATGTAAATCAAAGGTAATAGCTATGTAATGAAGCATGTAGACATTCTACAAAAAATGTAGCTGCTAGTCTACAGGCTAGTTTAGCCAGTAGCCTGCAGCTTTGCAGAAAAATGCATTGCTATTTAAATTTTTAGGATCATTAAACTTTATTAAATCTTAATTTTTATAAACAATAGACAACTATTCATAAGAAAAATGCAAAAAGAATAACGCAAACCAAAGACATTTAAAATATACAAGTTGATCAACCAATATTTAGTCCCCAAAAGTCCAGTGCATAAGGATACCATAAATCTAATTTTGCTCTTAGTCATTTTCTGCCCATAACATATAAAAGGGGCATTAATCCTATTTTTTTTTCCCTTTCCTTCCTTCCTTCCTCCCTTCCTCCCTTCCTTTTTTCTTCCTTCTTTCCTTCCTTCCTTCCTTCCTTCCTTCCTTCCTTCCTTCCTTCCTTCCTTCCTTCCTTCTTTCCTTCTTTCTCTTTCTTTCTTTCTTTCTTTCTTTCTTTCTTTCTTTCTTTCTTTCTTTCTTTCTTTCTCTTTCTTTCTTTCTTTCTTTCTTTCTTTCTTTCTTTCTTTCTTTCTTTCTTTCTTTCTCTCTCTCTCTCTTTCTTTCTTTCTTTCTTTCTTTCTTTCTTTCTTTCTTTTTCTTCCTTCCTTGCTTTCTTTCTTTTTTCTTTCTTTCTTTCTTTCCTTCTTCCTTCCTTCCTTCCTTCCTTCCTTCCTTCCTTCCTTCCTTCCTTCCTTCCTTCCTTCCTTCCTTCTTTCCTTCTTTCCTTCTTTCCTTCTTTTTCTTTCTTTCTTTCTTTCTGTAGTCAAAAAAAAAAAAAGATTAAAGGAGCAAAAGCAGTTTAGTTCTTTAAACTTTGAATCACTATGACTGTAGAGTACAGAGGCTTCCATCAAAATTATGTCCTCATGACACTGTACAATAATGCAGATTTACTCTTTTATTGAAAAGCTTATATTATAATAGGTAGATTTGCAAAGACGGAGTTTGATTTCCCACTTTATTTCCATATGTCTTTGTAATGTTCTTCCTGAAAAAAAAATGCTGTAATTATAGACATCTAAAAAGTGTATGTAGTAGCATGCATTATAATGGTGAACACCAGCTGCAGACAGCAAGAGTCTGGAGAACTCTACATCTATATGCACTAAAGCAAGTATACTACTTCAATTATTACACTTTCACAGAAGACTTTGGCAGGAATCCATTCACAAATGTAGCATTCTTTCTTATAACTATCTGGCAGGCAATCCAGGAGGCATAAAGGTATATAAAGTATACTTTTTAATGATTTGTTTGCAATTGAAATACAACATCAGATCACAGTCCCACTGCTTACCAACTCACCATTTATTGTTTTATATTTTAAATGGTTTATAAAGAATGATTTTGAGGAAGAGATGCTAATCAGTTGATAATAAACACTTGAGAGAGTGTGTTCCACTTGAGGAATTTTGTGGTCCAAGAAAATATCTGAAGAGTGGATGGATATGATAAACTGGTAGAATACAAAAGGTATACAACAACAAGAGGGAACAGGAGAAAAAACAGTAGGGAAAGATAAAGTTATGAGGGGCATTGAAAGAAGTGTGAAACTATTGCACTGAATCAATGCATTGATCAATGCATTGCATATCAGTTGCAGATCAGGTTGCTTGAATTATCATTTATTTCTTATATTCAGAATCTTTCTACAGGCAAGAGGATCATGCCATATATGCAAAAACAAGAATTTACTGTTAGTCTAATTAAAGTCTTACCGGTCTAATGGAAGAATTCTTCAAATTCTTCAAATTCATTCAATTATACACAATTCAAAGTATACATGGTTAAAGTGATGTATACACAAACTTTCAAATACCTACCTACCTCTTTCTCTGGTGTTATGTTTAGCCTGCCACTACCCTTCTGGGTACTAAAGCCAACAACTTCAATATGCATAGGGAAATTTACAGCAAGTCTTCAGCATTCCAAGTCCTTCACTGAGACAATAAAGTTATTAATGTTGTCAGGTTTTTCCTCCTAGCTCTAGGATTCTCTTGGGGTGGTTTTGATATATTTCCTAGCATGCTTTCCTCATTTTTTCTGCAAAGTTTCAATATACCTGAATATACTATATAAGGAAATTATATGTATATTACATATATTACAAACTAAGCAAAAGATAAACCAGAGTAAGCAATACTCATGATCATTACATAACATATTACAAGCTACAACAATCTCCAGGCAGGTCCAGACAGGCTTGAAGTTTGTGCTGTTAACTTGGCACAAAGCCTGTGGCCTGTTACAGATAATGGTAATACCATACTTGCTGGGTTGCAAGGCTGCTATGGGAAAAGAGAAAAGTAAGCAGAGATTAAAACATGAGGCAGTAATAAGTCAGTTAAAGAGGAAAATGATCTCGGCAGCTGTGAGAGCTGAAGGACTAGAGTGAAGAGATGATATCTATTAATGAGAATGGACAAGAGTCCTAATAATATATATATATATATATAA
>CM021734.1:37789030-37809250 GCA_011075105.1 Heteronetta atricapilla | reverse complement strand
AATATATTTATATAGTAGTAAAAGAAAAAAATTCTAGTCATGACATTAAGTGAAATGAACTGTGTATTTTCTGATTGCTCACATAATAGGCCTGGAAATCAAAATGTTTTTTTTTGCAGAACTCTTGCAGATTTTTGTAAGGAAACACTAAGTGGGAGGGGAAAACTCAAAGATATACTTGGAAGAGCATCGATAATTTTGCTGGTCCTTGGTTTTATTTTTCGTTTACTTATTGTACATAAAATAATAATCTTAAAAAAGCAGTTCTTTCTTTCACATAACAGACTATAATTTCCAGTCTTCAAAGTTAAATCCTAGATGAGTGACATTTCCATGGTAATAAGTTGATGTTACTAATACAACAGCTTGAAGTGGTTCTTCTGGATATTGCAACACTACTATTTGCACACCAGAAAAGTATTCAACTGTTGCAAAATCAAGTAAGCAACATCAGTCTTATTGCCTTCAGGAGATCTAAAACTTTCAGCTTGCAGGAAAAACTTACCCCGAAGAAGTAAAATTGCAAATACTGCATGAGAGTTCTTTCCGAATTTGTATCTTATTAAATATCATCAAGCCTTCAGGAGCATTAAAGCTGCTAAAATATAACTTGTTTCACCAAAAGCACTCTGAAATAACAGAAAGAAACTAGTATTATTGGGTTGTCTCTGGCAAAGTAGATTAATTTCATGATTGAAAGAGAAAAATATTGCTAATAAATAACTAGCAGTGGGGATTTATTTATTTATTTATTTATTTATTAAGAAAATATCAAGCCATTATAAGATTATATAGATTTTTTTTGACATTTTTAAAATCATTATTAGATTGTTTGAAATCCCTTGTTGTAAGCAGAAAACATTTACATCATATGGAATGCTACCAAATTGGGTGAATTAAATATGCACCCAATTAAATAGCATTAAATGGCTCGTGTTCTAAAGGTACTGATCAAATCATTAGAACAAAGGACTTTTCCTTTTGAACAACGTGTTCTACCTAAATTCTTCTCTCACTGTTAGTATGAACATCTATGATCACTTTAATACTTGCAATTTTCTTTTCCCCTCAGTAAAAGTGGAAAAAACATCTATTTATTGTGCAGCAGAATTGAGATTCAAGTAATTGGGAAACAAATATCCCCACAGAACTAGGAAGAGTGGTGTGCTAGTATTCAGCACTCCCCCACCCCATCCCCACCTTTTTTTTTAAAATGAGAGAAGAAGGAAGATGCCTGCTGATGAACAAATCTCTGCAAAAGGGGTATCATTTACATTCTCATAATGGGTATGGCATCTATAAAAGCAATACTGTGATTCACCTCCAGACTCCTGCTGAGACAAAAATGCAGTAGCACAGTCTAAAGCTAACACAGAGCTAGGACTTCATGCCTAGCCAATTTGCCTAGCCTATTTACCAATCCTAGAAGAAAGGTACTAAATAAATATTATTGCTGTTATTACCGTCTGTGCCGGTAGGGCAGCACTACAGGCCTTTTTGGAAGGCTGACTTGGTGGAAAATCTTGGTCATTTTCATAAATATGTTGTGTTAGAAATTGCTATAGCCTTTATAACTTTATGAGGCTATATACTGTGATTTTTCCAATATTAAACTGCAGTGAAAAGTAATGTAAACAGTACAAAAAGTATACAGGAAAAAAATATATATTTTTAATGGTACAAAAATTATTCAGGGAAGAAATCCATATTAAAGGTTGGAGGACCAAACAAGAGACTAAACGCTTTGCATGTGCTGCTTTCAAATCTTTCTAAAGTTGAAAGTAACTTACAAATGATTAATTATGATGGATTTACACTTATTTTAGTTGAAGCATGACTAATCGCATGGCATAACTGTGATAACTAAACATGAACACCAGCAAGATAAGAGCTCTTCAGTGTGTATTGAGGACTTCAGGTAGGAGAGGTAGGAGAGGTACACAGATGAGATAGGAAAGGAATTAGCAGTCTTTTTCTCTTGTTCAAGGCTCAACCCACCCACACCATGCCATTTTGAGTTGATGACTCACAAAACTCCACACTGAATATCTGTTAGATTTTATGGAGTTAATTCAAGGGAATTTCAATGAACTTAGGCATTGGATCAGGGCTGAAAACCAAAGAGTAAATAAGCTTTCAAGTTATTTTCTAATCTTCTCATTTTTAAAGACAGAAATTCTGTAAGAGTTTAATGATTTGTACTACAACATATTCTGTGCTGTACTATTAGAACATCTGTCAATTTTTATCAGTCAGTATCACTAGACTCATGTCTTTATGGAACATGAAAGAAAAATCTATGCTTGAAAACCCAACGTGTATCTTTTATTTTTCTGTATTAATTAATAAATAAGTAGAGGTCTTTTCCAACCTGAATGACTCTATGATTCTAAATAAATAAAATAGCAGATCTTTGATCAGCCACAAGTAAAGTTTATAATGCTATGCTCAATTCCCTATTTTAATATTTAATTTCTACCTCCCATCACTGAGATATACTATGGTCTTGTTTTTCTTAAGGCAAATGGAAAGTAGTACAACAAATATTTCAAGTGTTTGTCATGAATCACAAATTATTTTTCAAAGTAGTTTTCCTAAAACTTCTTTCACTTTTTAATGTATCTTTAAAATAAAAATATGCTTTTAACTACAAAAGTTACCATTATAAGATCTAATTTGTTCTGTACATTAGTTGAAAAGTCCAAAACTTGTTGATCACTTATTGGTAAGTGATAAAGTATCTGCCAATGTATCCTGTCTAACTTAATGATTCAAGTATAAGCAAGCCTCCCTAAAATATTGCAAAATATTTGACTAAAAAAAGCTATTGTAAGATTGTAGATAAAAGCAATACTTCCTTATGGCATGATCTGTAAAAACTTGTCAGATTGTTTTCTCTAGTTCTATACTCTCATCTGATTGTTGAAGTATTGCTTGAGCAGAAACAAAATCGGATCATCATGTAAGTAGGAAGGCTCAGACAGGGAAAAAAACAGCTGTCCTGATGTGGCATAGCTGCTACCATTACCTGCCAGAGAATATGGGGCTTGCAGTTCATACATAAATGGAATCAGTCTTATGCATTACATTTCTTTACATTCAAACAGTGAGTACCTGTTCTATTAATAACCTTTTTTATTTTATTTTATTTTATTTTATTTTATTTTATTTTATTTTATTTTTGTATCTCCTAAGGCAAATAGTGAAATGTCTTCTTATGCTATTTAGCTATCTTTACTGAAACCAAGAAAGAAAATCCAGTCAAATACAAATAATCATTTTTTTTAGTGAACAATCATTCTTTTATGAACATTAGTAAACCTTTGCTGGACTAGAGTTTAAAATGAACTTTGGTTTTAAAAACAATATTTTAAAACCTAGATTCAAACTGGTAATACTGGTTTTAAATGGCACGATTCTGAAATTAATAAAATTTAACTCTCCCTATTTCTAAAGGATGTACTTGCACAAAAAGGGAAGGGAAATTACTTTTAATACATTTTTGATACATAAGTTTTATTTGTATGACATTTGTTAAGATTACTGCTTTTTACTTTCAGACTGTAAATTAAATGAAACAAGTATGTTGCTCATTGGTAAGTATACTAATTATTTTTATTTGAGGTACCAGCACATTAGCTAGGTTTAGTGGCCAATTTTACAGAAATGTTAATACCTAAATTAGGACTTTATGTTAAGTTTTGGCATTCTTCCAAAGACTGGTACAATTATAGTTGTAATTCATGTATTCTTTTAATGTTGTTTTGGTCTTGCTTTACATTAGAGAACAAAAGTATTGAGGTATAAAAATGTCACATTAATCTTCATATGTTGATTTACACTTCCAAAAATAAATAATGAAATTAACTTATTAGACAAAGTTTCCTATCAAATATTTTAAAATGTACAGGTTGCTATGATATCATGCAACATAAACAAATCTAGACTTGCTTCCAAAAAAATGTTTGCACAGATCCTATCATATTTAATAGTTTAGGAAATACTGCAATACCTGGTAAATAAATTAGTCAAGAGTGTTTGGAAGTTGTTAGGGGTTCAGGCTAGTGTTAATTGCTAGTCTGAGCAGAACCAGAACACTACTGCAAGTTTAAATGTAGGTTGTCATGTATGTTTAACACACCTTTTGGGGATGGAATAGTAGAATTGCTTTAGAGCAAAGAAGCTATTTTATTTATTTCTCCTACAAGAAGGAAAGCAACAAAGAAATGTCCTGGGGGATTTTCCTTGATGTAGAATCAAGGTATTTTGCAAAGATTACAGACTTACTGTTCTTCTATCTTTACAGGAGAAGACCAGGACAGAGGATATTAATAAGAAATATCCAGAAAGGAGAGATTATATATATTTTTTAAATATTATTAACTTATTTATTTTTGTGTGATGGCTAAACTAACCAGATCCTTATTTCAGAAAAAAGAATTACAGAGAGACTTAGGAAATTAGCTTGCCAGGAAAAGGAAAGGTAAAGAATTATGTGAAAATTAGAGCAGAGAAGAGACAGAGTCCTGGCTCAGTGTGTTAATGGAATCCATGACACAAACACCGCCAGGAGACAATTTGACTGTAGCAATTTGTTCTCTAGCCTTATATGGACTTAAGATCTGAGCAATGCTGAAGGGCTTCAACACTTAATAGAAAAAGGAATCAGAATATGATTTTTTTTTTTTAATGATAATTTCTATTCTTCTATTACTGATAGTCCTGCAGTCTTAACATAACTTAGAGAAAACCACAAAGTGAAATCATCAGGGGATACCTACTTTGAATATGTAGGCAGATTATTATATTACAAGGGCCAAATGTAATAAAAAGAGACAGAAAAATGGCCAGAGGTTAATATTTTTACCACTGGAGGTCACAGTCTTGGTGATCCTTGTAATTGCAAAATGTTAAAAGAAAGAGTAGTAAGATGTAATATATTGTTGGTGTGTTATACTTACCTATCAGTGCAGTTTCCATTTTATACCAAGCTTACACTGGCAAAAGTTATAGCAAACATCTCCTTTCAGCAGTATGATTCAATACAGCACATTCAATCCTGTTTAGGTAATAATGAGGAAAGAAAAAAGGCATAAAAATACCACAGCAGCTTAATTTCTAGCACATTTCACAGTTAGGGACTTCATGGGTAGTGTAACTGGGTAGACCTGTAACTAAGTATTAGCATTTTTAATAACAGGCCATGAGCTTTGTACCCAGTTTGCAGGGCCTTGAGATTGAAGGCTGTTGGTCTTGCTCCATCCAAACTTCCCTTGACCTGCCCACAGCTTGATTTTCCTGGTTTAGCTGTGACAACATTTTTTCTAATTGTCCAAGGCTAGGGCTAATGTCTTTTGCTTTTGTTTATCTGTGTATGGCATAGTCATAGTTTTATACAGATAGTAATATATACAGTTCATTTCATGCAGTGACAAGAGATTTTTGTAGGTAGAGTGAGGTCTACCACTAACAGAACAACACAGTAGAGTCATTCAAGACTGGTATATCCAGGACCTTGAGAAGAGCAGTGGAAGGGTGAGCAGTAGAAGGGATAGAAATTAAGTACATGTGTTACAGTTTTAATTGTATCATTTTTATTACATACTTTTCTCTATATAAGTACTCTGGTATTTTTTCTTTCTTTCTTTCTTTAAAAATTGAATCTAGACTAGTGATCATTCTTGAACTAGAACGTTCAGTTTTCCATTATGATAACAATAGATGTTTGGCTTCATTGACATATATGACATGCTTCCCTCACCCATAAACATGATTCTGAATGTAACAAAAGATCCAAGAACTCCAACAAATGGGAAAAGTAGAAAAACTTTGAAGTACAGCTCTTTAGATGACAAATATTTCTCCAAAAAGGCAAAATACAGGCGATATTACCCATAGGGTGTTGTACAAGTAGACAGGTAGTTGATCTGTGGGAGAAGAGTGAATTTTGTCAGTGGATTGCAATGTATCTGTAGTACCAGGAACTGCAACAGCTGTAGAGAGCTAAGAGCAGAGACAACAATGTGATATATAGGCATGAATACAACTAATCAAAATCCTTAGCATCTCCTTCTCAGCAAAACACAAATTAGGAGATTAAGAGCAATTGGATAAGATTGTGCTTGAGGCTAGTAACACTGCATCAACTGTTTGCAGATAGCTCCTTGTGACACTGAAGAAAGCGTCAACAAATTATGTATGTAATGCGAGGACTAATGAGTCCTCCTAGGGTTTTCCAAACAATGTTGTCTAAGCCGAGGAGAGAAATTAGAACTGAAATGATGGCAAAAGCAAACTGTACAAGAAACATGTTTACATATCATCATAGTTAGAAAAGCTATGGGTCACAGTGTTGTAAGCAAACAAGTGCCTTTGCTCTGACAGTTTCAAAAGCAGCCTTGTAAATGTCTGTAAGAAGAACAGATAGGAAAACTAAAACCTATTTCAGAAGAACAAATGGACTCGCACAGGGATGGCTAAATCTCTGAGCCACCATGAGAGAAATCTGTGTTTATATCCATATTTATGCACCTTAATAAAATCTGCCTCAGTGAAGGACATGCTGGCCAAACATTAATGAAATTACTAGAATTTAAACAATTTCTCATATTGTGTGATATGAAGAGTCATGGCTGAAGAATGTACACCAACTCAATAATTTTTTAATCTGCTTGAAGAGTATTGTTCCAGTCAATTCCTGTTTGGTATACCTTTGGCTGTGGGCCATTTCAGTGTGAATCTTTTCCTTTCTAACAGCATTTCCTGGAGTCCTTTGCAACATGTTTAATATCGCTTTTTCTGGCCAAAATAAAAATGAGTATAATAAGCTTCTATGTACATTTTAGGGTTCTTTCTGTACACTTGTTCAGATGAGAAATAGAGATTTGGGAAATGATCAAAACAATCTGGAGAATATAAATTTAGCAGGAAAATTCAAACAAACAGGATGCCATTACTCAAGTTATCCAGGCTGCTACTGCTGTAAAAAAAATCCTTATTATGTCTCACCAGAAGTAGTTCAGCTAAGAAATCTGTTAAGTGGATATCTTTATGGAAGATTTCTGCCTTATTTAGACTCTCTGTGTAACATTAGTTCTTATTAGTATTAGTTATTGCTGCTCTCTGTGAAGGTCCAAATCACTGTCCATTTTCTGTTCCGTAATAAGACAGGCTGAAACACAAGGTATTGAGCAGGTAATGTGAGTGTCCAGTATGAGAATCTGGATATGTCAAAGCAAAACATAACTAATCTAAAAGAAACTTGCAGCTTTGACAATTTTGGCAGCAGATTACTGAAATATTAGACCAGCAGGCTAAAAGAAGATACTTAGATACTATGAAGGCACTTACATACATGCAGGAAGGAGGGCTCACACAAAGCCTGCCAGAAAGTCCTAACAAAATTCCTCACAGAAAAGAAACAGTAGTACTGTGAAAAAGAAAGTGAAAGTGAAAGTGAAAGTGAAAGAAAGTGAAAAAGGACTTTGAATGGTAATTTTGATTGTAAATGACTGCTAGGCATTTAAGAGAGAGGCAGACCATAGACTCAAAGTGACACTATTAGACACAGGCTCTGAATGCTGAATGAGCAGAGCCATATGTCTGCAACTCTGATTTAGGGGCAAGATTTCATCAGGGCAAATTGTTTTCTATCTGGCAGCTCAAATTCCTTATACACCATTCAGATTTCTTTTCAATCATTTTTCTGTGTCATCCTGAGAGACATATTGTGGTGATGTAAAGGTTCCATGCAGTGAATATGAGTAGTCTGACCCTTCATCTATATCGGAGAGAGGTAAGTTGCAGGGAAGGGAAAAGATAGTGGCGTGAAGTCAATTTTAGTGAAAAGGAAATACTTCATGGTTTCCTACTTCTTTTCTGCTAGTCCATTATAAACAAGGAATAGAAGATACACTTGAACAAAGATTAGGAGAGTTGCTGTCTGAAAGCAGGGTCCCAAATTATGCCAGCAAAATAGCTTTCTTTAAGCTTCTTTCTGGTGAGCCCCAACAAGTCTCTTAATGAATAGGTACAACTTCAGACCTGAAATTCACACAGATCATTCAACAGTTGCCTTGAAAGACAATGCTAAACTACTGGCTTATCTCTTCTTTAAAGATGATATTGAATAAAAAAATTAAATACAGTAAAAACATTACAGAAAAAAAATCACAGTGTTACAGTTTTAAAATTAATACTTTTACTAGTCCAAACACAACTTTTTGAGTATGACCTATTTTAAACAGTAAAAAATCACAGAACAAACTAATAATACATGATTTAACTTTGTTTGTTTGTTTGTTTGTTTGTTTGTTTTAGTCCTCTTTTGTATCTTCACAATTTCCTTTCCAACACCCAGGAATCTTAACTCTGTTGTTGTTGTTGTTTTTCTTTTAGAAAAGTTAACCTTATTTATCTATTCCAATGTTTTTTGGTTTATAGCTAATCAGCATTTTCATTAGCATAAAATGTTTAATGAGAGGAGATTAAATAATTTTAAAGGATTGCCCTAGACTCTTGGTGATGTCATACCAATGGGGTTTGCAGCACAGGAGAGCTACAAATAAAAAGAGTGACTTCTTGAAATTTTCTTCTGCTAACGAGACCAGGATTAGGAAGGTTGATATGTTTCACCTACAATTTATTTGTGAAGAAATTTCAAGTTAATACCAGTGGAGAATAAACAACATGCCACTTCGCAAACTGTCTGAATGTAATTGAGAATATGCAAATTTTCTTTTGTCTGTGCTTAATTAAAACAAATACAGTGTTGAATGTAATATTGTTTTTGCAAAATATTGTTCAAGTGAAATACTTTTACTCTATGTGTTACAAAAGGGATTTGAAACTGCTGTTTTATTATCACAATAACTACTTGAAAAAAAATAGACAATAACTTACTAAGTGTAATACAATATTTAAAGAAAGAAGATTTTAAGTATTTTTATTTATTTATTTCATTTGACAAGCTGAGAAATAAATCAACTTCAACTCCAAACATCACACCATTGCTGAAATGACTATTTTGCATTTATTGATTGCATTTGCCACAGATAGTTTAACTCATTTAACATCTTCACATAGTTGATGTTTGTTATTAAGTATGCTTACCAAATTCCTATTTTCCTTGATATATGCCATCTTAATTTTTTCTTTTTCTTTTATGCTCTTCTTTTGCTTCCTCCTTTTTATTTTTTTTTTTCTCCTTTTCTTGTTACTTGAAACACTATTTTTCTTTTCTTTCTAATTAGCAGTAGGGGGAAGAGTATACACTGAAGTATTGCAAGAAAGAAAATGTCCCTAAATTTGATGTAGACAATATTCAAGGTCATGCCACAGAGGTAAGGGGATCAGCTGAAAGAGACCTAGTGAGGATAAGAGAGATCCAGAGTAAATTAAAGTGACTTAGCACAGAAGGATTACTTGCATTACTCTGGTCTAGACATATAGTATCAGAAGTTGGTCTTCTCTCTGCTGACTACTGTAGAAAAAACATACTCAGATTAACTTATTTGAACTGCAGAAGTTAAGTGACCGTTCATCATCAGCACAAAAACACATAGAAGAAATATGTCTATTAAGTCCTTCAGCTGTAGCTGAAAAAGTTCATATGAGAAAGGAGTTTATGCTGTGGTTACTAAGCACAGTAATCACTCAAGCTGAGATACTGGTGGGTTCTAACAAACCTAAAAAGTGAAAATAAAAATAAAAATAAAAATGTCATAACCAAACTCTGTCAAAAGCTATGATTTCCAAGTCTTTTGGATGTACTTAAACATGTATGATTGCCTTGAAAAATATACTGATTACCCTGAAAAAGCATAGCAAAAAGTAAAAATAGTTCCATTTTATGTTGTCCATGACTTAATCTTGATTTATTTAGTCTCAGCTCTAGTCCCTCTTCTGAAAGGGTATAGACAAATATAAACTATTACTCTTACAGGTCATTTTATAGAACCAGAGCTAAATGTGTGACATATAAAAACAAACAAACAAACAAACAAAACTCAGATGGTATAACAGAAATCTTAGCAAGGGCTTTACATAATACCTTGAAGCTGCTGCAAACAAATATTAAATTTTTATACAAGGAAGCTTCTGGAATGTCAAAAAGGGATAGAGATGGGTGTCTCCAGAATGTATGCATGTATAACCTTATGTCATGTCATCAGGATAAGAAGGATTAGTAATTAGAAATCCAAATAAGATGGACCAAAACAGATGAAAATAGCTCAAAAATGAGAAGAGTGGTTTGATAGATGTATAAAATTCTACAAAAATCATGGCATTGTGACTATGTTAAACTATCTAAGCTTTCAGAAGACTTTTGTTTCATCTCAGCTCGTTATATGTGGCACGCTTTGGGGGGAAATGCTGCACACACCTTATTTTCATGAAAAGTCATATATAAATATTAAAAAGTGAGAATATATTTTTGACTGATTCTGTCTTAAGGAATGACTTGGCAGACTTCTATTTCATTCACTGTTTAATCATTTCATAATTATTATTTTTTTCCCTACAGTATTGAAGATTTGCAGACATCTAGGTGCAAGATATGCCATAGTGGCACAATTTAAATTTCACTCCTGTGGTTAGTTCTTTCCCAAGAGTTTTCATGGCCATGAGCCACTATCTCCAATGGAAATAATAGCTTATGGGATTGCAACCTGTTTCATCACTATACATCATGATTCAAATACCAGGGTAATTGAATCCCATAGTGTTCTTAATACATATGCACATTCATGTATAGTTGGAAATGAAGGAATATCTCTAATTTCAGAGAGTACGTCTTGATGTATTTTGCATAATGACTGTGAGCATAGTACATCAGATAAATGAAAGGAAATAGCTTTTAGTGCAGTGTTCTGTCACGGGAAAATAATAAATCAACAACCTATGAACTCCAGGTCCATTTGAAGCATATTTAGAGCCCTCATATAGAGACCAATTTGAATAGAAGCCATTTAAAGTAGACACAGAGGGAATTTTTAATTATTTATCATGATGGAAGAAATGGAAACAAGCTAGAAATGGTAAAGATTACCCACATGCTAATGAGATCCAAAAGTGGCAACATAATCATCTGACTTATGCAACAAAAGTTATTGCCAAGTCACAGATACTGAACTGCTGCAAACTTTATACAATAATAAGGAAGGGGCTTTGGGGATAAGTGGTTGTGCAGGAATGAGTAATTTCTGAGGCAGGAACCACTTTTTTAAAACAAAACAAAACAAAACAAAACATTTTTAATTTACTGGAAAGACTCCTCAGTAGAGTATGCGATAATATTGTGTATGTTCTGTGGTAGAACCAACTACTTTAGGCCAAGTACCACATGTTGTATTTAAATACCTGTAAGATAAAGTTGGTATGATTTTGGTTCTCCCCACTCCAGGGTTACACAGAGGTGGAGTGATTCTTCTTAGTGTTTTTTAGTAGTAGACAAAGTGTTGATATGTATAAAAAAAGAGGAGTGAAGGAACACTTGTAAAGATTCATATATTATCCTCTTACATCAAAGTGTGATTTAAATGTCTTTCTAAACAGCAGGACTCCTTCCACCCCAGAGATTCTCCAAATCTCTGTTCATGCTCATGCAGGATAGTGCTGAATCTATCTATTCTAGTAGTGGAGTAACTAGTCCAGGCCAATACTGTCACAAATAAAGTGTCCCTCTCTTTAACTCCCCCCGAAGAGTTATAGCAGTTTTGTATAGGCAGCCAAAAAAGCTCACTGAACACTCATTGAAAGGACTGAACTCCTTTCAGAAGTAAGTGTTAGCCACCACATGCAGTGATGGTTTCATAAAAAAGAGGAAAATCTAGAACCTAAATGTCCTCTGTCCATCCAAGTGCCCTGACCATTAAGTGGCACTGCTTGTGAGCATCTTAGATGTCTGCATTTAGAAAGCCCATAATGGCTTCTGTAATGTGGTCTCCCAGGAGGGAAAAGTTTGAGGTTTGTGTCCTGTATGTCCAGATAAGCAATTGGACACGAGTTTCCTTCTTCCTAAGTGGTGTAATCATGATGTAACAAGATGCCACCACGACCTGTCATATTTTTAAAGAAGAGAATCAACTGTGCTCAGTTTTTGAAAGCAAAGACCAAGATGTCTGACCTTAGGAGAAGCTTTAGATTGATGGTTGGGGCTGGTTCCATGGATCTTTCAGTAAGGTATGTGAAAGAAAGCATTAAAAGACACAACTCTGTGTTCATCCTTTCCTACTCACTACCCACTGGATGCATACTAAAAGTACTGATTTTACCTGCCTGTCCAATCAGTGTACATTTTTACCTTCACTCTCTACATACATATAAAGATCACAGATACTTCAAGTGCAATCCTCTATTCTATGCACAAGGATAGAGGTCATATCACAGCATTGCAGTATATGCAATGGTTTATATAGGAAAGCTAACTGTTGACGTTTTGACACACACTGTCTTGTAGAGAATGATTAAACATGAGAAACATTGTAATTAATGTAACTTGTAGGTCTACATTTTTCTAACAGCTTTCATACGTTTGCAGAATTTGATTTTGTGACTAATAAAAAGGCATTATGGTACTAATATATTATTATTAATAACATTAAAAATATTATGGTAGCAATTATATTGATATATTTTCTTGGGTTCTAAATAATAATTTACAAAAAGTCTATCTTTCTACAAGGCAAAAAGAAACACTGGCACACATTCCCCTTTGCCCAGAAGACTTCTTCAGAGAACAGAAATTCCTGCAGCTGCCTCACACACACAGAGCCATTTGGTATTTTTGGAGTATCCATATAGAAGCAGTGATGTTTATACCCATTAAGGACCCTGTTTTAGAAAGATCCCAAGTCACAGAATGTCGTACATTATTTCTATAACCTGCATCAGAAGTGACCAAATAGTGGTCAAGGGCTGTGACATCAGCTTTGTCACTATTGCTCTACTTAGCTGTTCCTGTGAGTCAGCTCTGTGTTACCATGGCTACCACCACTGAACAAGACATCTATTCTGCTGCTGCTGGTCTAGTCGGACATTCCTGCAAAATCAGCTCTAGTACAACATTGTTGACAACGTTTGGGATTCACTAAAATGCCATTTTCCATTACACTACAAGCAGTTCAGTAAATCTACTCTTGTCTCTTACAATCACTCCTGAGCACTCGGGGAAAAAGCCCTCTCGTTCTACCATGTTCAACCCTTTTCTGCTTTGTTAGGAGCACTAACATGTAATCTGAAACAAAGGAAAAGCAGCAGAATGACACTGTAGTCTCTGACTTAGGAATCCTAGTAGGAGATCTACATTTTAGTGCCTCTGCAAACAGTGGAATGTAGAAAAATAGAACTAAGAAAAATATAATTATTTTAAATGAGGTATTGAGTGTATCCCAAAATACAAAAGTATTTATAGATTCATACCTATTCTGAGATGTGACAAATAGGAGACAGCACCATGGAAGGTTTTAGAAGTTTTCTTAACTTTTATTTTATTTTATTTTTAATATTGGCATTTTAGTGGGTGAATATGTCTTTTTGAAGTTTTATAATACTAGCAATTTGTTTCATTTGCTGCCTTTATTTATTGTCCTGGTTTCTTGCCAGTGTCATTGAGAGTTACTTTTAGTTTTTGATGAAATGTGACTACTCATGACTCAATTTTGGAGTCATCACGTAACTGGACAGAGATCATGAAGCCCTGGGTTTAGAGACTTATCACTATATTTAACTAGATTTACATTTATGTTACGTGCTGAAATTACTGAAACTGATGTTACTGAAACTGACTTGGATGAATATTATATTTGTTAATTGATGGACTAACTGAACCAAAGCAGCTAGTGAAAAAGTTATGGTTTACATGTAAGTTGAATTCCTTGATAATATTCAGCATGACAAAGTTTAAGTGTATTCAGCTATATTTATATGAAATATTTAGTACAGTAGAGACCCCGCAGGTTTGAGAAAATGCTTTGTCTCCACAAAACTGATGAAACCAATCTCAATCCCAGAGGTAGCACCTCTTTGAATAGTTCAGTATTCTAATCTGTGGCCAAAAGTAATATGCGTTTTCAATAAGATTGACTAGTATTCAAATATAAATGATTTAAAATTAGAAAATTAAACGATCCACTAAAACAGTTGCTTGAATAGATATTAAGTGGTGCTAATCAATACAATTCATTGGGTTGTGCAAACATGTGAAAGGGTCTTGTTTTCAGTGAAAAACATTTCTCAGGGGAAAAAACTCTGAAGTAGATATTTATCAAGTCACTCTGATTAAATCCTGGCTCTAGGAAATAGTGCCGTATGAGATGGGGTTTAGTCAATCAGACTGAGATGAAATCCATATTACAACTTTCCAAACAATCAGCTGGATGATAATGCAAAGTGTTGCCTGAAGGAAGAAGCAAAAGAACAGAAATATTCAATGATGTGGTATTTCCATGGATATTCAGGCTCCAATAAGAACAATAACACATGAACCACTATTTTTAAGTAAATAAATAAATAAATACAGAGTTATAAATAAATGTAACGTCACTGCAAACAAAAAGATCTGTGAAAAGAAAAAGGGGTAGATGCTGAAGTGTCTCATTGGACACATCTATGTGTAAAAATATTTCCTATAATAGAATTTTTGGTTGGTCTTCATCTTGGTACCTAATATGTCCTGGCCTGAGAATTTAAAATCAGCTCATGGCTGTTGTTTTTTGTTTGTTTGTTGGTTGGTTGGTTTTTTTGCAATAACGTGCAACCGTGTTTTTGTGCAAATATTCTCTGATGGTAGAAAAAAATGATTAACTCTCTATGTCTAAATTCTTGGAAGAAATACTGGAAATGAACCTTCAAGCAAAATATTAACTGGCTAATATATTTCCCCTTGAAATATTTTGTAAATATTAAAAGTCACCTCAGAAAACGTCACCTATTGCTCCTTTGATATAAAACATGAAAGTTCATTACTTTGAATTTCAGAAAGTCTAGAAACCCATTAAAATAATTCTATTATGTGTGATCTTCATGAGATGAAGTTACCACTGGACACTACAGCAGTTTGTTCAGGACTCCATTTTTGTAGTTTGTACTGCTTATTTGATTCTAGCTTCTTCTGCACAAATGGAAAAGTTATGACAGCAGGATGATCAGAGGACATTGTCTACCAAATGACATTTACCTGATTTACTAAGAAACCTTCCCATAACTATTTGTTTATTACCATAATAATAGATCACAAAATCACACAATCACAGAATGGCTGAGGTTGGAAGGGACCTCTGAAGATCATCTAGTCCAACCCCCCTACCAAGCAGGATCACCTACAGCATGTTGCACAGGAAGGCATCCAGGCGGGTTTTGAATATCTCTAGAGAAGGAGACTCCACAACCTGTCTGGGCAACCTGCTCCAGTGTTCTGTCACCCTCACAGCTTCTCATATTCATCCAGAACTTCCTGTGCTTCAGTTTGTTGCCTCTCATCCTGTCAATGGGCACAGCTGAAAAGACTCTGGTTCCATCCTCTTGACATCCTCCCTTCAGATATTTATATCCTTTAATGAGATCTCCCCTCAGGCTTTTCCAAGCTAAACAGGCCCAGTTCTCTCAGCCTGTCTTTGTATGACAGGTGCTCCTGTCCCCTAATCATCTTAGTAGCCCTCCTCTGGACTTGCTCCAGTAGTTCCATAGCCCTCTTGTACTGGGGGGCACAAAACTGGACACAATACTCCATGTGTGGCCTCACCAGGGCTGAGTAGAGGGAGAGGAGCACCTCCCTTGAACTGCTAGCAACACTCTTCTGAATGCACCCCAGAATAAAATTGGCCTTCTTGGCCACAAGGGCACATGGGCTGAATAATGGTTAGCTTGCTGTCAATCAGGACTCCAGGTCCTTCTCTGCAGAGCTGCTCCCCAGCAGGTCAGACCCAGTCTGTACCGGTGCTTGGAGTTATTCCTCCCTAGGTGCAGGACTCTGCACTTATCTTCGTTAAACTTCATGAGGGTCCTCTCAGCCCATCTCTCCAGCCTGTCAAAGTCCCCCTGAATGGCAGCACAGCCCTGTGGGGTATCAGCCACTCCTCCCAGCTTTGTATCATCAGCAAATTTGCTGAGGGTGCATTCTGTTCCATTGTCCAGGTCACTGATGAGTAAGTTGAACAAGTCTAGACCCAGTACTGACCCCTGGGGGAACACCTACAGGCCTCCAACTAGACTGCACCACTGAACATAACCCTCTGAACTCTGCCATCCCACCAATTATCCACCCACCTCACTGTCCACAAATCTAGCCCGTATTTCCTGAGCTTACCTGTAAGGATGTTATGGGAGACAATGTCAGAAGACTTGCTGACATCCATTGCCATCCCCTCATCTACTCAGGTAGTCATCCCATCATATCAGATTGGTTAATCATGACTTCCCCTTGGTGAATCCATGCTGACTACTCCTAATCACCTTCTCATTCTCCACATGCTTGGAGATGACCTTCAGGATGAGCTGCTCCGTCATCTTTCCAGAGATGGAGGTGATCATTAATAAATTCTCATCTCTTCAAATCAAAGACTTTTAATGAGCTGCAGGGGAGGTCTACAAAATTAAGCTAGCACAGACTTTGCACTCATGTTGAACTCTTGAAAAAGAGCTAACAGCTTTACAGAAAAGGGTAATTCTACTTTCCCCAATCTGTTCTTTATTGATAATAATTCCTTCTAAATATAAAAGGAATGTGCATCATCTGCACATGATGAATTGATGAACTAAGCATTGATTTGTGAGTTCAGTGTGATAACATTTTAATTCAAAGCTCTTCATTGAAGATGTAGGATACTGTTATCAATATTTTATGTTACAGAGGCACAAAGAGGTGTTCCTAACTGGAATATGGGAAGAAAACATTGCTACATCTCAGCACCATATGACCACTCATAAATTGCCTGTGATAATCTTTCGAAGAAGAATTCACTGATGGGAGGCCAGTGTACCAAAATATATTACTACAAGTGTGAGCCAAAGATATTGATTTTATTAGGTTTCAATTTATACTTGAAGTTTCTTAAAAAAAATGTTTGGGAAGTCAGTATGCCTTTGTATCAAACAAATTTTTCATATCATATCAAATAAGCCTGATAAACATTTCAATTATTCCTAAGGGATGTATTTGTGGCATAAACAAACATTTAATGGGAGAAGGTTTTGAAAATGTTGTGTAAGAACATTAGAACAGTTCAATGGATAGCTTTATTCTGTGGATAACACTCATAATTAGGTAACTGATAATCACTTCTGTATTGCTCCTGAGGAGTATCCTGAAAAAGCAAATATGCAGATAATATTTTTTTTCTCTTTCCTCACAAGCAAGACACTACTGGTGATCCCATTGGTCACTAGCCCACACAAAGGAAGTCAGCATAAAGTAGAACTGAGTATTTTCAGAGCACAAAGACACACACTGAATTCACTGTACTCATACATCTTCATGGCTTGTATTCAAACATGGCTTGTATTCAAACAGGTAGGTGAAGCTCAGGGGAGTGAAATGGGCAAAATACATATCTCTCAGTACTGAAAGATTCAGAAGTCTTTGTGGAGTGATACAATTTCTCCAGCTGGTACAGTCAGAAATATATACCAGGAGCAAGGTTAGAGACATTTCAATGCAGACATGTGTCACTAAAGTATGAAGAGCCCTTAAAACAAAAATGCTTTGCAAAAGGAGTCTCAGTAAAGAAATTCTTCCAGTAAAATCATCTTTTAAAACAGTTTGAGTAGATTCATGACATCTTAAACTGTTTATTATTATTATTAAGAAAGAAATCTTCATTCTGATATTTAAAACCAATCATTCCATTTAGAATACACAAAATATATTAAAATACCAAAACTGAACTGTTTCAAACAATACCAAATACAGCCGAGGAAGACAAAAGAACAAAAATATACTTTTCTTTATTGAGATACCATTAATTTGAACAGCATTTTCTTTAGTCTAATGTCCTATGACTAACTTTATAATTTCCTCCATTTGTATATTGCTTGTTTTACATAAGCTTTCACAGAAAAGAGACAATTTTATGTTCTTTACACATACGTAAGTGTATTCTCCTCTATTGAACACTTTTATATGTAGATAAAAATATCACTTGAGAAAATGAGCATTTAGAAAGCTCATGAAAAGGGAAAATACTTCAGAAATTATAAGCGGGCACATAACTGCACTGTTTAATTCAAATACTCTTTCTAATCCTGAGTATTATGTCAAAGGAAGTTCCTTTGTTTTGAACACCCTTAGTTTAAATGATGTGAAATCAGTCTGTATACCTCACTGGCCTTAATAAATAAATTATGAATTATTTCTATTTAATTTTATGAAAACCATAAAAGTTTAGTAGAAATAATGTCTATGAGAACTTGCTGATTTTAATTGCAGGAATTGGAATAATATCATTTGAGAAGTGTCAGTACTGGAAAGAAATGCGTAGTTTCCTATGTAATGTCAAATGGTTTAAATTTTTTTGATGTAGGAATTCATTTTGTTTGGTGTTTGCTTATATACTTTTATAATAATTAATTTGTGCAGACAGGAGTAGGAATTGTGATCATCTTCCATGTGGTCAGAGATAAGTACAGTGGTTGATTTCATGCCCACTGGTCTATCAGTGACTATTAATCATGATTACATGGTAGCTGTGATATACAAGAGCTCTGAAGAGGAGACACACATTGAAATTACATTGGAAGCTAACACATTACATTGGAAGCAGCTGAACTTCAATAGAATAGTACTTGTTCTAACTTGCATCATTTTTGTGTGTGTGTGTGTGTTTTGTTTGTTTGTTTTAATAGTTTGCCATCCTTTAAAGAATTCATAACACCTAGCATGCTTTAATTACTGAATTTGCAGAAAAAAAAAAAGGGGGGGGGAGGAAGCAAAATTTTGCTGTACATATTAAAGAAATTACAACTGCAATGACAAGATAAGACAGGACAGGACAGGCAGGATACAAGTTAGTTCCAAATCCCATTGGCATCTATAAGAACACAGATGTAAATGTGAGAGATTCTGGAATGTGTTTGCTGTATTATTTTTGGTTGTTAAATAGTCAATTTGATATTCTATGTTCACTTTTGGGCCCCTCACTATAAGAAGGACATTGAGGTGCTCGAGCGAGTCCAGAGAAGGGAAATGAAGCTGGTGAGGGGTCTGGAGAACAAGTCCTGTGAGAAGCAGCTGAGGGAGCTGGGATTGTTCAGCTTGGAGAAGAGGCTCAGGGGCAATCTCTTTAAGCACCTTAGGTACTTATAAGTACTTAGGTGCCTAGGTACTTATAAGTACTCAGGGCACTCTCTATAAGGCTGCTTAAAATAAGCTGTAACAAGGTGGGGATTGGTCTATTCTCCCACGTACCTCGTGATAGAATGAGGGGGAATGGGCTAAAGTTGTGCCAAGGGAGGTTTAGATTGGATATTAGGAAGAACTTTACTGTAAGGGTTGTTAGGCATTGGAATGGGCTGCCCAGGGAAGTGGTTGAGTCACCATCCCTGGAGATCTTTAGAAGATGTTTAGATGTAGAGCTTCAGGATACGGTTTAGAGGAGGACTTGTTAGTGTTAGGTCAGAGGTTGGACTAAGTGATCTTGGAGGTCTCTTCCAACCTAGATGATTCTGTGATTCTCTATTTTCCTCACAGGCAGTCCTTGTGCTTTCTTTTTATTGCTTATAGATATGAGGAACAATTTTTTTTTATAACCTGTGGTCTTATAAATGTCCTGTAATTTCTCTGTAGTAGGATCTATGTGATTAATCTTTCTCTTAATGATGACTATAATCAGTGGGGAAAGAAAGTGAAACATGGTTATTTCTTTTGATAAAGATTAAAAGTGACAATTTCAAGTACAGAGAAACTCATTTTGTGTGTCTCTTTACCAAGTAAACAAACATTTCTTTACATCTCTCTCTTCTTCCCTCCTGCCCCATACTCTTTTTCTGCAGTACTTTTGTCAGTGAAACTGTGTGTGCTGTGGAAGGGAGCTTGGTCTTCCAGGACAGGACAGAATATTGGACCCACTGTTACAGAACCAGCTCATTTGCATTGAGCTTCACAAGATTTTAATGAGTTTGTGAGGAAAGTGGTACAGCTACAATTTCTAGTTAAGATACCTCCCTTTATGGTGTCCTTCTTCCTTCCTTCCTTCCTTCCTTCCTTCCTTCCTTCCTTCCTTCCTT
>CM021734.1:37747560-37789020 GCA_011075105.1 Heteronetta atricapilla | reverse complement strand
CTTCCTTCCTTCCTTCCTTCCTTCCTTCCTTCCTTCCTTCCTTTCTTAATTCCTTCCTTCCTTCCTTCCTTTCCTTCCTTTCTGTCTGTCTTGTCTTTCTTTTCTTTCTTTCCCTCTCTCTTTTTTTTTTTCTTTTTTTTTAAGAAAATCTGCTTTGCATTACAGGTATTTGCAGAACACCATTCTTTGTATTTCCAAACAGAAAAATAAAGTTTATGTTAGTTATTTACAGTAGAATTAGTGTGAGATGCAGCAGTCAGGTGTGTGTTTCAAACGTTCTGCATTGCCCTCGATTCTCCATTAAAAATGTATTTTTAACTTAATATGCACTTCCACATTATACTATCAGAACTTAGTCTTCTACATGACATTAGAAATGTCAAAGTTTTAAATTTTTTGACACAATGGTGTAAGCAAAATAGATATTCCTTTGATAGCACTCTACTGTCCGTACTTTTATTTATTTTTACTCTGCATAACTCATGACTTTACTTTTATCTTATTTCACTAATACACATTTCTTAATTGCTTTCAGGAAATTAGATAAAGAGATATTTTGCTTTTATATGATGATAGCTTTCCTCTTATTTTTTTTATCTGTAAATTCTTAATAATATGATTAATTACAATATCTATAGTTTTGAAGTTCTATTACATTAAAATTAGTTTCCAATACAAATTAGTGACTGTGACTAGCACTGTCAATCAAGCTCAGTAAAATTCAGCTTACTGTTACTATATCATGCCTGTTGCCCAGATATTCAGTTCTGCTTCCTGATTTTATATCCATAGTACTTATTATTCTGTATCTTCTATATACATAGTTGGACAACTCTCCTCATCACTTCCACAGAAGAAGTATGTGGAACATTTATTCCTAATATTGTTGAGCACATATATTCAATTTATGAAAAATAGTTTCTGTAATTACTCTCTATGATACCATATGGGATATTAAAATAATTCTTCCAGTAAGATTTATATTAAAAAAAGAAAGTCTCACAGAAACAGTATAAGGATGTATAAGAAACAGTATAAGAAACTATAAGAAACAGTGGAGTAACTGCTAAACGTTATAGCCAAATTGTTTAAACTGAAAACAGTAGTATTAGTTACATTCAAGTATGTAGAAGCTTGAATAAAAAGAGGTTCCAGCTCCCAGCCCTAGAATTACCCACAGGCTTGATCATATGCTTTATTTTGTTGTTTTTACTCACCTACTGAGAAAATCCTGGTTCCACTGAAGGCAATGGTAAAACTCCTGCTGACTTCAAAAGGAGACAATATGAAAGCTCCAAATAATAAATAGCCTGAGACAAATAAAAGTGCTTATAAAGAAAGGTGTTTTAGTTTGGATATTGCTAGAAGAGGGTGGGGAATTAAAATGGATCCCTGTAACACAGGATTTTTAGAATTAGCTTTTTGAATCCCCCTTTATTAGTGAGAGTTTATGTATAAGGCAAACTTAGGCAGAGATTTGCCTGTGAATTGAAACATTTGCCTTCACATATTATTTCTGAGGCACACCAGGCAAATTGGTCTTTTTTTTTTTTTTTTTTTTTTTTCTGGAATTCCTTTAGCTACCATCAAATACGAGAATGAAATGGTGTCTGATTGTCCAGTTTTTTTAAGATTCTTATTCTCTAGTACTCCAATTAAGACAGCTACTGCTGTTTTGTTGGTGTTGTTGTTGGTGTTGTTGTTTGTTTGGCACTGAATAGAACATAGTCTTAGATATCTTCCATTTTAAAAACTGATTAAAAAAAAAAAATCTACCAATAAATTGTTGTGATCAAGAACAATTAAACAATTAAATCAAAAATTAGAAGAAAATTTATATTGGAAGTTGTAAGTTTCTCTGCTCTTCATATATATATATATATAAATAAATAAATTCAATGCCATTTTGAAATGAGAAAATCTGGAGCTTTTGTGTGATTATTTTGACCTCATACAACTATTCTTTTCCTGACTGTATGCTGTTTATGTGGTCTAATCTTCCTCACTTCCTCATGAGGTGATATTGAGATAGTGGGAAAGAGAGAGGGAGAGGAAGAGGGAAAGGGAGCCAGAGAAAGACAGGGAGAGTGAGAGGACAGAAACTTGGGAATTCAGAAGTTTATATTTACACCACACAAGGCCATTTTGATTGCCATTTCTTTATTGGCAGTTGGGATGAAAATAAGTAAAGGTGATGGAAATTTCTGAAAAGTTCTAAAAAATCACAGCCTTCTTAACACTACTGCATCATCCTTTAATGCAGGCATCACAGATATGGGCTGTGTATTACCATACACTTAAGTTTTGCAATCTGTTCTCACAAATCACAGCTTGAGAATATGGGCAAGTTTGTATTTGTGCTATAAAGATGTTTCTTTCAGCGGGGAAAAGAATGAAGACAGTGTTTTAACTGCAAACAAATCAATCGGACTATATTAAAACTAAACACATGATGCCAAAGATGAATGTAGAGACAGAAACAGGGACAGAGATTACCATGGGGTCTAGACACATACAGTGATTAATCATCACACACATCCGGAAAAGAAAAGCACAACAAGAAACAGCTTTTTCTTCTCTGGCTAGACAGTCTGCAGAGAAAAAAAATTATATTATGTTCTCCATGGATGAAGGGAAAGATGAAATGGATATTAACTGTCCCTTGTTTGCACCAAACTGAAAATCTGTCTTTCACCTAGCTTTATTTTTTATTACTTGAAAACAATTTGATAGCCCATTTTTAAATTCAGAACATAAGTATATCTGGTTTGCAAAGATTCATTTCAATTTTAAAATAATATTAAACAATTATATTGATTTTAATTTAGCATAAAAAATAATTTAAAAAAATAATTATATTCAGCAAATCTGAATTTTTCCTTTTTTTTTTTTTTTTTTTTCTTTTTTTTTTTTCCCATACATTTTGCAATTACAATATGAAACTTATTCAGACGTAAGAATTCCCAAACGGAGTTCTAATTACTGGGTACATGACTCTCTTTGGATACACAGGCAAAATTAAAATGAAAAGTCTGTTTATATGTGTTTTTTGTTGTTGTTGTTTGTTTTTTAAAAAAATATATTTTTTGTTTTATTTTTCTGCTAACACAGAATACTGAGACTGCACAATGGTGTTCAGAAACTAATTGACAAATTTTCTAGGTTTGGAGACAAATTTCACATTCAGAGGCTGATAAAACCAATGTGTTTGTAGCACGTTATGACAAATACAACTAATTTGAAAAAATCATTCTGCAGAAAAGTCTTTGAGTTTAAGTCAAAAGAGTACTTTCACATCAACTGGGGGCAATACACCAGATTTATTTAGCATTATTTGATACTTGCCATGTTTGTGGTATAGAATATTAATATTAATAATAGTAGTAATTAACAATAATGATAAATATGGTCTTTAATTTCCTTTTATATTGAACCTTTGTATAAACTTTCTAAATTCTCATTTTACTCTTGCCACTACAATTTGTTCAAATCAATAGGTACTCTCACTCCTTTCTCATGCATAGATAATTAAACATACATTAGTTTACTCAGTAGTTGCCAAAAGCAGTAAGTTTTGCAGATCTATTCCTTCTACAGATCTATGCAGATCTATTCCTGAAATTGGATGGTACCTTTTGCATCCTCTCTGGAACACCCATCAACTTCAGGACTTGTGTCAGTGCTGGCAGCTTAACAGAACTTTCTTCCAGCCTGCTTTATGTTTTGTTTTAAACATAAACATTTTAAACATTTTTGTTTGTTTGTTTGTTTTTGTTTTAAATTTCAGAAAACTGAAGAAGCAGTGGATGTACTCCTGTAACTCCAGAGAGGGAAGGGAGTAAGAATGTATATGGAAGCACATTGTACTCCCTTTCCTTTTCAGGTATGTTTTTTGTTGTTGTTGTTGTGTCTTTTTTTTTTATTATTCTTATTTTTTTTTGAGTTCAGGTCAGGATGTGTGTCCAACCCAGGGATAAGGTTGATGGTGGATGTTTTATTATGGAAAAAGTATTAAAATTTGTGATTTTTTTATATACAGATTTTCTCTTTCTCCCACCCTGCTCAGGTAGCTGATGTGCTGTTAAAGGAGAACATGATTTAATACTCATTTTTAAATGTTTCTAGAAATGACATAGTTATTGAAAAAAATAGCAATGTAAGCCAGGTGGAAAAAAATAGGATGGTAGAATGAAATACCTCTGAGGACAGTTTTGTTGTACAACATTTGGCCTTAAATAAATGTGTGGGCCTGCTTCTGAAAATATATTACATATGTCAAAGGAACAGTAATTAAACTGCTCCCTCTAAGCCTTTTTGATAGGCCATTTTCAGAATGAATGGTTGAGGCTGAGAAAGGGCACTTGGCATTTAAGAACTCTACCTTTAGGATATTATTCTTGCTTTCTCATGCTCACATTTCTTTTTACTAAAAAGATTTAAGATAATTTATGTTTAAAATAGATATTTTGAAGAATATTACTGTTTCACATCATCTGTGTCTTAGACCCAGACAATTTTCTCACTTTATATTAACCAATATTTTTACAATAGCATACATGTATATTATGGAACATAAATTAATGTGCATTATTTTAATAATATTGTGTAAAATGTGTATTATTTTAATAATATTATAAATAAAATTTTCTTTAATGCTGAAATTACAAAAAAATAGATTGTAACTGAATAAAATAGATAAAACTCTTTGTAATCTCTGAGAGTGATTCACTAAGTGACAATGCCAGGTGCCATCTTTACTTTCTATATTCTGCCATAGAACATACTTCCTGTGAATTCAGACAATCTCGTCCCCACTGAAATTATTTTACATCTTTATATTTTATATTTTTAATTCCTTTCTCATCTATATATTCAATAAAACAGTTCATTTCCATGGACTATAAATGTGTATTTTCAGATTGTCTAAAACTGATATTTATGCATCTTATCTATTTACTGCAATCAGGGTGATTTTTGTTGTTGTTTTTTACTTTATTATTATTATTTTGACAGTTTTCAGAATGTGATATAACTGTAAAATTGCAGTTTTTTCCTACTATGAAGCGCATACTATGAAGTATGTATTTATTAATTCGGATTTTTAACATAAGATTCTTAACATAAGAGTTTTTAATAACATTTTTTTCATAACATCTCATAAGATTTTTAAGATAAGATTTAACATGTTGTTTGTTGTTCTCCATGCTGTAGCAATATGTATTAGGTTTTATGTGCTCTAGGTTTTATGTGTGCTTGTTCTCGTGGGGGACTTCAACTTCCCTGACATATCCTGGAAGCACAACACAGCCCAGAGAAAGCAGTCTAGGAGGTTTCTGGAGAACGTGGAAGATAGCTTCCTGACGCAGCTGGTTAGTGAGCCTACCAGGGGTGGCGCCCCGCTAGACCTTCTCTTCACAAACAGAGAAGGACTGGTGGAGGATGTGATTGTCGGGAGCTGTCTTGGGCAGAGTGATCACAAAATGGTGGAGTTCTCTATTCTTGGCGAGGCCAGGAAGGGGACCAGTAAAACCGCTATATTGGACTTCTGGAGGGCTGACTTTGTTCTGCTGAGGACACTGGTTGGTAGAGTCCCTTGGGAGGCAGTTCTGAAGGGCAGAGGAGTCCAGGAAGGCTGGGAGCTCTTCAAGAGGGAAATCTTAATGGCGCAGGAACAGTCTGTCCCCACGTGCCCAAAGACAAGCTGGCGGGGAAGAAGACCAGCCTGGCTGAACAGAGAATTGTGGCTTGAGCTTAGGAGAAGAAAGAGGATTTATAATCTTTGGAAAAAAGGGCAGGCCACTAGGGAGGACTATAAGGATATCACGAGGCTGTGCAGGGACAAAATTAGGAAGGCCAAAGCTCATCTGGAGGTCAATCTGGCTACTGCCATTAAAGATAACAAAAAATGTTTTTATAAATACATCAACACAAAAAGGAGGACTAAGGAGAATCTCCATCCTTTACTGGATGCAGGGGGAAACTTAGTTACAAGAGATGAGGAAAAGGCGGAGGTGCTCAATGCCTTCTTTGCCTCAGTCTTTAGCGGCAATACCAGTTGTTCTCTGGATACCCAGTACCCTGAGATGGTGGAAGGGAATAGGGGGCAGGATGTGGCCCTCACCATCCATGAAGAACTGGTTGGTGACCTGCTACGGCACTTGGATGTGCGCAAGTCGATGGGGCTGGATGGGATCCACCCGAGGGTACTGAGAGAACTGGCAGAGGAGCTGGCCAAGCCCCTATCCATCATTTATCAGCAGTCCTGGCTATCGGGGGAGGTCCCAGCTGACTGGCGGCTAGCAAATGTGATGCGCATCTACAAGAAGAGCCAGAAGGCAGACCCGGGGAACTATAGGCCTGTCAGTTTGACCTCAGTGCCAGGGAAGCTCATGGAGCAGATCCTCTTGAGAGTCATCAGGCGGCACTTGAAGGGCAAGCAGGCGATCAGGCCCAGTCAGCATGGGTTTATGGAAGGCAGATCCTGCTTGACAAACCTGATCTCCTTCTATGACAAAGTGACGCGCTGGGTGGACGAGGGAAAGGCTGTGGATGTGGTCTACCTTGACTTCAGCAAGGCTTTTGACACCGTTTCCCACAGCATTCTCCTCAAGAAACTGGCTGCTCTTGGCTTGGACTGGCACACGCTTTGTTGGGTTAGAAACTGGCTGGATAGCCGGGCCCAAAGAGTCGTGGTAAATGGAGTCAAATCCAGTTGGAGGACGATCACTAGTGGCGTTCCCAAGGGCTCGGTGCTGGGGCCAGTCCTCTTTAATATCTTAATCGATGATCTGGACGAGGGCATTGAGTGCACCCTCAGTAAGTTTGCAGATGACACCAAGTTAGGTGCGTGTGTTGATCTGCTCGAGGGTAGGAAGGCTCTGCAGGAGGATCTGGATAGGCTGCACCGATGGGCTGAGGTCAACTGCATGAAGTTTAACAAGGCCAAGTGCCGGGTCCTGCACCTTGGGCGCAATAACCCCAAGCAGAGCTACAGGCTGGGAGATGAGTGGTTGGAGAGCTGCCAGGCAGAGAAGGACCTGGGAGTGATGGTTGATAGTCGGCTGAAGATGAGGCAGCAGTGTGCTCAGGTAGCCAAGAAGGCCAACAGCATCCTGGCCTGTATAAGAAACAGTGTGACCAGCAGGGCTAGGGAGGTGATCGTCCCCCTGTACTCGGCTCTGGTGAGGCCGCACCTCGAATACTGTGTTCAGTTTTGGGCCCCTCGCTACAAGAAGGACATAGAGGTGCTTGAGCGAGTCCAGAGAAGGGCGACGGAGCTG
Source organism: Heteronetta atricapilla (assembly GCA_011075105.1). Classification (NCBI taxonomy): domain Eukaryota; kingdom Metazoa; phylum Chordata; class Aves; order Anseriformes; family Anatidae; genus Heteronetta; species Heteronetta atricapilla. The sequence continues at coordinate 37,781,740 of CM021734.1, read as the reverse complement.
GTGAGGGGCCTGGAGAACAAGTCCTATGAGGAGCGGCTGGGGGAGCTGGGATTGTTCAGCCTGGAGAAAAGAAGGCTCAGGGGTGACCTTATCGCTCTCTACAGGTACCTCAAAGGAGGCTGTAGTGAGGTGGGGGTTGGTCTGTTCTCCCACGTGCCTGGTGACAGGACGAGGGGGAATGGGCTTAAGTTGTGCCAGGGGAGTTTTAGGTTGGATCTTAGGAAGAACTTCTTTACCGAAAGGGTTGTTAGACATTGGAACGGGCTGCCCAGGGAACTGGTGGAATCACCATCCCTGGAGGTCTTTAAAAGACGTTTAGATGTAGAGCTTAGCGATATGGTTTAGTGGGGACTGTTAGTGTTAGGTCAGAGGTTGGACTCGATGATCTTGAGGTCTCTTCCAACCTAGAAATTCTGTGATTCTCTGATTCTGTAACTGCAAAAGTAATAGAATGCCAGCATTCTTGCATAGTCTTTTTATGAATGTCTCAGAAACTTCTTTCTTTTTTTTTTTTTTTTTTTTACTTTTCTTCTTTGATTATTTTTCTTGAAACTTTATGAAACTTGGAAACCATGATCAGTAAGCACTTCTAATCTACTGTCATTAGTGATACACCACACTAAAAATTAAAGCCATATTTATTTGCCAGGGAAAAACAAAGGAAGTCTGAAGAAAATATGGAATGGAATGACTGCAGTTATAGGCCTGACAAGAATTACTAAAACAAAAAGTATTGCATAACAGAAATGTTTACTGGAATTTGGGGTGAGACAATGGTATTTTAATACCACATATACTAATAATCAGTGTTTTTGTCATTTTTAAGTGTAGTGGGTTTACACGGCAAGGTTTTGGCTGCAGGGGGCCATACGCGTGGTTTCTCTGAGAAGAATCTAGAAGCTGCACTATGTTAGATAAGGGCCCTGCTGCTGACCAGAGCAGAGACAATAAGTGATGTTGTTTGTGCCTCTGTGAGAGCCTATTTAAGAAAGGAGGAAAAAAACCTGCTGTGAAACAACAGCTGGGAGAGAGGAATGAGACACAGGTCTGCAGACAACTAGGTCAGTGCAGAAGGAGGGCAAGAGGTGCTTCAGGTGCCAGAGCGGAAGTCCCCTGCAGTCTGTGGTGAGGACCATGCTGAAGCACGCTGTTCCCCTGTAGTCCATGAAACACCACGATGGAGTAGGGTTCCATGCTGCAGCCAGTGGAGGAGACCACGGTGGAGCAGGTGGACCTGCACTGTTGGAGACTGAGGCCTGTGGAGGACCCCTGCTAGAGCAGATTCCAGGCTTGCCCTGTAGCCCGTGGAGAGGAGACCATGCAGGAGCAGGTGACCTGGCAGGAGCTGCTGCCTGTTGGGGATCCAGGTTGGAGCTGCCTGTGGGAGGCCCACTCGCGATCAGTTCAGGAAGGACTGCATCCCGTGGGAGGGACCCCATGGCACAGGGGACAAGAGTGAATGAGAAGAAGCAGCGGAGATGAAGCGCTATAGAGTGACCACAACCTCCATTCCGCTGTTCCCCTGTGCCACTCAGGGCTAGGAGGTGGAAGAGGCAGATGGGCAGAAGGCGTTTTTGGCTTTACAGTAAGAGTATAAATATTATTCCAGTTGAAACAAAACAATATGGAACTTTGATTTTCCTTTTGAAAAATTGAGTTATTCACAACAAGTGTGATAACAAGAATTCATAGCAAACTTTCTGTTAATCAAACTAAAAATGGAGTTATAAAGTCAAAGAAACAAGAAAGTTCCTATGAATGTGTGGGCATGAAAAAGTGTGTTTCATATTTTCTTCTTGGACAAGTACTAATTTCTAATACCTTATATTAAATGACTGCCACCTTCCATCAACCATTTAATTTCCTGAATACTCTTGGAAGTTCAGCAGCTGTGCTCCAAAACTGATGTAATGCCATCTGCCCCAGGCATCTACTGCATTTCTCTGATGGAAGTTAAGAAGGTACAGATGAAGAATAAACACAATTTTCTTCCATTCTTCTTTTTCACAATCACATGTAAAACAATTCTTTAAAGGTATATAGTCTTTACAGGTACTTTTTTTTTTTTTTTTTTTTTTTTGTCATTTTACATATAAGTTGTTGGTATATGGAAAGCATCACATACTTTTCATTTTTATTCAGCTCTTAGCTATACACGCATACACGCATGCACTTACTTGTGCATCATTTATCAAATGAACTACTTACTAATGTCTGCTGTTATCTCATTTTCAGATAATTCTTATTAGCATTTTTCACTTGTTACTGTGTAAAATATGTACTATTTAATTCTATCTGGTTTTAAAAGTGAAAAAGACACTACGCAAATGTGCATTAAACAACTTAACACTCATTGTCTGTGGGAAAGGATCTTTCCCCTATGGCATTCATTTGCAATTTGTTTAAATGTGTTCAATTTTAGTCAAGACATCTTTTATTTCATTCAGGCTAAGAGTTACATGCAATTAGATATCTTAGTGAAACAGTAACAAACAAATATTTTTAACAGCTGTCTACTAACATATTCCATCCTTGTTAGACTAAAAGTAGGTGCAACTTCAAATGTCACAAGCCAACATTTATTGTCAAACTTCAGTATAGAGAGAGAAAGTTGAGGCACAGTGCAGGAGTCTTCTGAAAATCAAAATATCCTGAAATTTGGAAAATGATTATATTTCAAAAGTATATGAGCTGCTAGACACTATTACCTGTGGAGCACCATTAACAGGTAATGGTAGTATCATTAACTGTTAAGCTTGGTTTGTATTACATTAAGAAAAATTACACTGGTTATTGACTGTTGTTTTGGAAAAGGAGTATAAAGTGAGTTCTGAATGTAGCTATATCAAATCTGCAACTGTGTAGGGAAAGAATTAATCTACTTTGTAAGGTCTTGGCTCAGAGACACTTTACACTGCTCCAGAGATTTTTCATGAAAGGTCTGGTTTTCATCATCACTCTATCATCTGGAATAAGAATATGATCAATTTCTTTAAAAGTTGTTTGAGAAATATTTTTCTTTCTTCTTTTTCAAAGGAAATATACTGCGTAGGAATTTATTTATCAATTTATTTATTTATTTTCAGAAAATTCTAACCATTGATAGTTCTTTATTCTCTTCGTAATTGTTCATCATAGGTATTTTTACTCTAAAATTATGCCTTCCTGTTCATATGATAGAAAGTGAAATAACTAGATATTGAGGCTACTTAAAAATTTGCGATAGAAAATTTGATTAGACAGAGTTGTTTATGGAAGTTCATGTTAGAGGGATATGGATTTCTATTCACTAAATATGTAAGAGTTTATGATATTTTACCACTGAAGGTTAATTATTAAACCAGTTTAAAAAATAAAAATAAAAAAATTGAAAGCTATGAAGAATCAGGTTCAATATATAAATGAATTTTCATTGAATTATTGAATGATTCCCTGCAAATGTTGTTTGTTCAACCCTGAAAATTAAGTAGAATGTACTCTTGAGAATGTACAAGGAAGTCTTTAGATCTGTTGGCCTCCAAACATGCTGAATCAGTAAAAGCAGATAACTTTAATCTTGTTCACTGGCTGTGAAAGACCTTCAACCATCAAGACTGTCAAACTCACATCATCATTGCTCCATACAAGAGATAGAGAGGGAGGTACTGGTCTCTGCACCAGAGGAGACTCAGATTTGATATTAGCAAAAATTTCTTTACCGTGAGGGTGGTCAAACACTGGAACAGACTTCTTAGAGTTAATGCCCTATGCCTGTCAGTGTTCAAGAGGCATGTGGATAACGCCCTTAATAATATGCTCTAATATTTGGTTAGCCCCAGAGTGATCAGGCAATTGGAGCAGATGATCTTTGAAGGTCCCTTTCAACAGAACTGTTCTGTTCTGTTCTGTTCTGTTCTGTTCTGTTCTTCCCTGTCCTGTCCTGTGCTATCTTTTGGAACATTTTATTCATTCAAACAAAACACAAGATAAAAAGATAGAAGATAGAAAGAATGTTAAAGCCTCTCATTCCACTTTGCTCTCCCTATTTCATATCCAGTCAACAAAACAGCATTCTTCAGTTCAACATTTACCTCCTTTGTTCATAGCCAACAACCCTACTTCAAATAGAATAGTAAATGATCAGAACCAAAAGAGGTTGTTTCTGACTGCCCTTATATCATGAAGACAGTTTGTGACGTGATATCACAGCATGTGATACTTCGCAAAAATCAAACATTTTGTCCTTATCACAACACTTTCTAATGACATTTATATATTGTATAATGATACAATACAGACTAGTGAAGTTACAGAGCTGTCTGTATGATCTAGGACATAGGTCTATTGATGTGATCAGTGCAGGGAAAAATTATTTAGGAATAGCTTTTATGTTACATGAGTGGAAATAAACTTCTGAACACAGAATCATTGGTAAATGAAAAACATTTAAGATAATATGAAGACTTTAGTGGTAATTTGAACCTGAAGTGTTTCTTTTGATGGTTGTTCCATTAATGCTTTTGAAATTTATAATTCCAATTTATATTTATATTTCAATTAATTTCAATTTATATTTATAATATATTACATAATTTCAATTTATATTTATATCTTCTGAAGAAGCCATCTTTTGCAACATTACTGTAGGCAGTACATAAATAAAACTTACACAGGGATCAAGATGTAGACCTGTATGGAATATGATTTAATATTATCATCTCTTTATGGTACAGAAAAACTCTCCAATAGCTGATATGCTGCCTTATTAACAGAACTTTGCTTTCTTTATTTCTGTGTTTAGTTACTACTTAATGAATCATGATTGAAAATGTAAAACGGATAAAAACTGATCAATTTTTGATACTGTAAAGGAGTAAGTTCTTTTTATTGTACTTACAGAATCACTGAATCACAGACTGGCCAAGGATGGAAGAGACCTCTAAAGATCATCTAGTCTTGCCAAGAAGAATCACCTAGAGCACATTGAACAAGATGGCATCCAGGCGGGTTTTGAATATCTCCAGAGAAGGAGACTTCACAACCTCTCTGGGCAACCTCTTCCAGTGCTCAGTCACCCTCATAGTAAAGAAGTGCCCTCTCATATTCATCCAGAACTTCCTGTGCTTCAGTTTATGCCTGTTGCTTAGCTCAGCTAGCTGAGATTTGAAAAGAAAGAAGCCCCAAAAGATGGAAGAGAAAAGGTCAAGAGGAATCAAAATAGCATCAAAAATGTATCCTGACAAATATTGCACCTGCAATTTATCCTGCAAATTTATCCTGCAAATATTGCATATCAGCAACCCACAACATGGGCTGATGACTTCATAAGCTGCATCTTCAATAGTTTCTGGGTTTTGGAAATTGACATATTGTATCCCACATTTTCCAATGATATGGAAAGTTTTGTTGCAGTAAAAAGGATGAATTAAATGGCACTAAAATTTATAAATCTATTAACAAATATTTCAATTGAGTGGACAATTACATAATGGAAAATAAGAACCAAGTTTTCAATTATTTTAGTGAAACTTGAATACTACTTAGGGATATGTTTTTTCTTCCATATAATAAAACTGACAACAGTTATTAGAGGGAAATCTGTCAAGTTTTGTTATGAAAACCAACCTGAAATTAGGTTTAACATTCTTGTGGACAAAAAATAAGGCTTCAAGAGAGTGATCTCTGGAGATTCATGCTTAGTTTTAGAAAGAAATACCAAATTATTCTTTGCTTTATCTTTCCACCCTGATTTCAAAAAATAGTTCTGTTCCTACTGTCCAAGAGCCTACACTCATATGTAAATATTATGTTAGCTTTGCTAACATTTGGCAACCAATTCTGATAACAATGATTTACCAAAAATATTTTATCTTTCCTAAGAGTATGAGTCTGAATTTCTTATGTTTGCTTTTCTTTATCACAGCAGAGAATAGGATTGTACCTAATGTTCTTAGATAAATCAGCTTTTGCTAGAATTCTTGGTTATAACAATCTAACAAATAAATAAATAATAGATTGTGACAGAAGAAAGAGTTGCAGCTCAGCAATTTCAATGAAATTTGAGGAGTGAGGAGGTGAGAGGTACTTTCCATCTTCTTATATTTTCTTTAGGACCATGGCAAGTGAGAATTACAAAATGTCCCAGAAAAAAAAAAAAAAAAAAAAAAAAAAGTTGCATTGTTGCTAGTAAATTTAGCTTATTTGCCATTATGACTGCTGAACTCTGCGTCTATACACTTGTGTAAGATTGTACATATACACAAAAAATGAAGCAACTTCTCTAGAGCAAGAGTATCAAATGTCTGTCCAATCTGTGAAGCTTGTAAATGAGCTGTTTTGCTCGTCAACCACATGTTATTCAGCATTCTTGGAGACTAGTCTCTGGTTTTTGATTTTGGCTGTGATTTTGCACAGTGTTTGTAGTAAACTTAATGACTAAGTAAAAAATCCAGTATGGATGTTCTCAAATACACTTGCTTTTTACCTAGTGCAGATGGTCAATAAATTTACTGAATACACTTCCTAATCTGTTTCTTTCTTTCATAGGATTTATAATCTTGAAAGGTAATGTGACAGCTTTTTCCCATAGTCTACCTTACGAAGTAGAACTACATGATGTAGGGTCATTTCCCACTGACTAAATGATAGAGTAAGACTAACTAATTAATGAGAGAGAAGTATTTTTGTGTTTACTAGTTAAAGGGATTGATAAGCAAGTTGAACAGAGATTGCTACCTTCTTAAGAGACACTTAAACAAATGAATAATTGGAAAGATGAACTCTCCTGATCCCTGCCTGTGAGTAATTCTTACTAGTGTTAAATAAAGCAAAATAAATTGATTTCTTACATCTGATTATGTATTCTTTGGGCAAAACTTTATCCTTTATTGTGGCATGGCACACAATGAACCATTGGAAGCCGCATTTTGGTTCAAGAGCAGAACTTAGCTGTTGGAATCTAGAGTCGGGGTCCATTGTATTAAATGTGCTGTTAGATCCTCAATTTGAATTGTCAAAACATATCTGGATTACAACAGTATAATTCCATTTAAGTCAGTGGTGTCTCATGGATATACTCTCATATAGTGCTTCAAAAGTCTGCCTTTAGCTTCTGAAAGCAGGAAAGGGTGTGTTGATTCAAATAAATCATAGAATAGAATCATAGAATATCCTGAGTTGGAAGGGACCCTTAAAGATTATCAAGTCCAACTCTTGACACCGCACAGGTCTACCCAAAAGTTCAGACCATGTGACTAAGTGCACAGTCCAATCTCTTCTTAAATTCAGACAGGCTCGGTGCAGTGACCACTTCCCTGGGGAGCCTGTTCCAGTGTGCAACCACCCTCTCTGTGAAAAATCCCCTCCTGATGTCAAGCCTAAATTTCCCCTGCCTCAGCTTAACCCCGTTCCCGCGGGTTCTGTCACTGGTGTTAATGGAGAAAAGGTCTCCTGCCTCTCGACACCCCCTTACGAGGAAGTTGTAGACTGTGATGAGGTCTCCTCTCAGCCTCCTCTTCTCCAGGCTGAACAGGCCCAGTGACCTCAGCCGTTCTTCGTACATCTTCCCCTCCAGGCCTTTCACCATCTTCGTAGCCCTCCTCTGGACACTCTCCAACAGTTTCATGTCCTTTTTATACTGTGGTGCCCAGAACTGCACACAGTACTCGAGGTGAGGCCGCACCAGCGCAGCGGGACAATCACCTCCCTTGACCTAAATGCCAATTAATAAAAAGTCACATTACTAACTTACAATAAAATCATTGCCAAGACTTGTGACTTTGAAGATTTAGTTGAAAGTATTTGAGGCCCAGAAAATTAAAGACAAAGGGCAGTTTAGTGTGAATCAGAAAGAGATGATAGAGGAACAGTAAATAATGAAAGAGAATGTAACTAGATAGAAAATATAAAGAACATTTAAAAGACTAATAAATAACAAAGACAGTTCAATGCAGATAAATGTAGAACAGTGATGACTGATGAGTCTTTATAACACAACTGTGCACACATTATAAAATAGGAAGAACAAAAAGTGCTGAAAAGTCAAAAGAAAATCGTGTCATTGATGTAGAAGAAAGCTCACTGACAAGTCTTAACACATGGATGAATGATGACTTTGAAAGGATCTCTATGACAGAAGTCTGTGTTTTTCATAAAGTAGAAGTACGAAAGAGTGGGAACTAAGGAAAAAAAAAAAAGCCAAATGAAAAAAAAAAAAAAAAAAAAAAGGATAAATTCTGTATGGACCCTAAAGTATGAAACAACCACAGCAATGTTTCTTTAGAGGAACAAAAATGAGGTAGATGAATAGGTCTCACTACATTTCTAGCACTGATCTGATCGTGCCCATTACATATAAGTAGTATTTACAGGAAGGATTGCCGTCTGTTTGGCCACTGTGCACTGATTATTTCTCAAGTGTTTATTTTTCATGAGCAGTAAAAATGCAGTTGTAGCAATAATAGTGTTCACACACAAAACACACAGGAAGAAAACAGATATGTATATATAAAGGTATGGAGGAAAGGAGAGGAAGAAATCAGGATGAACAGAAAGCAATAGAGACAAACAGAATGGGTAGATGGAAGAGAAGATGAAGTAAAATTGATATTATTTGTTAGTATAAATACAGGAAAAAAAAAAAAAAAGAACTGGAAGTCCAAAAATACATAGTTTAGGCTCTGATTTCCTTGCTTTGATAATGAAATTGTCAACTTTAAGCAAAGAAAGACCCTAGGCATACCATAATATCTATACTTTCTGGAATGCATCCATATGGTGTGGTTGAAAACTCAGACTTGTTTACTTCAGTGTCTCCTACTGAATGCTGTGGCCATCCGCTGTTCTTTTCTGCACTGTGTGGTTTCTTATTCTCCTTCCATCCTGGGCTGTTGTTGCAGTTCTTCAGGGTGTTTAGCACAATAAGAAACAGAGGCTGAAAACTTGTTATCTAACCTGTAGAATTCCTGGTGCCTGAAGTAGCATGCTAATGAATCTTCCACTAGCTATGGCACAATTTAAAAAAAAAAAACAAACAAACAACAAAAAAAAAAAAACAGTCAGGAATTTCCCTTCACTTCAGCCCTTCTCACCACTGTAGAGTTATATGACTGAACATCTGAAGACTGAGTTTTTTTGAATCCAAACCCAGAATATTTTTTTGTAGTAGTTAGGCTAATGTGTAAGCAGGTACAGTTTTTGCCTTTGGGGTTTTGGTATCGGACTGGTTCAGATGGGATAGATGAGCTCAAAATGCAATTGCCAGACTAGGTCCTTTAGACCTTTCAGGTGCAGCAATCCCGTTTTGCCACTAGCAGAGTCAGAAAATTCTTGGTCTTATAAAAAATGGCACAATTACACATAGACAGAAGTAGAGCGCAAAAAAACTAGGAAATGTAAACATATGATGTTGACATTACTAGAAGTGCAGTTGCTTTTGTGGTTTGAAGCCTCTAAATAGACAAGTGTGGAACTACAGTTAAGGATATAGGCACTACAGTTCTAATGAATGATGGTAGTCTCTTAAATCACTTAGTCATAAGCTAAAGGAGACAGCTGAAAAAGCTACCTTATCACATCACACAGATAATACAAACGAGTTTGCATTCCAGTTTATAATTTCAAACCTTTTTAAAAATTTCCATTATGAGAAGAAAATATCTGAAATGAAAACTGAAATTCTAACATCATTGCATGACTCAGGGACAAACCTGCCTTTCTTCTAACTCAGTTCAACTCTGTTTAAGAATGAAGTAAATCACCTTACTAAACTTATGTAGAACAGATTGCATTATATTTCCATTTTGGCAGAGTTCTTTTTGTGTTGAGTCTGGCTCAGTGGTGTTAAAAAATAAAAAATGGGTGCCCTCAGTTTGTACTATCCTGGATTTTAAAATATTTACTGGGGCTCTGTGTGTTTAACTTGCCCTGGAGTATGGCTGGTATGCTTTAGTTCCAATTTTTTAATGATACTACTACTCCTGCCAGTAATTTTTATACCAGCTGCACTGGACTAATTATATGGTTTTCTCAAAAGTCTATTTTTGAAATAATTATGGCATTTGAGCATATAATAGACAAGCTTTGAGTAGGCAGGAGTAAAAAACTTTCTGTTTGAGCAGAAAGGATAAAAATTTGGCATGTCCTTCTTACATCCTCATTTTCAATTTATAAGTATAAACTGCACCTCAAGGCATCTGTCTAATAAAGAATTATTTCTTCATACTTATGACCACATTCATTTAGCCATGTATCTATATATACACATATATATATAGAGAGAGAGACATTTGTCATTAACTGCATTTTGCAAACATTCTTTGACTCAAATGAACTAAATACTAAGCACTACTAACTGTACGGTGTAGGATCATTGCATCATGGCCAGAAGATTCTCTTGTTTAATAACCTTCAATGACCTGAAATTTTTGAATGGCTTAGGCTTGTACGAAGCACTACAAGGTCTTTAAACTTAAATACTTTAAACACAATTCAAGGCTATCTGCAGATTGAAGAAAATATGTGAACAGTTTGTGTAACTGGTGGTTTCTTTTATTTTACAGGAATTAAATAAAATATGGTAGATTATGATATTTATAAAGGTTTGTTCTTGGGCATGTGTAGGGGTACATTTCAGAGGTTTGAATTGATATGAGCCACACAACTCTTCTAAAGTTAATGAGAAAGTCACAGTTAGAATGACATGTGAGAATCTGAAAATTTACCCCTTACTGCCTCTTTGGTTTTTCTTTGTCACATGTTATGGTAATAAATGGTTCTCAGCATGAGGTTGATTGAAAAGGGTATTGCTGCTTGAAACAGAACTTGTATTTTCTTCATGATCTCTGAATAATGTTATTAGTATAAGCAGGGTCAGCTTTGAACATCAGCAAACCTTGTGACCAGGGAGCCTGGAATTACATCATTTTGAGTGAACTTTAATAATTTGTATTTTCATATTGTGTCTCTGAAAAGGAACTGAACAAATATCGCTCCTCTTTTTGCATTATTGTAAATTACCTTTACTGTGGCCACACCAAAAATTTCAAGGCCTGTTCTTTTCAAAGTATTATAAAAAATCATACATCTTGCAGATTTAATAGGCTAGACAATATGTCAAAGTTGAAAGGAACAGCAGCTAGAAGACTGTACTCAGAAAGTTTTGTTGTATATGATTGTAAATTGCAAATATTGAAGTGTTAGTTTCATCACTGTTTTTAATCATCAAAGTAGGGAGATTCCATGATATTTTCATTTTAAAAAGGTGCAATTGTGGAATTTATTTTTGTTACTATTTCATAAAAATATTCAAGATGAGTAGATGAGTAAAACGGTTCTTCAAAATAATATTTCTTTGTCTTGAATTCTTTTATTTTTTTTGTTTGTGGTCTGCCAGCTAGTTTCAATTAGATAAAAACATCAGTAAATTAATGAGGGGATAGTTTGATCATTTTTTTTTTCTTGTGCAATTGAAGTAGGACCTACTAATTTAATACACAGCAAACAGAGTAGAAACAAGTCACTTGGATGAGAAGAATTCTGATTTTAGAAATATTTAGATTAGCCTTATTTAAAAGTCTGTAAGTCTAGCTAAAGAGATTTTGAAGGCATTATTTTAGAAAATTATGGAGATACTACAGATAATAAGCAATATTTGCTCTCATTCTCTGTAGTCTTTTTATCTCAGTGTGCTGATGTTACTGCAATTGAAATATGTAAATAGTACATGACTTGATTGTACTGAGTGTTCTCAGATTCCTATTTAAAATATCAGTTTAAGCAGTGGGGGATTGTTTTCCATCTACAGGTGCCTAAATATACAACTGGCCAGAATTTAGTGGTGAAAATTAAGTGTATTTAGTTTTGTGACTACATAAAAATTGGATTTGCCCTATGAATTAATTTGTATTTCCATATATTTTTTCATTCAAAACCTTATAGTCTAACAACAACAAAGCTAAGAAGAATGAACAAACGAGTAACAATTTTTTTTTTAGATAGGAATATGAATTTATTACTGAAATAAAAACTGCTTGGAAATAGAATTCAGTTAAGTATTATATACCTCCATGAACCAGAAAAGTGCTCTAGACATCTGTGACTAATAATAGTTGCTTTTAAAGAAACTATTAGCCCTCAAATGTTAAAACTTGGAAGAACTTTCTTATTAGTAGAATTGTCATTCTTGTGTCTAAACAAATCTTTCATCAAACTAAGAAAAAAAATATAATTTTTTGTTGTTGTTATTTTTGTTATTTTTTACAGGTCTATGTTGTCATACTTGTGACTTGCTCACCTTCCACAACTTTGCCTCCTTATATATGTTACATCTTGGAGATCATTCAGAATTTCATATAGATTGCACTCTGCATAAAAAGTAAGATACAGTTACATTTCTAGCCAGGCAGTTATAAATGAACACACCAGCTTTGGTATGAAAACCTTCTTGCCAAGTTGAGGGATGTCTGCTCTTGGATTAAGAAGTACACTCAAGGAAATATATAAACTGTATTGTGAGTGTACTGCTCACACTTTTATCTACAGTTTTAGTCACCTGGAAACACCTTCTTACTACAGGTGACATAAACTGCTGAAGAGATATACTCTAACTCTTCAGAGGGCTTCATAGTCTGTAATCTACCTGTTTGCATGGAAAGAATGTAAACTGAGCTTGTATCTCCTCAGGACATGATTAAGTCAAAACCTTTCTAAACAAATTCTTTGTGTTTGTATCTTCTCAGCTGCAGAAATGCATTTTAGTCTATTAATTAATTTGTCTAAAATCTGCTGAGAATTAGCTATTGGTCAAATGTTGTATGGATTCCAAAGAAAGTGAGAAAAGCCATTTTCCAATGTTTCTCTAGATCCAATTAAATTTCTTGCAGTACACGTTCAGTTTGATGAATCATAGCTGAGTGTAGCTAAACATGACTGTAATTCAGTAGTGCCTCACTTAATCCTTATTCTGAAATCGGCTGTATTTGGGTAGACCTTTAAGAAATTGTAAACTTGACAATTTACTTTAAAAAGCACAGTTGTTGGCTTCAGACTAACTTTAATTCAATTTAATATTATTTTAATAATTATAATTTAGAATATATGTTTTTACCCCAATAATAATTTCATGATTGTATTTTAATTAATAGATTCTACTAAGCCTTTTCAAGTGACATGAGACGAAATGAAAATGAAACTTTTCCTTTCCTTTCCTTTCCTTTCCTTTCCTTTCCTTTCCTTTCCTTTCCTTTCCTTTCCTTTCCTTTCCTTTCCTTTCCTTTCCTTTCCTTTCCTTTCCTTTCCTTTCCTTTCCTTTCCTTTCCCTTATTTTTTAATATTCACTACTTCAGCTAGAGTTCTGTATTCTAAAAGTTAATGCATAAATATATTCATTTTGTAACAAAAAATCAGAGCAATGAATGTTCTTGGTTTTGAATTTGTACTAATAACCTAAAGCCACAAACTTTATTTATTTTTTTTTTTTTATTTTTTTTTCCTCCTCACCCATTTCTCTGGCTTTGGGAGAATAGATAGGATTTGAGTTTAAAACATCAACTTTTTTCAGGAAGGAAATCAAATTGTGTCTACTCTGTCCATATTCATGTCTACTTCAATTAAACTTAGACGTGTTAAACGAAATAGATTGGTTGCCTATGAACAAATTTATTAATTACTTTGTCAACTCCTTCTCTGCTGGGCTTTTTTGTATCCTTCATTGAGCATGAAAACCTAAAAAACTGAATGAGGTTTACCTTTTCTTTCTGTGTGTTAGCTTTGCCATCTCCTGACCTTCTTGTCATCTGTGAAACCACCAGGAAACAAAGATGTTGAGACAATTATGTTTATACATTCAGAAATCTGTCTGTCTTTGCAGAGTTTATGAAACCACCTTTCTTCAGCTGCAAGTTCCATGTCCTCCTGCAGTTCCACTCATTAATCAGTTTCCCGGACTGTCCTTTCTCTGTCTTCCTAGATTAAGAAAACAGCCATACCAAACTGCTTCATGGTGAAATATGATAGTCACAAGAATATTCCCTTTGGTTTTCATGGCTTTAGTGGATATAGAACTACTATCACATCTTTAATAATTTTGTCTTTGAAACTATCGAGTTATGCCATGTGAAAATTCCCCTGAGTCTTCAGGGTTTTAGTGGAAATAGAAGAGCTACTATCACATCTTTAATAAACCAGTTTTTGAAACTACTGAATTATCTCCTTTTCCAGTGTGTAATGATGCTTTTATGTGGAAAACATGCCTGGGTTGATGGGTTACCCTGAATAATGGATTTCATGCATAATCCAGTCAGCATGTACTCCCTTGGGTTTAGTGTCTGACAGTTTCCCTGGCTCTATGCTTGCCACACCAATTTGTGTTCACTTGCTGTGCTTGAGGAGCTGGTTACAAGCACTCCACGAAGACCAATCTTTAGTTTTTACACTTTGTTGGATCTGATTTAGGTGTGATTTATTCCCCCCAAAAAAACTAATTGAGGCAGAGAATTTCTTATTTTTTAGTTATGTTTTAGTAATTCTACTGTTTCTTACATTCCCAGAGCATTTTGTAATTCTTTTCAATTTAGTAAATATTGCTCTAACACCCAAAGATATTACTGTCATTTTATTTTGTAACCATTTGTCTTCATCTATTAAATTTCTATTTTAAAGCTACAAGAATAGAGAATAAATTTGAGAATAAATAGGTATCATTTTTTTCTTAGCCCTTGAAAAGTCTTTTTATTTGATATGGTCAACATTTCTAACCACTTTGCTTCATTATTAGGAGCCATATTTTAAATTCATGTTCATTTCATTTTCATATTGTATCCTTAAAACTCTGTTTTATTTCATCTGAATACACTGATTCACTGATGCAATTTCCCTTAGTTAAATACTGCATTTTAAACCAACTGTTTTTATACCTTGCTGCTTTTTAGCATTATCAGAGAATTTTCTCTGATTAAATTTTTATTTCGGAAAAGAATTTCAAACTTTCAATATATTTTTTAAACAGTAAATCATTAATAGATTTGATCAGCATAAATTTTAGATACTCATTAACCTGTCTATTCTCCTCTCAGGTTTCTTACTACAAGTAATTTATTTAATTTTAATAACATTTGTGTCTACTTACCATTCCTGTAAATTCTTTCTTCTCAATCCTCTTTCTGCATAATTCCCCAGACTTCTCTGGAGAGAAACTTCATTAATGACTACCAGATTTTAAAATATCATTTAACAGAGAAACAAGAAAAGGTGGGAATGCACACAAAAAGTAACAAGGTTTGAATTGTTGTTAATATAATTTAAGTTAAAATTAGTAATGTGTGTTCTTAGCTCATCTGAGTTGTACACAAAATGATATTAGTAACTGGAAACTATTATTATCAGACCAGTACTGCAGAGATGGAGATTTTCTTGTGCTAACTTCTTTGTGTGTATTCACTACTGATTTACAAAATTATATGGAGGTTTAAAATACCATAGGAACTTTTATCTCCCCCAAGGATGAATACACAAAGCTTCTTGGTGCACATAATGAAACAAAAGAAGGAAAAGTTTAGAAATACTCATTAAAGTAGTTTTGACATTTCTCTTTCCTCCAAGATAAATACTAACACAGTTTCACTGGGGGGTGTGCATGGGGGGAATGGACTGTAAAAACCCATGCTTAAAGCAGTCTCTGAGTGTAATCAAAATGAAC
This sequence comes from Heteronetta atricapilla, assembly GCA_011075105.1. Classification (NCBI taxonomy): domain Eukaryota; kingdom Metazoa; phylum Chordata; class Aves; order Anseriformes; family Anatidae; genus Heteronetta; species Heteronetta atricapilla. Next base: position 37,766,067 of record CM021734.1, on the reverse strand, counting down.
ATCTATAAATACTTCCTACTAGCACATCTCTTATGGCACTTTATTGTTCATAGGTCAGGGAAAATTGCTGGCATAGCTCATGCAGTTGTTTTCTATCTATGATGTTCCTAACTTAAAATCCCAACCATGTCAAAGTTCAAAAGGCACACTCAAGTAACTTCATTAAAGGGCAATTTATATTATAGTCAAAAGCTTGATTGCAAGTTCTAAGACTTGAATTCACTTGAATTCAGCTATTCTGATTATGACAGTGTTGTCATGGAACACATGCAGCAGTATCAATATGGCAGCTCAGGCTTCAGTAAGAACAAATATCCTTACTATTTGCAAAACTTCCAAGATAACTGCGGAAGTCTGTGAGGGCACTGTTCTCCTGGCAGTATTCAAGCTAACTAGTTTATTGCCAGCTAAGCTATTTCCAAATGAATTACAATCATATATAGAGTAATTAAATATGTACTGTTCAAACTGCTAAAACAGTGTCTTGTGCAGTATGTTGAAAGTATGATTAACAAATGTATATAGCTAGAGAGAATTATAAATCTTTTACTATAGCTTTTGTGATGATTGATATTCCCAGAAACAAGTGAATAGGAAAAAAGCTACTCCACTCCAGAGCAGATGGATTGAAAAGATGATAAGAAAGTGAAAATGAAATGAAGAACCAAAAAAAAAAAAAAAAAAAAAAAAAAGATCAGAGAAGATGAAGACAAAACAACTAGAATTTTAAGAAATCTGCAGCATCCTGGAACATGAAAATGTCCCAGTTGCTCAGCATAGTTACCATATTTACTGTACTTTTTGTTATTGTTGAAGAAGCATCCAGGAAACCAGGTCAGAGAATAGACACTCCTACTTCTGAAGAAGAAACATTTCCTTTGTTTTAAACTTTGGACCTAAATTTGACTTGAACTCGTAACAATTTATTTATTGTAATTAAAATTAACACCAACATAACTGCAAGGAGAAGAAGCAATTGTTCCTGCCCCAATCCTAGTCTCTTCCATGACTTTTATTATGTTTTATGGGGACTTCTGATATGTTTGTTCTGAACTAGTTTATCGTGCCTTTTCTCTGCCATGGGAGTCAGATGTAGGAGGGAAGTAAAATCACTGCTTCTTTTGGTAGTCACTACATGTTTATATAGCCTCAAAAAGACTGCCAAATTTTGGGGGTAAGTCAAGAGGGAATTCTTGTACTGAATTACTACATAGACAGTCTTTACTATAATAGTATATATTTTAAAATGATCACAGAATCACAGAATCACAGAATTTCTAGGTTGGAAGAGACCTCAAGATCATCGAGTCCAACCTCTAACCTAACACTAACAGTCCCCACTAAACCATATCCCTAAGCTCTACATCTAAATGTCTTTTAAAGACCTCCAGGGATGGTGACTCCACCACCTCCCTGGGCAGCCTGTTCCAGTGCCTAACAACCCTTTCAGTAAATAAGTTCTTCCTAACGTCTGACCTAAAAATCCCCTGGCGCAACTTAAGCCCATTCCCCCTCGTCCTGTCACCAGGCACGTGGGAGAACAGACCAACCCCCACCTCACTACAGCCTCCTTTGAGGTACCTGTAGAGAGCAATAAGGTCGCCCCTGAGCCTGCTCTTCTCCAGGCTGAACAAGCCCAGCTCCCTCAGCCGCTCCTCGTAGGACTTGTTCTCCAGGCCCCTCACCAGCTTCGTCGCCCTTATCTGGACCCGCTCAAGCACCTCTATGTCCTTCTTGTAGCGAGGGGCCCAAAACTGAACACAATACTCGAGGTGCGGCCTCACCAGAGCCGAGTACAGGGGGACAATCACCTCCCTAGCCCTGCTAGTCACACTGTTTCTGATACAAGCCAGGATGCCGTTGGCCTTCTTGGCCACCTGAGCACACTGCTGCCTCATATTCAGCCGACTGTCCACCATCACTCCCAGGTCCTTCTCTGCCTGGCAGCTCTCCAACCACTCATCTCCCAGCCTGTAGCTCTGCTTGGGGTTATTGCGCCCAAGGTGCAGGACCCGGCACTTGGCCTTGTTGAACTTCATGCAGTTGACCTCAGCCCATCGGTGCAGCCTATCCAGACCCTCCTGCAGAGCTTTCCTACCCTCGAGCAGATCGACACATGCGCCTAGCTTGGTGTCATCTGCAAACTTACTGAGGGTGCACTCAATGCCCTCGTCCAGATCATTGATGAAGATATTAAAGAGGATCGGCCCCAGCACCAAGCCCTGGGGGACGCCACTAGTGATCGTCCTCCAACTGGATTTGACTCCATTTACCACGACTCTTTGGGCCCGGCTATCCAGCCAGTTTCTAACCCAACAAAGCGTGTGCCAGTCCAAGCCAAGAGCAGCCAGTTTCTTGAGGAGAATGCTGTGGGAGACGGTGTCAAAAGCCTTGCTGAAGGTAGACCACATCCACAGCCTTTCCCTCGTCCACCCAGCGCGTCACTTTGTCATAGAAGGAGATCAGGTTCGTCAAGCAGGATCTGCCTTCCATAAACCCATGCTGACTGGGCCTGATCGCCTGCTTGCCCTGCAAGTGCTGCGTGATGACTCTCAAGATAATCTGCTCCATGAGCTTCCCTGGCACTGAGGTCAAACTGACAGGCCTATAGTTCCCCGGGTCTGCCCTCCGGCCCTTCTTGTAGATGGGCGTCACATTTGCTAGCCGCCAGTCAGCTGGGACCTCCCCCGATAGCCAGGACTGCTGATAAATGATGGATAGGGGCTTGGCCAGCTCCTCTGCCAGTTCTCTCAGTACCCTTGGGTGGATCCCATCCGGCCCCATCGACTTGTGCACATCCAAGTGCCGTAGCAGGTCACCAACCAGTTCTTCATGGATGGTGAGGGCCACATCCTGCCCCCTATTTCCTTCCACCATCTCAGGGTACTGGGTATCCAGAGAACAACTGGTATTGCCGCTAAAGACTGAGGCAAAGAAGGCATTGAGCACCTCCGCCTTTTCCTCATCTCTTGTAACTAAGTTTCCCCCTGCATCCAGTAAAGGATGGAGATTCTCCTTAGTCCTCCTTTTTGTGTTGATTTATTTATAAAAACATTTTTTGTTATCTTTAACGGCAGTAGCCAGATTGAGCTCCAGATGAGCTTTGGCCTTCCTAATTTTGTCCCTGCACAGCCTCGCTACATCTTTATAGTCCTCCCTAGTGGCCTGCCCTTTTTTCCAAAGATTATAAATCCTCTTTTTTCTCCTAAGCTCAAGCCACAATTCTCTGTTCAGCCAGGCTGGTCTTCTTCCCCGCTGGCTCATCTTTGGGCACATGGGGACAGACCGCTCTTGCGCCATTAAGATTTCCCTCTTGAAGAGCTCCCAGCCTTCCTGGACCCCTCTGCCCTTTAGAACCGCCTCCCAAGGAACTCCACCAACTAGTGTCCTGAGCAGCCCAAAGTCAGCCCTCCGAAAGTCCAATACAGCAGTTTTACTGGTCCCCTTCCTAGCCTCACCAAGAATAGAGAACTCCACCATTTTGTGGTCACTCTGCCCAAGACAGCTCCCGACAATCACATCCTCCACCAGTCCTTCTCTGTTTGTGAAGAGAATGTCTAGCGGGGCACCACCCCTGGTAGGTTCACTAATCAGCTGTGTCAGGAAGCTATCTTCCACGCTCTCCAGAAACCTCCTAGACTGCTTTCTCTGGGCTGTGTTGTGTTTCCAGGATATGTCAGGGAAGTTGAAGTCCCCCACGAGAACAAGCGCTGAAGATTTCACAACTTCTGTCAGCTGCCTGTAGAACTCCTCATCTGTCTCCTCATCCTGGTTCGGTGGTCTATAGCAGACCCCGACCAGGACACTAGCCTTGTTGGCCTTCCCGCCGATCCTAACCCAAAGGGACTCAACCTTGTCATTCCAAGCCTCGAGTTCTACAACATCGAAAGACTCTCTAATATAGAGAGCCACACCGCCACCCCTTCTGTGCTGCCTGTCCCTTCTGAAGAGCTTATAGCCAGGCATCGCAGCATTCCAGTCATGAGACTGGTCCCACCACATCTCCGTGATGGCAACCAAGTCGTAGCTTGCCTGCTGCACGATGGCTTCCAGCTCATCCTGTTTGTTACCCATGCTGCGTGCATTGGTGTAGATGCACTTCAGCTGGGCCTTTACCTTATCCTCCGGCCTTGCCATTGTTCCCCCTGGCACAGCCCCAACAATCCATGCTTCAGCCCCATCCCCCTTCTTACCTAGTTTAAAGCCCTATCAATGAGCACCACCAGCTCCTGGCCCAGGATCCTTTTTCCCCTAAAGGATAGGGACCCGTCTACGGCCATCAGGCCGGGTGCTGAGTAAAGTGCCCCATGGTCGAAAAACCCAAGATTTCTTCGTTGGCACCAGCCCCGGAGCCACGTGTTTAACAGGTGGGCTTTCCGTGTCCTCTCCGTACCTCTCCCTGCCACCGTAGGGATGGATGAAAATACCACCTGTGTTCCCGCTCCATCCACTAACCGTCCCAGCCCCCTAAAGTCTCTTTTGATAGCCTTCAGGCTTCTCTCTTCAATGTTGTCACTGCCTGCCTAGACTATCAAAAGAGGATAATAATCAGAGGGGCGTACCAGGTTGGGAAGCTTCCTGGCAACGTCCCTGACCCTGGCCCCAGGGAGGCAGCAGACTTCCCTACGGGTAGGGTCAGGCCGACAAATAGGGCCCTCTGTTCCCCTGATAATCAAAAAAAAAATTAAAATGTCTAGAAGCGTATGCAACAGAAAAAAGAATCATCTAGCTAAATGTTACTATAGAAAAAAATAAAAATGTCTTAGTATTTGTGTTCTGGATGAAATGACAAAGAAGAAAGAAAACTGCTGGGGACTTCTTAATTTTAAGCCAGTACTTTTAATTGCATTTCTTCAACTCTTGTTCCTTTTCTATTTTATAAATTGTCCAGTAAAGGAAACTAGCTACCACAGAACAACATACAAACACCTACATTATTAATGATTTTTCAAAGTAATTCTTTGGAATAAATCAATATCTACATAACAAGCATAACTGTTGTAGAGATACCTTTTCCTCTGTTTTCCTGGAAGTTTTAGACTATCTCTTATATGTATTTATTACTTAATGATTAGCATAAAGGCACTTACTTGCACAGCTGGGATAATATCTGTTCACAGGGATCCAGAGTGAAATATTCTGCAATTGCAACTAATCTATTTTATCTAAGTGTTTGTTCTCAGAGGCCAATGTCTGTCTGGAAAGTTCTTGTGCGTTAGAATGAACGTTATTTCTTTCAGTGGTTTCTATTTATCACTGTGCTGTGGGACACTACTGGCAATTTAGAAAAGAATAATGCCCTCCAGGTTAGAGACCAACAGCAGGAGCTGCTCCCATAAAGACAAATGTACTAAAGATTTATCTGTTTACCTATGTAATTTTTCCCTTTTTAAAATATCGAGGGATTTTTTGTGCATCATTTGCTACTGATTTGTAATAGGTTGGTGTCTAAAGTAAAGAAACATCACACTTTAGACTTCTCTTACCAAAAATTTGTTATATTTTAGACAGTTTGAAGAAAACAGAAATTATTTTATAGTGAAATACATTTTCAGAGCTCTTAATGAAGCAGTTAAAACATATTATAAAACATATAATTACCTTAGTGATCACAGGTACATTAATGGTTTGATTCTCAGTATAATTTTCGGGGCAAGAAGGGGAAAGCAGCTGTCATGTTTCCAGGAGCTATTCCAAAGTATTAAAGATAAACTATGCATTTTAAACTTCCATTTACAGAAAGTAATGATAAAAGTCTAAGAAGTAGTACTATGTTGAATTAATAAGTTAATTAGGAGTTTAATTTGTTTTTGTGTACTGTGCTGGTATATAGAATTCTTATTAAATCTGATGGCAGGTTGTTTCCCTCATATTTTAACTAAAAACAGCAATAACAAATATTTAAGGAATGCTGAGAAAAAAAATCTAAAATTCAAACACATTGGAATAACATTAATAATCACAGTTTCTTAATTTATTGACATTGACAAAAACATTGCATGTAAAGATATTAAAGATATCATAGGTGTTTGCTTAGCTGGTGACATGGTATTGTGGTAGATATGTTTCTTGGTAAATATTTTGAGTCCAAAATTCTAATTTCTAACATATGGGAAATATGCATAGTCAGTGACACTTGAGATGTCACTGGAATGTGAAATTTAAAAATTACAAAATACACCTGAGTATCTGTCTTTTTTTTTTTTTTCATCAGTCATTAAGTAGTGTTTTATGGTCTTCCTGAAAGATACTTGGATTGCTTAGAAGTTGTTGTTTATCAATGTTTTTCTAATGACTGACTAAAGTACATAGGTCTGTCATTTCCAAAAGTCTGTTTCTAATAGGACAATAGACTGGTTTCTCCCATACAAAATCTTCTTGTTCAAAAAGGAAAAACAATCTAAACTAAGTTTAGGAAGGATGAGTGAAAATAAATAGGCTGGCTAGATGGGAAGAGAGTAAATAGGGAACAGCCTACTGTTATCGTTAAAGTGAGGGGGAAACAGACAACATACTTCAATTAGGGAAAACATCTATTTTTCAGGTCTTACACCATAAACAAATACTACTACTAAACGACTACGACTACTACTAAACTGAATTGGGAAATTAAAACTCATGAATTGTGTCTCTACAGATAAGTAAGGGAAGAATGAGAGTTTAAGCATTAAAAAGCCAGATTTTTCTTTTTCTTGCACCTTTCACACCTATGTAATCTGATTAAAATCAACACAGTTATACATCTGCTGCTTAGTTCTGAGTTTGGTCCTACACTCATATAAGCATGACAGTAAGTGATTGCTTGGTTATTTACCTTTAAAAGCTTTGATTATAAGAGTTTTTCTGGTTCAAAATCAAAGGCCTTAGCCCAATCAAAGCTGTTCAAACCTATGTGTGAATAATTGTATCAAGCATCAAACAACAAATTGTTCATTAAAATTGCTGTTCTTTTGCATAAAAGAATCTAATCTAAAACTAAAGTCCTTTTTTTTTTTTTTCTTTTTCAGTGTATTGACTGAATTAATTTTAAATCACTGTATTTTGTTGAATGATTTGTGTTGAATTTTTTGCTGTCAGATTGCTGTATAATAGATTGTAGTTCACCAGGAATACAATGACTTGAGAGGAGTTCTCTCTTCCGAAGATGAGAGTCAGTATTCATCAGGACAGCTTTGAACTGATTCAGTCATCAACATTTAGACATTTCAGTTCTGAGCCTCAAAATTCCATTTGCAGGTTGTTGGGTTTTTTTGTTTGTTTGTTTGTTTGTATGTATTCCAAGTGGCCCAAATGCTATATCATTTTTATTTGGATCATAGAATTTAAGAAAGTAAAAGTAGTAAAGACAAATCAGCTGATCAGATAAACTGTCTTCAGATATCTGCTGATATTCATGTTGAGGATTACATTTCACACTTGGACATTCTGGGGAAGAAGAAAAGAGTGTTCATGCTTTCTTCCAAGGAAACGAGTGATATGAAACTGCAATTAATGGAAAAATCTGGAAAATAAGAATATTCTAGAGAAGAGAGTAAATAATTATTGAAATGAAGAGAAGACTGGGATCTTCTCTATGGAACTATCATTTGCTTTAAATAATAAATAGTTCTACAAACACTGGAACTAATAGAGTTGTGTTTCCAGATGATTTGTGTTTCATTGAATGACTTTTTAAATGAAGTAAACTAAGCCTGCAGCATGTTTCTTGTCCTAGAGAACTCATATGAAGAGGGAAAGAGAAGAGAATGAAAGTGAGATGGTATCTAATAAAGCTTAAACTTTGATTGAAGTATTTCTGAGAATTAAACAATTTTTAACCTCTCTCTTCTATCCACACTCTTCAACACAAGAGTGTGTGTAGTCAGTAATAGTTCAATTCATACTTCAGTGTTTCCCTTAGTGTAGGTATCACGATAGTCTTTTTCCTGCCCCTAGCTATATATTTTCACAGAACCTGTAAGAATGTAAGATTTGAAAATACTACTTTTCTGTCAGATTTGATAGAAGTTGTTGTCCAGACAGTTAAAAAGTAGTGGAGGAGCAGGGACTTCCATGCACTCACAACTTCAATGACTCATGAACAGACTACCTTACATCAACTTTTTCATTCTGTGGTAAAATTGCATTTGCTGCCCACTTTTTTCCTCCCTTTTGTGTCGAGCAAACTGAATGAAAAGTCTTACTTTTGTGCTGTGTTGTCCTGTTTTATGTTTCCTTCTGGTGAGCTAGGCTCAGAAATTTGACTTTGAATCTGTTCAGGAAAGCAGTAAGTTGCATCTATGGCCAGCTAGTTGCCTGGTTCCTGCTGGTCCTCCTTTCTGTCCTACTGGGTCACCTTGCTACAAGAGAAAAATATTGCTTGTACTGGGTATATACTGTAAGCATACCTTACTTCTGACAAAGATAACTGCAGGTCCGAGGAGTTGTGTTCTAACCAGCTTGCTTCTCAGGGAAGAAAGGGAACTTTCCACATTGAAGATGTAGCTTTCATCACACATTACACCAAGAAAATTAATAATCAGTTCAGTTTATTAAAAAGATGGTAGATGTGGTACATGGCACTGAAAAGAGTTCTCACAAGTATTATACATACTTATGCAGTGCACAAAGGTAAATGTAAGCTCTTCAGCTGAAGTGGTTGCAGGAGAACAGGGCATTACAGTGGCATTCTTGCAGCCAGATGATGACTGTGGTATAGACCCTAGCAAATATGACCCTTGAGAGGAAAGGCCTCTGAGTGCATTTCAGGTGCACAGTCACTGATGCTACAACTTTTGCTTGACCTTAACACTCAACTTCTTTCTCCTTCCATTTTCAAACTCCTACCACCTGACTTTCTCTTTAAACAGTTCTCTTTTCTGCCTGTCCACTCCTGCTCTACCCTTTTCACAAACAGAAGATGTCCTCCTCTGTTGCCATAACAACAGACAGTAACCTGGCCCAAGCTGGACTCTCCTGCCCTTTTCTTTAAAAATTTAACCTCAAGTAAAAACATTTGTGTTGTGTTCTCTCTCCTGGATCCTTCTCCACTTGTCTTTAATAGGAGAAAGACTCACTCTGCTCTGCATGTAGCCACTGTCCTCTCTTACCCCTTCCCAAAACACTTTTTTCACACCTGAAAGAAACACATACTTGAAAGTTAATTATCCCCTACTGAGTTTTCTATATGACATACTCATATGGGGCAGGTCACTTTGCAAGCTTCACTCTACAAGTGTGTTTATCTTTGACACCTTGAAGTCCCTTTTTGTAATCACTACACTGGAGCCATGCCACCTGGACCAGAAGAGGACTGATGGGAAAGCATAGCTCTGCTCAGACAAAAGAATAATAAAACATGGAGAGCTGTGCCACAGAGTCATCATATCATAGAGTGTCAGCAAAACTTTCTCCTCTACCAATCCATCACATTAAAAGAGAGCTCTTTGCTCATGCTTGCCCTGCATTTTGACAGCAAACATATCATACAATTCAGTAAAATGCCTGTGCTGTTTTAGTTTGAGTCTTGTTTTATGGCAAAGAAATTTCTCATCAGAAAGCCAACATAGATGCAAGTCTGTATAAAAATATAGTTTTAATTTATTCTAATTTTGTAGCCTAATTTAAATGTTATCTTTTGGCATGTATGATTTGAATATGAATCTGACTTTCAGGTCAATTTCTGTTACAGGAATTAAATCATGTCAAAATGCAGATGGAGAAAGTTATCTTTGACTTCAGTCATTCTGTCCTCTTACAATGTAACAGGCATTGTCCTGACAGACAAATTTCTGGAAGTCCACAGTGTTTTGGCCTTGGAGCACTTGGCACAGCATAGTAAGTATGAGCTGGCTGGAACAGCAAGCAGAGTATCAAAATATCAGATTATCAGTACTGGATTTCTCTTTTCCCTCACAATCTGAAAAGCAAACATTTTAGAAACTTTCTGATGTGTCAGGGCTCAGGTATTGGTTTGTAGTTCTTAGTAGCATCTGCCTGAAGTCCCAGATACAGCATCTCTGGACCACAGGTAGTTGTGGATAGAGAAGGGGCAACAGAAACATTCCCTTTGGTTAGAACTTTTTGCCAGTTTTATACCATCACATTCATGGATCTTTGGGGAAGATTTTCATGTAATTCAACATCCTCTGCTACACCTACATCTTGTAGGAAATGGTCTCTGCAGGTAAACTGCATCTGATTAGTAGCTCTGTACAGATCCCAGCACAGCTACAGCTCTCCATTCAGTGAAAGCAAGCCTCCAAAAGGGGTAAGTGATGTGTCCTATACTTTCTTTATAAACCCATTAAAAATTGAATGCCACAGAAACACAAATCTTATCAGCACTATTTGTATCTTTAGCTGAAGTTTAAACTGCAGGTGGTTCTCCACCTTCATACTGTACTTTTTGGCTGCAGAGTACCACATCCATAATGATTTTTGCTAGGTCATGGGAGCTGACACAGAAGAATGCTGTATAAAATAGCAATACCTCCTGCTACAATAGCATGATTATCATGAACCTCAAGGAATTCTCAAAGAACCAATGGCCTGAGGAGTATCTGAAGGTTCTAGTACAAAAAGAGGAGAATGGGGTGTTGTTTACAAAGTTTACCTTAAGTTGAAATAAGGATTGAGTTCCCAAACTTAATGGTAGAACTTCAGTTCATATATTTATGTATACCATAAAACAGAAGGAAATATACATGAGAGTAGTAGATGACTATCACACAGAAAAAAATATGCAGACAATTTTTCTGTTAAACCACAGTCCCCTGGTGGGATATTCAGTTTGTTTTCAGGCATTGCAGGGGATTAGGAGACAGAAAAAAAAAAAAAAAAAAAAAAAAGTTTACATTATTGCAGTTTTTTTTAAATATATTTTTAATTTTTTTATACAGCAAAAAGAGGCAATTTTTTATGGTTTGTTTCTATTCAGTTTTCTGAGTATTTCACACTTTTAAACACATTTTACTCAGCTCATTTTACTAGATGCAATTTTTGTAACATTAGAAACACTAATTTCTAAAAGACCAACTGTTGTGGTTTAACCCGGCTGGCAGCTAAACAACACAAAGCCGTTCGCTCACCCTCCCCCCTCCCTCTCTGGGATGGGGGAGAGAAATGGGAAAGTGAAGCCTGTGAGCTGAGATAAAGACAGATTAAGATATGAAATAATAATAATAATAGTATGTATGAAACTAGTGATGCACAATGCTCACCAACCGCTGACCGATGCCCATCCTATCCCCAAGCAGCCACCCCGCCATCCCTATATATTGTTTAGCATGACGTCAGATGGTATGGAATACCCCTTTGGCCAGTTTGGGTCAGCTGTCCTGGGGCTGTCCCCTCCCAGCTCTTGCTGAACCCCCAGCCTGCCTGCTGACAGGACAGAGCAAGGAACTGAAAAGTCCTTGGCTTGGTGTAAACACTGCTCTGTAACAATTAAAACACCAGCATTTTATCAGCATTCTTCTCATCCTAATCCAAAACCTACCAGCTACTAGGAAGAAAATTAACTCTGTCCTAACTGAAACCAGGACACCAACATTATCATTTCTCTCTATTAATGCAGTATCATATGACAGAGTTTGATAATAAAGCAAAAATCTCAGTGCTATTGCAAACTACTAGGGAACACATTATAGCGTCTCTAGAGAGACTAATCTGGAAACCTCAAAGTGACTTCAGTGCTTCTCAGGACTATATCAAAAGAACAGAACCTTGAGTCAAAACATTTCTGTCCCCCAGAATGAGTTTCACAGCCCTGCTTCATTCAGTGTCTAAGTCCTAAGCACTGTTAACATGAGCTTCTGTGGCTGATAATAATGTTTAACAGTGCTTCTTTCAGAGATTCTCCAAACCTATCATGTCTATCTCTCACTGAATCATCTATGACTACAATGCTATCTCAACGTTTCCAGCTTCAGTTTTAGAAAAATGAAATGTGATTGTTGCACCATTTTTATTTCACAACAAGACAGAGAGAGTTCATTTGATGTTTTACTGTTAGTAAGACAACTTGTAGGAGCAGAGAAGAAGGCAGAAAAGCTTAGTCTAAGAAAACAGGCACAGGTAAAGTGTAAATAAAACTGGGTAAATAGGGATTAAATAGGGATTTTTTTTGCCATTTCTCTTGTATTGATTGAGTGGAGAAATTAAATTCTGGGAATAAAATGTGTGGAGTTGAACAAAACCATTTTTCCCTAACATAATAAAAAATATTAGCTTCAGTACAAAAGGTATAACTTTTATTTTATTTATTTTTTTTCCTTCCTCCTCCAAGCTGGAATATTCTACTTTTAAGATAAGTATAAATTGCCTTTTAAATTAAAAAGGATATTTTGAAGCAGATTACAACTGCTTTCAGTAAGTGTCAAAACAAAATTGTCTTACATCTTTTCATCCAAAAATAAACTGTCGCAATTTGTTAATCATTTGTCATCTCCACTGACAAAGGAGATTTACAAACCTACACTTGGACAAAATGATACAAAATATTTAATTCTAAATTTAAGGATAGAGAGAAAGTAGAGGCAAGGAAAAAGGCCATTAACATCTCCAATCTGCTTTACTTGTCTGCACTTGATTTGGATTTTCAGTCATGGATGACATAATTTTTCTACTTGTTTTTAATATATACCATGTCTCATACCACAGTCATCAATAGTTCATTGAGTTGACTGGCCTCCAAAGTACCTGTCACCCATCACAATTAACTACAGTCTCTGTCACAAACAATTTAGGAGATACACATCTGTGCTCAGTCAGTCAGTCCCAGCTGTGATGTGCATATGCCTCATTTGATGATCCCAGCTCAGCAACTGAGTTCTTGAAAAAGTGTTAAATACAGTGACCTGAACCAAATGCAAGGATGTCTAATCTGTTTATGAGTGGATTGAATTTACATGGTTTCTGCATTGTTACTGAAATGCACCAGAGTGCCACTGTGTAATTGTTTCTTTGAAAGCTGTCCCTCATGCAGAAAAAAAAAAAAAAAAAAAAAAAAAAAAAAAAAAAAAACCAGCTGAAAACATTGTCCTAGAATGTAGTGGTATAAACAATAGATCTCTTAATTATTATCATTGGTGTGGTAGATTTGACACATAGTTGCTCTGGGAGAATACTGAAGTATGTATACATTTGTCTTGTCTGCATTGTAGCCATATTTAGTGTTTGTCCTGAGCTCAAGACAATGATTCTTTGGGAATTAATATTTTAAAGACAAAATGGTGATCCATAAATTTGAACTAAGCAATCTGCTAAATAACTAGAGATGCATGTTCATTCAGTTTCTGACATGAAATAGATTATAAACTACTGCCGATGTTCCAATATCTGGTAAAGAAAACGTATCTGTTTCTCAAAGAAAGGGAAAAAAAAAAAAAAAAGAACTTGAAATCTTACACAAAGTATTAGGAGAATCAGGAGATCAAGATTTAAGGTCTGTGGAGCACAGAGAGAAATCTGTTGCATCTGGAAAATGTATACCTGTGTTTAACGTGTATTTTCTTTAAAGTGTTTTCCTACACCTAAGAATTGTTCCTACAAAAGACAATTCACTCAGATGTTGTGTAATGACCACACGGACACCAGGGCTTTTGTAGGATCAGTAACTGATACTTCTTTATTGATGACATAGCTTCATTCTCTCTTAGGGCCTAACTTCATCTCTCTTATCGAGGGCATAACTTCACTATCCACGTCGCATCACATATTGAGGACAGGCTCCCTTCTTGTACCATTCCCCATTCCCCCACAGCAGTCGTTTTCCACTAACTATTCTTTGGTCAACAACTTTGCCCGGCAACAGCAAACACCCAGCAACTTCCATGTCTTAACAGCTGGAGAACAAGTAACCCGAGACGGCAAGGCGTCTCCTGAATCACCCCTCTTTGTTCCCTCTAAACTCTTTACATTCCTGATGGTCTCATCATGTTATCACCAACCATGGGGCTTATCGACCCCCATGGCCACACTCCCACACTCAGAGGCTGTTCTTTTGTTTTATAAACATGCCTGATATTTCAGTGCCTTTTATGTTATGCTGTCATATATACCTGTGCAAAAACTGCCTAATGAAAATGGTAGAATTCTGTAATTCATTTGTCTAAGTTAAAGCAATTATTCAAGTCACAAGACAATGAGCAATCTGAGTCTATAAATGCCTGCCTGAAATGAAAAGCACTGTGTGATACTAAAAGAGATTATACTTACTGTTACTGAAATGTTCAGGACTTTTTTTTTTTTTTTTTTTTTGTAAAACAGAAAAAAACTGTCACCACATTCTCTAGCTGTACTGGTCAGTAAATCAAACACATGCTCAGTGTGAGGTTTGAGAAAGCCAGACATTGCTTGCTTTACTTTAAATGGCATGCAGTAAAACCCAGTGAAAAACATATTCACTCTGAATATTAACTCTCCCCAGACTCAAATGCTGGATTTGTGGAGATAAAAGCTAGTACCTTGTTTAAATATTTTCAGTTTTCACCAATATAGGGGAGAAAGCAGAGAAGTTGCTGAGTGCTACAGACTGAGATGATGTTAGTTCTGGGGAAATCTTGTAAAAAAGCTGGTCTCTCCAAGCTGACTTGCTGCCTTTTGGATAAAACACCAGAGGAATAGGGTGCTGTTTCATATGGTTATGGCATCCCGTAGAACAAAAAGACATGGACAGATCTAGTAAAGACATTGTCTTTACAAGTTTGTAAAGAAATGAGGTTAGAGTAGATATTCTTCATCTGATGAACATTTCTCCCTGGTTTAGATTAACTTGTGGAAAAGGAACTTGGTTTCATGAGAAAAACCTCACCAAAGTCAATTCTGGATACGCATATCTATCTTCTGTAACTAATGGTGCCCCGCTCCTCCTCCCTTCCTCCCCCCCACCCCCAACCCGGGCACCCCCCACCCGGCACTAATGAAGTCAAGGAAAGGTGATTTCTTTATCTTGTCTGAATGGATTCATATCTACCACTGAGCAAAAGCAATGTCTAATCGCAAGAAATAAAGTTGTAGGTGTGGTTGATCGGTACTTTGTGTTTTACTTCTCTAGATCCTCACAAATGCTCTGCTGATTTTCTGAGAGATTCAGTTTATCAATGATAAGTGATTACTTATCATTGATAAACTGAATCTCTCAGTTTATATTGAGATATTCATTGATAAACTGAATCTCTCTGACACAACTTAAATGATATATTCCAACTATAGTACTCCATGTCATCTGGGTTTTCATAGCAGGCAAAATAGTTTTGTTTTTGTTTTAAACTGATTGATAATCATTTGATAGAAACACCTTAAACTGTTAGTGGAAAATTTCCAGCAGAAAAAAAAAAAAAAAAGGCATAGTTCTTACCAGATTGTAAAGATTAAATATTACACCAATGCTTTATGTGATAAGTAATGGTTGAAGAAAAATATAACAAAACTAAATTATGGAGTGTTAACCTGACATGTATGATGCATACTATCAAGAGTGGATCAAAGATAATTAAATGTATAGTGCCTTTTATTCATTTGTATTTGCAAAAACTTTCCAAATGGTTAGTAAATTACACCTGGACCTACCAAATAGCTTATGAATATTTGGCCATCTACCAAGTTCTTTATAACATATTCTAAAATCACAGTATTAAAAAATATAAATCAATATGTTGGTCTTTCATGCCATATGTATTCATTAATAGACAGTGTTAGTGATAGAGAATTCAAAGTGAAGCACTATTTACTTTCTTAAGTGCTTTCTTACTTTACTTTTCTTAACTTATGTTAAGAAAACACAGAATAGAGTAGGTTTTTCTGAATTCCAGGTAGTGAGTGCTAAGACAGAAGAGTCACTGTGCAACAGCTTAACTGCATGGGTAACTCTTACTTCTGTTACATTATTATTATTATTATCTTATTTGTTATCCTCATTTGCTTTAGTTCTCCCTGAATATGCTTCAGAACAGTGTTGCAGGTTCATTAGTATGGGATATTTGTTACTGTACATTTATTCGCTATTACTGCTCTCATTTAAAAGATGGTGCTTATGCTGGTGCTATATCAAGGAACTAGTAGTGACTGTGGTGGTTTGGGTTTGAAATCTTTCCAAACTTAGCACTGAGAAAGTTATGGCAAACTAAATTTTTAACTCCTCTGTTTCTTTTCAAAATGAAGCATATTTAATTCTATAGGGGCAAATTAAATAACTAAAATCCACTGAAAAGCATACAGCTTTGTATTTTTTTCTATTTAAGTTACAACTGTTACTTCAAAGTTAGAACTGAAGAACAAAAGAGAATAACTTTACAGTTAAATTTTCTTAATTCGTCACATTCAGTACATACTGAGTTATATAAAATGTAAATACCATCATAGATCAGGCTAAAGTTCTGTGATCTGACATTCTATTTACTATATTTATTTCTACTGCACGTATGCATAGAAAGCATGTTGATTTCACTCTTAAAGAGTATTTAATTATTTCAATGCAAATATATATTATATCTTCCATTTGAAAAAATAAATATAGATGTGTTTCTCATATATTTGGTCCCAAATTCACGTTGTAAATTGGCACTATTTAAAGACCCAGCATAAACTGGGGAGAGAAGAAATAAAAAATCATATTAACAGGTATCAAAATATATTTTTAAACATTCATAACCACTAACCTTGAGATGAATACTATTGAATATCACAAAAGAGTAAGTTGATCACAAGAACAACAACAAATTGTTGTATCTAATACACTTCTGGTGCAATATCATATTAGTTAATGATATCAATAACTGCAGTTCAAAGGAGTTTACTAAAATCGGAGGCAATAGAATTGCCCATATGTTCCAAAAAGGACAGGGAATATTTTGCCAATTTTATAGCATAAGTGCAGCCTATGAGATAAAGCACTGTGTCAGTATCACTGAGGCCATAATAATGATGGACTGTGCATTTCTGGGGATTACAAACTGTGCTCAAATTCTGAGTTTGGGCTCAAAAATCTTTGGTCTTCATTCTACTGAGAACAGCAGTATATACTTGAAATTTTACACAATACATTACAAATTAGAATAAGTATTAATGCCCAGAAATTAATTTCACAAAATATTATGCCTTTATTTCATTTTGCACAACATGTTAACATTAGACATGATGGAAAGTAAATATCAGAAACAAAGGTTGCACTGTCCAGCTGGAGTAGATGTATTAGGTTTGAAAGTAATTGCAAAATTGCAAGGATCTATTAATTAATTAAAAGCTAAGACTAGAAAACTATTCCCCAAAACAATAATTGTACCTGGACATAATATTAGAGTAATCATTATGAGGTAACAAGCAGAGTAACTTACTAAAATTGTATTGTTAATTAGATCATAAAACCTATTTTCCTAGAACAACTGAAGGGAAAAAAAAATGAAAAAAAAAAGTTCTAAACTTAATGTTTTTTTTATTGCACATTTCATAGGAAATTAAATGTTAGCACTTCATAGATCAGCATTCACTTTTACCTTGTTGTGTGTATAGTGCAAGGAATATATATTGTGCATGCCCATATCAAATGCCCATATCAAATGGATAACAATTAAAGGAATTAGATTAAGCTAAAAAAAAAAAAAAAAAAAAAAGTGATATTTGAATGAGTGGTAACTGAAACAAATAAAATCTTTTTTCAAAAACAAAAGTAAAATCTTCTGAAGATTTTACTTCTGAAGATTTACAAAATAGTCATAAAATATCTAAAAAGAAATACTTGTCCTGGGTACAGAACTGTCCTAGTAAATGTGTGTCTTCCCTCAGGTTTTTTTTGGTACCTGGAGTGACACTGACTGAGGCAAGCATGCAAATTTGGCTAAGTTCTTTTGAAAAGAGGTAGGCCAGGAAGAGGGAACTACTCTCAAGGTTTTGGGCAGGAAATGAGGGACAAGAACTAATTCCCATGGCTGAATGGGAAGGAACAACATAAATGTTTAGATTTTGGGGCAGCAGGTCATGAATTATTTCCCCTTCTGGACAGTTTTCCTACTTCTCTTATATGAGAAAAGGAAATCCGTCAACTTTCTAGCATGGATATTTACATAATGGTAATCTGATTAACTGCTTAAAATGAGTATGTGACAAAAAAGCTGCCAGTGACCCCATTTCAGACAGAAAATAAATGAAAAAGTATTTTTAGTTTTGTATGTGGGCCCCTGACTAGTTAAGAAAGCATATCTACTTGTATTGCTGTACTATTTTCAGTTCGAGTTTTGGTTTTCTGGACAATAGTGTTTTCATGATGTATTAGAGCTATATATTGTATTTTTGGTATATATGGGAAACTGAAACTTAGTTCCTCAACTCCTCACAAATATACTGTTGAATGATATTCTTACATTGTATTCAGTGAGGTTTTTGTTTGTTTGTTTGTTTTGGTGCTGCTATTTTTCACAGTTGATAATTGTACAGTGAAAAATATCTACATATTTTTGGGGGGTGAACATATACCTCTATATTAATAGCTCCATCTTCTTCTTTTTTTTTTTTTTTTTTTTTTTTTTTTTT
>CM021734.1:37735371-37747460 GCA_011075105.1 Heteronetta atricapilla | reverse complement strand
AGGAACTAAGTTTCAGTTTCCCATATATACCAAAAATACAAAAAATATACCTTTAAAAAAATCTAAATATTTTTGGGGGGGTGAAAATTTCTCCTTTTTTTTTAATTCCCCATTTTTTTTTTTTTTTTTTTTTTTTTTTTTTTTTTTTCTTGTGCATGATCTTCAGGGGTTGTATTTTGAAGCATGAGACAATTTATTGTATTTGTGATCCATAATGCTTCAGGAAAAATTCTATTGAAAATGAGCAGTAAAACTCTATTCCTTCTTTCAGAAATGCCCTAAGGAATATAAATCTGTTACAATAGCTTCTGATTTAAATTCTGTTTTTCAGATAGTTTATCCAGTGTTTCAGACAAAATCCAATGCAAATGCTCTCAAAATAGTGTTAAGCTATTGTTGCTTATAATTCTTGGATGCATTAAAGAAAGAATAAGTCCAAAGATAGATGACAGAAGTTTAACAGAACTATAGGCTAAACTGCTGGAAATAAATGTGCAAACTGTACAATTATTGAACAATTAACTTTTTGGACTGCATTGTGATCTACCCTTAGGGTAAAATAGACCAAAACACCTGTTAAATAGCATAAAATCTAATTTCACTTAATGGCCTTTATTTCCCTAATTTGCTTAGTTCTTGGGAAAAGCTGTGATCAGGAAAAATGTTTTATTCCCATTGTGGAGTGAAGTGCCAATTTGTTCCAGTTCCCTTCAGTGTATATATCGCACTTATGCACAAAGTGAAATTCATTTGCAGATGAACCGTATAGCTCCAGGAAGTTGTTACACAAGTTACAACATGCAAAATCTTTTGTGTGAGTGGGTGTGTGCTCCTTGAAGTCAAACTTTTACTTTTACAGGGGTGGATTTTAAGAATTTAGGCCAATAAAAGTCACAATTAATTACATTGAAACCATAGAAAATATTTTCTGAGTGTGCTGGAGTCCTTATCAGTTCTAAAATGTCTAAAGTGAACAGAAAAGTCTTTTGAACACAAATTGGAAGATATATAGAAGATTATTTCCATCTCAATTATAGATTTAATTTAGTTCATAATATATTAGAAACCAATTTTTCCAGTATATCTTCAGTATTCATTATCTGAAAGTCTCATTAACAAGTTAATTGATATTCCCTAAGGAAATCTTAAAGATCCCACCCACACAAATCTTTATTTCTATTTGACCTGAAGTAGCCCTGAGAGCCCAAATGTTGCCTTTAAAATTCGATGACATTAGGACAGACTATGAAAAATAAGGATTGAAATTATTTTTCTAGGACATTGTTCTTTACTGTCTATTTGAAAATGTTAGATGAAAAATGAAAAAGGGTATTCAAAGAAAAGAAACAAAGAGGTGGAGGCAGAAAGGGAAGGGTTTTTTAATGCCCCTTAAAGCTACATGCAAGAAAAATGCATGTAAAGGCTACATTTTTCATAAAAGCAATGCTTCAGGGTAGAGGACCCAAAAGACAAAAAAAGAAAAACAGAAAAATGAAAGTGAATATTAAATACAAATTAGTTCTATACCTAGAACCTGCTGGTTATGTGGATATTTGGTAACTATTTAGTGGCAACACAGAGGGCAATATGAATATTAAGTCATAACACCTGAGCTCAAAATGTGTAACACAGGGGTAAGACATAACTAACAGAAGTAAACAAATGACCTATAAATGAGTCCCAAATCATTCATCTGTAGTAACAGTTAAGTTCAGTTCAGGGTTTATGTTTCCCCACCCACCCACAAAGCCGACTTGAGATTATCTTTCTCCTTTTTTCAATACAAATACATTCTACATTAGTTGAATTATATTATCCTATAGAAATAAACATTTACATTCCCTGGTGATGAAAATAATTTTCTAGAGAATAAAAATGTTTATTATTATTATTATTAATAATAATAATATATAATTCATCTTTGTTTATAATAATCAGCAATTAGTTCTAGCAATATCCCTGTGATTCCCCTGCCAGCTGGAAGGAGAAGCAATTATATAGTTGGCATTTCTTTTAGGACAGCAGCTTCAGAGTCACTGTACAAGAAACCACTTTTAACAGGGTTATTTAGATTTTCAAGAATTTTCTTTCTAGATTTTTATCAAGAAATCATTTTAATCTTTTGTGTCTCAGCCAAGGAATGAATGACACTTGCTAGTCAGAAGGTGTTGTTTCTATTGCAAGGTAACATATATGTTTAGAATACAATTTCAGACTGCTTTAAAGAATTTACCAATAATTACTAGTTAACTGTGGAAGAGAAAGTTGGAAGAGGTTAAAGGCCTGACAAAAATTTGTATGAGTAAGGATGTGTTATAGCTTCTATTGGAAAAGTACCTGAATGTTAGTATATCTTACTATTCTATGCTTTAGTTGATATCAGCCTTGTAAATAGTATATTCTAGATGTAAGTTAAAAAGTACCAAATAAAAAGAAAAAAAGTTATGCTCTAAGAAAAAAAAAAAAAAAAAAAAAAAAAAGATAACGAGATAATATTAAAAAAGAACAACAACAACAAAACCTAGAACATTTTAACTTTTCTCATCATTAGCTGGCTGATTTCTTTTTGGCATCACAGTAGATCCTCAGGGAAAAACTGTGGAATGAGAACACATTATGATCTCTGGCACGGCAATGGGCAAAAATGTGATTGCTGAAAAATAAAGGATATTGTAAGAACAAATCCAACATTGGTATCTGGACCAAATAGTTGGAAGAACAGCCTAAGAGAAGTATAATACAAGGTTACAAAGAATTGGGAAAGATCCTGGGAAATGTCTAAAAAGCATTATGCAGAGTAGAATGAGAAGAATATATAATGAATGAAGAATGATTCAAATGCATAATAGGTAGTCAAAATTACTGCAAGTTTAGTCAGAAATAACACTTAGGAAAAAGGTGTTACAACAACCTTATTTTATATTGAGTAGAGAAGGAAGTGTTTTTGGGTGGAGCTGGAAAACAACTTAAGGGCATGTATAAGTGAAGAGTTGGGGGAATAATAATTGCATAATTAAAACTCAGCTTTACCTCTGCACACTGAGTTATCCATATTCACAAAAAAGTGGATTTAACAGAATGTCATAGATTCTTAAGGCATCAGCTTGTAATATAGAAGACAGCAGAAGAGAGGGAGAATAAAAAATATGTTAAAGACCATTCAACAGCAGAAAAGTTCCATCTAAATCACTAGTAACAATCTAATCAATGTATTGGGATCTGCAGCAGACCTAAAGAATGCTATGTTTTAGTATAGACAATTAAGCTAAGGTACCTGGATTCTTTATGTTACTTTTATAATGTACATGGATTCTTTATGTTACCTTTACGTTCTATCTACCTTTATGTAGTGATCTTTCCCTTTCGTATGGTAACCCACTGCAGTTCTAGTGGCAGTTCACACTGATTGCTTCACTCTGTGTGTCAAAAAATCTGATTAATATCTTCAGGTTAATATATTTAATTATTTTATATCCAGAGGGATGAAATTCTCAAGGTATTTGAGTAACTTCAGAACTAAAAATTGTTTTTAAAATGATATAAAGACCAGATTAGGAGTTAGGCATATACATATCCTTACAAAACCACCCTGAGAAAGGGAAATCTCACAGATATTTAATGGTACTGGAATTTTACATGGAATTAAGATCCTAAAGCATGTAGATATCTTTGAATTTTTGGCCCACAGGCATACAACACAACACATACCACAGCATATAATTAAGCATCATCAGTCAACATCTACCAGTTCTTTAAGAAGACTGTTTGTGAGTCAATTGTGGTCCACATGCCATAAAACAGTAACAGCACAGTTTTCTGTATAAATTAATAGATCCTGCCAGGAATATTGGCTCAGACAGAGCATTTCACACTTGTGGCTAAAATGCTTTCACAACGGAACTTAAAACCTAAAAGCAGGGTTTGACTGAACTTTGCAACCACACTTTGAAAGAACACCACATAAATTCTATACATAAATATATAAATCCAAAATGGGGTATCTTCAAATTCTTCTTATAGTGAAAATGGCTGAATATGAGCCAATAAAAAAGAGTAGAGGAACAGATCATATAGTTTACTGTTTTAATAATGGCTTTTGCTTTTCCTAATGCTCAGTGAAGAACTGTGTGCTGATTGGTATTTTTATATTGGTCAGACTTCCTAGTCAAAATCTGGACTCAGCATCCTGATATGACTGCTTATCAGCTGGCATTCTGCAGCTTCAAAACAGATGAAGAATCATACAATCAGTTTTATAGCAATATCCCTTTATCCTGTTTTCATTTTTTTTCCTTTTTTTTTTTTTTTTCCCTCCCCTTTCTTTTCTCACTCAAGTGTGTAATAAGTCAGTAGCTGATGGTCTTCTGACAACGGCACAGCTTCTCCAGGTTTCCACAGGCATAATATGCACAGTATATAGCTTAGTTCATATATGCATAGCCCATACATAGGTCTTTGCTTCAGTGTGTCTAGAACGAGAAAAAATGAGAACAAATCCATTAATAGGTGCATAATCTTCTGCATCTTGTCCTGTCCTGTCCTTTGTAGCATAGGTCATTCAGCAAAGGTTTCATCCATAGACATCTTGAGTTGCCTTGAAACCATCATTCTGCCATTTCTCATTGGAGAGGATCTACACTGAAAAAAAAAATAATTATTAATAATGCCAGAAACACCAGACCAATTAAAATTAGAGAGAAAACAAAGTGATTAGGCAAAGATTTAGTTTGCTTCAATAAATCATTTAATTGTTTGGATGGTTAGCCACAGAAAATTAGTATATTCATTTGGATTTTTCAAAAATGACCAAAAAATTGTCTGGGTAAAATCTAGGAAGCATTTTTTAAACGTCTGTTTCAAGACTTGTCTACAGCTGAGATGCAATGATTCATTCTACCAATGCACTTTCTGTATTCCTATCTTTTTGTTTTCTGTTGTTGTTGTTTCCATGTATTTGCTTGTTTGTTTTTGTTTGTTTTCCCATGATACAGATAAATGTCTTTAGAAAGCCAAGTATTTCTCTTACCCTGTCATGGTCATTTGCTCTTCTAAGATGTCACTAATAGTCTTTTTTTTTTTTTTTTTTTTTTTTTTTTTTTTTTTTAATTATTTCCCCTGTTATGTGTGCTTACTCAACTCCCTAGGTCAGTAGCTGTTTCTTTCATGTTTATGGAATATGATAGACAGAAAGTCACAATTTCAGCATAGCTAAAATACAAAATCAAAGAATATTTATATTGGAAAAAAGAAGTCATGCTTTATAAAAAATCATTTCAGCTCTCCAAAAAATAAAAAAAAAAAAAAAAAGAATTTTAATTGCATTCTTAAACCAGAGGAAGCTGAAAGAGAAGAGACCTTCAAATAAAAATTCATTTAAATCTACATTTGGAGATAATTAATTTTACACAGCTCAATACAAATTAACAATTTGTATTTCATGTCTACATCAAACCTGCTATCTAATAGAAAAGGGGAATGGATTTTTACTAGGCCTTATTCTCTTGTCATGAGTATAGTATCTGAATGGCAAATAGTAGTGCAGTAAGTAAAAAATCAAAGGAAAGTACTGTCTTAACCCCTTTATATATATATATAAAAGGCTGAAAACTACAAGGGGGGGGGGAGGGGAGAGGGGGAATGTGGTCTGAATTTTACTTCTAACAAAGTATAGGCTACACACCAACAGGAATAACTTTGACACCTGGCAGCAAAAGGATCTGCCAAGATCTACTTGAGGTTTTATAAATCTATCTTGTGGCACAACTTTGCTATACCAGACTAACATAATAAAACAAAAAGCTAGACTTCTGACATTAAAGTTAATTAGTAAGTAGAGTGAGGTTTGGGAAAGAGGCCCAGATGAAATCAACCAAATGGTTAAAAAGTTTCTAAATACATAAGGGAACTAAAAAGTAAGTAATATAAGAAGTTTTAAGAAAAAAATAAGATCACTATCAAGTATACATCATACCTTTTGAAGGCAAGTAAAAGTCAGTAATTTTTCTTGAGTTTGTATAAAATATCGGTCTCTGCTGGACTGTAGTAAACACAGTGACTGCTTTAATAACCTTTTAACCTTTCTTCATTTCTTCATTTCTTCATGGACAGCTATATAAAAACACTTTGATTCAACTAATGATTACTTTTCCCCAAAACAATTTAAAGGACCATCTGGATGTTCTCTAAATAGAATAGAATGGAGCAAGATGCAGCACTGTGAGAAACACACCAGAATTCTAAAGGTCTTAAATTATTAAAGAATAGCATCCGTCTTCTGAAAGATTGTGAGAAAAATATCAGTTTTCACCTTTAAAATCTTCCCTGAGTTTTACACTCACATTGCCACCCTGTTCGAAGATCACTCTCAAGTAACATTCCCAGTCATTTTTAAAAGCTTTTCAGCTTCAGTAAAATATTCCTGGAAGACCTAAGAAGATAAAGCTTCAGTTTTATGTTAATAATTCTCAGAGGTTCTCATATACTTTGCTAATAACTGTATTCACTAGGGGATATTATAGGTTCATCTTTCACGATTATTCTGAAAAGGAAAAATGCACCCAAGGCTTATGTCTTTGTCCTAAGAATAGTTCAGAACTGTTCTTAGGAAAGCATTAAATTGACTGCAATCTGTGATAACTGACAATGAAAATAAAACAAAATTCAGCCCAGAGAATGGACTCAACAATGTATCTCATTATTTAAATATTTTCTATATCTTTTGGTCAAAATCTTGCTATGACCAACTGAGGAGTTTAATGTTGGACTAAAAGCCTGTTCCACAGATGCATCTTTCATCTACAATGATAAAACTTGAGTAGACAGCTGGAAGAGAAGCAGACTTAAAGCTTTTTTGGTCAGCCACAGAGAGAAATGCATGCTGACACGCAAAGCATTAGCACTTAGGGGTAAACTTGCTTATTGTAAAAGTACTAATATATTAAGTTAGCATAAAAGCTCTTTTATTGGGAAGCACATGCTCTCATAAGTAATTTCTTGGAAGGAACATAAGAAAATATTCAACATTTTAATTATTGCTCAGTCTATAGAAAAAAAATAAAGAGAATGACTAAAGAATGATCTCTAAGAACAAAGCAAAACTAAAGCAGGAATATTAACTGTATATATTGGCCATTAATGTCCAAAATTTCTGGTCTTCAAGGAGATATATTTTAGAAAGCTGTTTACAGAAACTGCACCATTTTTTCTTCCTATGCTGATCTATTGAGATTTTATTCAAAATATGCAAAACAAGAAAGAAGATCAGGTCAAAATCTAGAATGTTTATTTCACATCAACTTCATATTTTCTGTTTGTAACATTAATTTCTTCACCATATATTCATTCTCAATCTCTCTCTAAGCCCTAGTGCAGATGGGCTAGAATTTCAGAAGCCAGTAGTAACATATATCTCTAGAAATAGGCTTGCACTCTTGAAGTTCAACAATGCCAAGTGCAATGTCCTACACCTGGGTTGAGGAAATCCCAAGTGTAAATGCAGGCTGGGTGGAGATCGGATTGAGAACAGCCCTGAGGAGGACTTGGGGGTGTTGTTTGAGGAGAAGCTTGTCATGAAAGGGCAATGTGCACTTGCAGCCCAGAAAGCCAACTCTATTAAAAGAAAGCCAACTGCAACAAAAGAAACGTGATCAGCAGGTCAAGGGAGGTGACTGTTCCCCTCTATTCTGCTCTTGTGAGACCACACCTGGAGCACTGTGCTCAGCTCTGGGTATGCTGAGGATAGCATGAGGATGTGGACCTGTTGGAGTGAGTCCAGTGAAGAGCTACAACACCTCTACCACAAAGGCAGGCTGAGAGAGCAGGTGCTGTTCAGTCTGGAGAACAGAAGGCTCTAAGGAGACCTTATAGTGGCCTTATAGTGGCCTTCCAGTACCTAAAGGGGACTTAGAAAAAGCTGGAGAGGTACTCTTTAACAGGGAGTGCAGAGATAGGACAAGAAGTAATGGCTTTAAACTCTAAAAAGGTAGATTTAGATTAGATATTAGGTAAAAATTCTTTACTGAGAGGGTGGTAAGGCACTGGAACAGGTTGCCCAGAAGTTGTGGATGTCCAGTCCCTGGAAGTGTTTAAGGCCAAGCTTGACTGGGCTTTGAGCAGCCTGGCATTGTGGAAGATGTCCCTGCCCATGGCGGGGGGGGTGGAACCAGGTAATCTTTTAAATCCCTTCCAACCCAAACCATTCTATGATTCTATGATTCTGTGATTCTAGGAATAAGGTTCTTTGGTCTTCTATTTATGACAGATTTTGTTAAAAGATAGATATGCCTTTGTCTAGACACTGACTTCAGGTCTCTTTTGTTTGTTTGTTTATTCTTTGCTTGTTTCTTTTCCCATATTATATTTATTATTGATTTGAAATATAATGTTTTTAATAACAAATAAATCATTGCAATCCTAAAGTCAACAACTGACTGAAATGAACCGGTACAACACAATGAATATATGAATAACAATTGGAGCCCTTATGTACAGTTATATTCTTTTACAAGATCAAGCTCAGGAAATGTGTGATTGCATCTCTCCAAGAATGTCTGAGCCATCTCAGCAGCAATTTCTAGAATTATTTCTAAGTACCAATTTAGTGAAAGCATAGAAACTGCCTTCAGAATTGACTTCAAATTTCTGTGTGAGTGTGCATATGTGTGTGCACACGTGCTTTTTCCAGCCAGTCAAGTTCTGAAGTCAACTTCTCTGAAGTTAATTTAGAGACTGTGGAACTTGAAGCTAATCATACACAGTTTTGTGTTATTTTGTTTTGTTTTGTTCTTGTAGAGTACTTAACATACTTTCCCCAAATCCTTTCTTATTCCTATGACCTTATGACCCTAATAAGATGTGTTATTTATGAATGAATATGATGGTGCTTTAAGATAAAACTGATAGGATTTAGCCTTATTATTTGATATTCCATTGTCATTTTAATTCACTCTTACTGACTTTTTGAAGCTTTGAGTTAATTTTCACTGAAGTTATCTTAAGAAAATGATCTGTACTTGCTCCAAATATTCAAAGTAATTAATAGCATAATATGTTATGATCTGAATGTTGTGAAAAGCCATTCAGGGCTATAGCAAGAATAGAGAGAAAAAATGATTTGACCATAATATTTCAAGCATGTCTTTCGGGTGGAATACTGTAATTAGAGGATAACCCTAAAAATCTTGATAATGACTCATACACAAAGTCACCTTTCCTCAGCCAAAGTTCAAACTGATTTTAAAAGTGAAGATTTGGCTCACAAATAATTTGTCTTACTTCTCCTCTTAATCACTATGGTACTTAAAAAGCAAAGAAACAAGCAACAATAAAAAAACAAACAACAACAACAACAACAAAAAAGAGGAGCTGGGTTTTCTGACCTCAGTTGCACCAAAAATATCTCAAAGCAAACCCGAGAAATATTAAAATTCCACACATGCATGTCCATACATCTAATTCATAGATGTCACTTTTAAAACTTCAGTGGTCCTTGGCCAGACACAGGTCCTTTTCAAGAGGAAATTTAAGGGCATTTAAGGACTCTACTTAAAACCTTTTTTTAACATCACATCCAGTCAGTGACAAAACAAAACCTCACCCTCCTTAGGCAAGGTAGCCCAACAAGCTCAGCTGATGACCTACAGACCCTTGTTTGTGAGGCATCTTAATTACCAGTTCTACCCCATCTCTCCCAGATCCTGCAGGATTTTGTATGCTCTGTCACACCTTCATTAGTTTATATGCTCTAAATATTGCTCTAACAGCATAACAATCAATTCTCACATGTTAAGAAACACATTTCCTAGTTGTACCACGGGCAAGCAACAAAAGAGCATTCAGTGCTAGGACAAATCTCACCCTAAGTCAGTGGACCTAGTTCACAAAATACAGGTCTGAAAAGATCAACATAAAGTTCAGCTAAAAAAAAAAATATAAGTTCTTCAGCAGTGTGTAGATTTGGTCTTGCCCTTTGCCTCTACAGTCAGCAGCCAAAGACTCATACCCTTTTTCTTTACAGAATCTGGATATCAAAACTTAGACAATTGTATGGGGAAATTAAAAGGCATGGGCAAAAAAAAAAAAGGGGGGGGGGGGGGGGGAGAGACTGGGAGGCAGGCTTCTATGTGGATATTTCTACTTCCCAATAAACTTTCTGAAACAGATCTTAGGCTAGGTACAACTGTCCTTATATTCCAGTACTTCTTATGGTAAATCCCTTACTTTTCAGATTTCAGGTGAAATTAATTCCAGCAGTATCAATCTTCATGCCAAACTAAATTTCCACTTCATTAGGAGGAAGCTATGCCTTTTTCATACTTCAGACAGACATGGCTTTATATCATTATAATTGCAGTTTTGAAAGTTTGTATTTATTATGACCATTTTGAATAAAACTCTGCTTCTGAGTCTGTTCCCACATAGATCAAGAGCAATTCCCCATTTGTAATTTCTTGTATGAATCTGGTATTTTATTTTTGTGCTATGTTAGTTGACATTAGGGCAATAGGGTCTTTGTACTCAAATTAGTCAAAGTTCAAAGACGTCTTTAATATTGCTTAATAGAAACATCAATTCATTTTTGTAAGATTGAAATTATATTGAAATTTGATTTAAAAGTTTTTTTTTTTTTTTGATCTGCAATTTATTTTACTGTCAGAAATTGAGAATAATCCCATGCAATGAGTCCAAACTTGCTTATACATAGATACATACGGAATATATGAATATATATGAGGCCTAGTTTCAAATAATTTCACTGATTTCAAACCAAGGCTACTGCATCCTCCAAGTTGCAGTGGACTGTTGAGTAAATCAGTCCCCTGCTGGAGGTCTTACATGCTGAAGAGAAAAAAAATAGTTTCAATAGTAAAAGATATAAGCCAAACAGACTCAATGTTGAGAAATCCTAAATAAACCAGGGACAGTCTCTGAGTGAGAGAGCTTGTGCTCCTGGTAAACAGGTTGCAAATGCCATGCTAAGAATAAACCTATTTTTTTTTTTACCTACATTGCAGTAACATGAAAGAGATTGAAAGAGTTCAAGAAGCATTAGGAAAATGCTTTCAGAGACATAGGTTAATGATTGGGTCCTCCTGTGTGGAACCAGGATTTGGACTTGATGATCCTTGAGGACCCCTTCCAACTCAGGATGTTTTATTCTATGAATCTGTGATTCCATGATTCTAGTTTTTGATCTTTGTGGTAAGGTTTCATAATAAGTATGGTAAGCATGAAATTACATTAGCACAGATCATTTACTTGCTACAGTATTTAGGATTTATTTATTTATTTTCAAATGCTTTCTGTGCAATTTTAAACAGATATCTCTTTGTATTTTGGGGTACATTCAGAAGAGTGTTGCCAGTAGGTCAAGGGAGGTGATCCTCCCCCTCTATTCAGCCTTGGTGAGGTCACACCCAGAGAACTGTGTCCAGTTCTGGGCTCCCCAGCATAAGAGGAAAATAGAACTACTGGAGTGAGTTCAGAGGAGGGCTATGAAAATTAGAGGACTGGAACACCTCTTGTACGAGGACAGGTTGACAGAACTGGGCCTGTTTAGCCTGGAAAAGAGAAGACTAGTGGGAGACATCATCAATGTTTATAACTATCTGAAGGAAGGGTGTCGAGAGGATGGAGACAGTCTCTGTTTGTCCTGTGCCAAGCAACAGGACAAGAGGCAACAGGCACAAACTGAAGCACAGGAAGTTAATAAGCATAATCAACATGTTAATTACTGTAACAGATTATTGAAAAAAACTCTTGTAAGGTTGTTAAAAATGTTACTGGTGGAGAAGAAAAATATAAGACTATTAGAAAAACTATCAGAAAAAATATTAGAGCTATTTTTAATGAAACATAGTTTAAATTTGAATGTTTTGTTCTTTTATTTTCAATATAATCATTTTAAAAGACTACTTCTTTCTCTGATTTCACCACAGAATTTCACCAATTAATTCTCCTCTCCTCTCCTCTCCTCTCCTCTCCTCTCCTCTCCTCTCCTCTCCTCTCCTCTCCTCTCCTCTCCTCTCCTCTCCTCTCCTCTCCTCTCCTCTCCTCTCCTCTCCTCTCCTCTCCTCTCCTCTCCTCTCCTC
>CM021734.1:37721090-37734971 GCA_011075105.1 Heteronetta atricapilla | reverse complement strand
TCCTCTCCTCTCCTCCCCTCTCCTCCCCTCTCCTCTCCATTTCCCTTCCCTTCCCTTCCCTTCCCCTTCCCTTGCCTTGCCTTTGCCTTTCCTGGCCTTGTAGAATTTTATTTAGCAGGTGACGATTGTACTGAAGATTGTATTTTCAGAGCTGAGTTGATTCACTGTTGAGCAAAATAACTGAGTGTAACTGTTGTGGCCAAATTACAACTACACTGAAGTGCATAAACACTTGCCATCACATAATTGCATGGCTCCAATGTCGGAAAATGCATGGCATAGCTGGTTCATGTCTGTTCACTGCTGGTTATGCTTAATGTTTGATCAAAAACTAAAACAAGAGAAAAGAATATAACCAATACAACAGGTGGTACATTTTCCATTTTGTCTTTGGACAAACATTGATAAGAATACTAACAAACAAGGAGAGCAGCTATGTTTCATGATAAACAAATTAAAAAATAATGTATGGATGAGGGCAGTTCAAAAACAATTTTATTCTCAACTCATTGATGGCACTCAGGTGTCATCAATGCTATTTGAAATTTATCTTCTATCATAATTATGCAGGCTATTTGCCGTAACAAAATGATATTTAATCTCATTCTCTGTTAATTTGTAAAATACCTATAAAAATTGCTTCTAAATGTAAGACTGTGAAGATCAATACTATTATAAGCAGTATAGACCAACTATCAACAAATATCTTATTCTGCAGAAAGCTGCTTTTGATTTGATTGTACACTGAAAATTAAAATAAAATTTCTGATTTTGCCTATGCTTTACAATGATACTCCTGTATGTGTTATGAATATTTTTTGTTTGGCATTAGAATACAGTAACAAAATTATGTTAACCAAACAATGTTATAAAAAAGAAGTGATAAAATTAAATAAAACCTATCATAAATTATGCACACACGTGCTCTTACTAACACATCCCAGTATAGGTCCATAGTAGTTCACAGAACATGTAATGTACAGAATAAGGAATTCATAATTGCCTAAATAATGTTTTTGAACTACATACTTAGATAAGAATATAAAAGAGAATTAAGGAAGAATTTTGTACCCAGCACTAATTTTTAAAGTAAAATATTTTTCTACAATTTACTTATTCTGGAGATTAGTCATTTTCTTCTCTGTAATGCTTTTTGTTTCTTCTTCTGTTTACAGACTATGAAAAAATGTGTTCCTGTCTGAATATCTGGAATCTTTTAATAACTATGCAGTAATAAAGAAAGTTAACATATTGGAGCATATATTATGGAATATTTGCGATAACTATCATTTGAAATATTCTCAGTTGGTACTGTAGTGGTTGGTCAGCTGAGATAGACAGCATTACTTCTGGGCTTACTCTGGATGACTTTCAGAAATGTCAGAACAACTATGTGAACATTTGAGGATAACCTCTGTATGTATGCCCATGTGTGAACTCACACAGTGAAAATGTTGTTTTTTCATAGTCATTCTCATGACCAGAATGTGATTCACATCGTACCATTTTCAAGAGAAGGGTTACCAGAATAAGTAGTTGCTGTTTAAGCAATTGTGAAGTTTTGGTATCTTTGTAATATGCTCAAATTCAAGTTAATTTACATGCAGCTGCCAATTTTCCTTCTCTACCTATGCTGGCTGTCCAGATCATGCTACAAAAAGAGTTTTTTTTTTTTTTTTCTTGT
Source organism: Heteronetta atricapilla (assembly GCA_011075105.1). Taxonomy (NCBI): domain Eukaryota; kingdom Metazoa; phylum Chordata; class Aves; order Anseriformes; family Anatidae; genus Heteronetta; species Heteronetta atricapilla. The sequence goes on along the minus strand of CM021734.1, from coordinate 37,733,287 downwards.
TTGTTTTGTTTTTGTTTTCCCTGAAATTATATCTGAAAATGTATCTTTGTGTATGTGTGCGCGTGTGTGTAAAAGTAATTAATTTAAAAAAGAATGCAAAAATGCATTTTATCTTGATAATCAGAAGCAATTCTTTAAGTTGCAAGCAAAAGTCAAAGCTTCCATCTTCAAATGGCTACTTCACAACCTGTGCCTTTTTCCCTGAGTTTGGCAGTGCTTTTGGTATTGCTCTGTCATTTTCTAGGCATGAAGACAGCAGCACAGTTTACATTTAACATAAAATTCACACCTGCAGAAAAGCACAGACTGTGCAAAGTAAAGTTTAAGTGAGTGGTAATTAACATAGCTGGATAGGGTTAATCTGTATGTAACGGGAAATTATCTTTTAATGGAGACCTAGAGGTTACAGTAGCCCATCTTGACTGTTGTGGGTTTTCTTTCTTTCTTTCTTGGCAATTTCTTTTATCCCAAATTAGAAATCTCTGAAGGTGTTCTTGTGGTGACTGCTCTTTCTCTTAAGACTGGAGAGCTTTCCTCTGCTCCCAAAACTCAGGGCATGCGGTAGCAATCTCTTCATGTTAAAAGGGCATAACTCCCAACAAGAGCATGTGGTAGTGAGTATGTATTAATGACAAAGACCGAACACAAAGAACTATACAGTGAGGACAAGCAGAGGACTGAGACTGCTCTGAAATGCATCAAGGACTAAATATTATGAACCTAGGATTCCCAAAGGATTCTGGAAAATGTGTAGTATCACGTTGGATCTTTGAAATCTGATTATTGAGATAGGGCTCAAGATTAAAAAGCTGAATGGTTTGATCTAATTGTGCTACCATGTGTAGCGGAACCTCAGGTACGAACAAGTTATTGTATCATCATCCTGAATAGTACTTATTTCCATAAGTACTATACTCCTTAATAAGTTAATTGAGAAGGACAATAGAAAAGTCTTTTTGGGAATCCATTAGAGCTTATGCTTAAGCATAAGCTCTAGCCCCAGCATAACTTGAACATGTAAGCTAGCAGTTTCGTTTGTTTGTTTTGTTTTTCCAAGAAGGTGTGAAGTATCAGGGAGGATTTCCATCAGCACAGCCAGAACTCACTTGAAACTGAAATCCAAAACTGGGTCAGAAAAGTCTTAAGAGGCTACAGTTCAATGTTGTAGCTGATATTCTATCATCTCTTCTTATGTAGAGCTAGCAAAACTCAGTTGTTTTGTGAGTCATTCTATTCAGGATGAGAAAATGATGATTCAGTCAGGCATTACTATCTTGATGAAGTCCTTTTTACAAATAAAGCTTTGATTCACTGAACACAGCATAAATCAAACAGTAAACTGCTCCAAGACCTTTTTAGGCAACATGCACCTAAAAGTCCTGTAGCTTCCTTTTACCTTAGGGCAAAATGTAGTTTTGCTACCTGTCTCACTCTGAGAAAGCCACACCCAATCAGCCTTTAAGTTTTGCATTCCCATTTTCCAGAAGGTTTCCTTTATGTCCAGGTACAACAGCTGAGGCAAATTGTAAGCAAAAACCTTGATTTATGTTAATACATGGCAAGGAAGGGAATGCACTTCAATGCACATTAGTTTGACTTTGCCATTTAACCAGTACTTCTTGATTTTATGACTTCAGGCAAAACACTGGCCAGAAACGTATCTTCATTTGCTACGTAAGCTTTTTTTGTGTGTGTGTGTTTGGGATGGAGCTAGTCAGTGGTTCTTATTTAGATGAAAGATTAAGGCTGTCACCTAAGTGAGGTCTAACCTAAGCATAGTAAGGATGAGCAATTATTTGGCAGCAGATAACTCATTAACACTAAATAGTATTTTCTTGTACATAAGCTGGCACTTATTTCTCTGTCTAAAGAAATTTTTCTGTCTGTGTCAAGGCACTTTTCTTGCATGTTCTGATTAAGTGGCCTGAGGATCACTAGAGCACTGATATCCCTTATTTATATGTAGGATGTGAAATTTACTTCAGTATGACAGATTTCATATTTGTTTTCATTTTACAAATATTTATAAATATTCTGATTGTTTGTGTTCTATAAATTTTAAGACATTACTCCCTAGGCAAAAAGCTAACACTTTCCCTAACTACAGTGTATGGTCTTAATAAACTGTTTTTATGGCTACTGGAAAATTCTGCTTCACTTATGTATTTAGTCACTTACAAAAGCAACCTTATTCTTTGAATACTACATGTACTTGAATTTAATAGTTTGAATTATAATTTTCTTTGGAGGAAACCATTCATTCTCAATTCAGATGGAAGGACTGATGGCTGATAGAAGTCAGAAAATAAAATAAAATAAAAAAAGAACCAGGTTAAATTATCAGTGGAAAACCAGTAATATATGAAATAAATAAATAAATAAATAAATAAGTTTACTATTCTGAGCTGCTTGCTAAACAGACAACTTGTTTTTCAAGTGATTACTAAAGACCAGAAATATCAGTGTTACTAGAGTAATATAAATCAATGAACTAAACAAATTAAACCTTAACAGCTTTCTCATTAAGTCTGTTTTTAAACACACACCTTTAAAAATCAATATGTCCCAAATCTAGATCAATGCCTTTCTCTGTAACTGGTAAATACTAAATGTTGTACACAGATTCTTTAAAAGATTATGTGATGCTATTACTCAGTCCTATAGAGTCACACTGCCTGTAACACATGACAGGAGCATGACTCATAACCTCATTATTCCCTGTAACTTCTGATTCCTATTCTTTCATGGCTTTGTTGAAAATCACTTCCTTACTGCTTTGATTCTATGTGTTTTCTTATTCCTCCATATCCAAATTTCCTATTCCAGGAATGCCATCTCTCCATGTAACTCATTTCCGTGCAGATTCTTTTCCTCTTTTTTTGGAAGGATCTGTCTAGTTCCCTCCTTATCAAAGGGCCTCTGTTCAACAGTGTTCCCAGGTATTTCCATCTCATAAATTCTCTACACTATAGCAAATATAGCTGTACTTGCATTTAATATCCCATCTAGCCAGGAGCTCAAAATACCTTCAATTTCAGCATGTTTTATTACTGAAACACAGTGTTTTCCCATTCTTACTAATACTCATAATGCTGTATGCCTCACCCTCTATTCTCCCCTTCATACTTCTGTCCAATAGAGTTATTTTGTTTTGCTGTCATGTTAACATCCCTGATTTCTTTCTATCTCTTCAAACACATACTTTCCTGTCCTCTGTTATTATTTTACTGTTATATCTGGGAAATCTATTCATGGTGTTCCAATTTTGAACCGTAATAAGGCAAAGGAAAGGAAGGTAATGAATTACTAATTACATTACCAAAGCATTAAAATGTTCTGAGTTGTGGAATATTTCCATTAGTCAGATTATTTGCACATATTATTTCTCAGAACAAAATAAACCAGTTGTATGCTCCAGCACCATTGGCATCATGTGTGTGAACAGACAGGTGAATCAGCCTGTTATAGATGCAGTTAAATTTGACTCAGATTGTTACCTGCTTTGCGTGTTGTAGTTCTTACACTAAACAGCAAAAAGTAAGAGATTTTATGTTGAACTTTTAGTATGCCATTTTCTCCTATCTCAAGCTCAGGCAATATAGCTTTCCTATATAGATCACAGCAATGAGTCCTATAATGTCAGTGAAGCAAAAAACATACAGATGCCATTAGAAGACAACCAATCTATGCAGAGCCAATAAAGTAGTAATTAGGTAACTTACATCTGCATAAACTAAAATAGGGGAGAGGAGTTAATTTGAAAATCTTATGTCTGCCTGTTTACTTAAGGAAATTGCCTTATTACATCCTTCTTCCTTGTACCCCAGAATCCATCTAGGAAAACACATGCAGAGGAGAAGGAAACAGCTAAATTAACTCAAATACTTTTAAATTACTAGAAACTTACCTGGTGTCTAAGCACCCTTTGAGAGAGAGAGGGAGAGAGAGAGAGATCAGGATAAAACTGTGCTGCTGCTCAAGGATTCTTAAATAAATGTCTCACTGATGTTAGCAAAGTGATAAAATATTTTATACATGCATAATCTATTCACCTCTTATACCAGCCTCTCTGACTGGGAAGACAAAGAAGAACTGCATATCACTTTACAGTGTTTCTGTTACAAAAGTCTAAACTCAGCACACTCACAAAATTTTTAAATGCTTTCTCCCATCCCTGATCAAAAAGAAAAGGAATGTGTATTGGACTTTGAAAATTTTATGCTCTGAAATCACCAACATTTTTTTTTCTTAGCAATTTATTGGCTTAGTGGTAAAGCCATTCACATCTTTTGTATTTCAAACTGAATTGTCAGGTGAGAATGAGCTCATGAGCTAAAGTCCACAGCATGAGCAAAGTTCTTGGTCAGAGCTTGATTGTCATTCAGAAGATGTCCTTTCTTTGCTTTTCATCTTCCATTCTCCTTAATTATGGTGTATTATGAAATACATCCTGAATAGTAAATAACATAATTTCTGTAATTTTATATAGGTCTTAACTTTAGTTTCCCTTTCATAGATAGAGCAATTTTATTTTAAATTCCTTGAGGAAGAATTAAAACAAAGTTAGATTGGGGGCACATTAAAAATGTTTAAGAATGGCTGTTCTGATCCTTTCCTTGTATGTCTTCTCTTGAGAAAATATTTTGCATGGTTTTCTTTGAAAAAAAAAAAAAAAAAAGACACTGAAACATAAATAATAATAAAGGTACTTTCAAGTAAATAAAAATGTTTTTTGTTTGTTCGTTTTTCAAAATAATAATCTCTAAATATGAAAAGCATGTTAAAATGTGTCTAAGCAAATGATGAAGGACTATAATAATGGAGACCTGGAAAAGTGAGGAGCACATTTTTTTTTTTTTTTTCACAGTCTTGTTAAACGTATTTTGGTTCTCCAAACCAAAACTAATGAAACTTCAGATACAGTTCTAAGAGTACATGAAAAACATTAATTCACTGAGATGAAGAAAAAATAATAATTATCTTACATGTTATAAATTAGACCACACAATTTTCTGGTCTATTGAAATTATTTTATTAATCAAGTAAGCAGACACAAGCAAAACAGCGCTGGTCGTCTGGGGAGTCTCTGCTCCGCAACAGCACGCAACTTCCCTTTCCAGGGTTGCTGTTTTATAGCAGGTGAGTTCCGACTTGTCGGGACTTGTCGAACTGGCTGAGGCTGCGCAGTCTATTGTTGGGGGGGGGGGGGGGGGGAACCACTGCCGGTGATCACGCGTTGTGCTCATGTTCAGGTGGGGGGCTTGTGATAAAAGATTTCACAGAGTATGGCTTCACTCAAGGATGTTTACCCAACACCCCCTCCTGCTACCTGCTTGCTTAATCCCCCCAGCAGGTTTTCCAAATTCCTCAAAAACAATGAACAAACCCCCACTAATTTATCACATTAAATATGATTGTTCTCTTGCTTATTATAACAATTACTTATAGAATTTTCCTCATTTACTGTTTAAATTTCCAATTTCCTTAGATATTTTTTCCAATTTTCTCAAAAATGAAACTCCATCTGCATTTTTTTAAAATAGATTATTTTGTGTCAGGTTACACTGTTTCAGTGAAGAGCGCAGACCACGTACTCTTTAGTTGGATCCCCTAGCATTTAAAGCAAGTCAGATTCAACTTTATTTCTACAGAAGCCCAGGCCCTGTTCCCTGCTGTTCCTTGCTGCCTTATTAGTACTTGACAGCTCGTTTCCCTGGGGGAACTGTGAATATTTTGCCAACAGCCATCCCAACCATTGTCTCCAGACAAAAGAAAGCTGGGTCCTTGCTGCATACGATATGAATTCAAATCTTTGGAATTTCTCAGGAGATTAGCACTTAAGGAGAGATGGATAAAGAGTGTTTTTTTTTTTTTTTTTTTTTTAAAAAAAAAAAAATATTAAAAAAAAAAAAAAAGTTACCTAAAGCTTTTTGCTCCACGTACTAAGTCCTTCAGTATTTTATTTTTCCCACTAAGAGGTTAGATTTCGGCAAGTGTGGGAGAAAAGTCACATCATTGTTTTGGTGGAGTCTATGATACGGGCTTGCTTTTCAAACACCTTAAATGGACCCTTCCTCCTCTGAAAAGATTAATTTTGTTCAAGTGTACCTTATAAGTATTACTTCCTACTGTCTCAGACAGATTTTTATGTGGTTTTGCAGTAGCTTCATAGCTTAAATTGCTTAACTATTCTTGTATTAATTGGTAATTTCTGTGGTCAGTATAATATACTTAAACACTGTTATATTTGTCCTGAGATGAAATACAGAAAATTTTATAGTGGCAATGAGGCAAAATCAGCAGGTGTGATTATAATGATAACTACACCCCTGGGTGCTTAGAAGCACATGGCTGCATCTGGTCCATAGTTATCTCTCCAGGGGTGAGATTATTTCATGATAACTGCACCGCCTTAATGGCCCATTGCTTAAGTAGTATTCATGACCCTTTTACAGAATCCTGCACGTATTGAACAGAGAGAATTTTTCCCCCATTCCAGCTGTCTCCAGTTTAATGTTTTTACTATGATTCTTTCTTTGTTCATTTTTGTTCATTAATGAGGTGCTTTTAATTTAAATGCAGAGTGCATTGTCTTAAGTAGCAGAATTGCAGATGAATAAAATAGATGCTAAAAACTAAAAAACAACGATTTATCTAGATTCCGGGTACAGAGTAGCAGATTTTGTGTTACACATCTGGTGGTACCAGATCAGCATTATTTGCTGTGAAAGTCTCAGTTCCAGAATATGGAATTTTTCCAGTACTCTGAAGAAAGAATGATTACTTTGTCATTGCATTATTGCTAGAGGAGGTGTAAAAAAGGAAAAGAGCAAGGACAAGAACATCTTACCTTTTTTCACCTCATAATCATTAGCAAGCAGTGTGATTTGGGATTAGACTGAAGATACTCTAAACTGTGGCAGAGAAAGAACTCCAGAACTCAGAGAACTGAGGGTTGGGCAATGCAGGTACGAGTTCATTGTCACTTGCAATTCCTGTCATCATCTGACTCATGGTATATATACGTTGTGGAGGAACTCTGTTCCTAAATTTCTATGTCCTATCTCACCTAATTAAGCCTGGCTAATAGAGTGCAACAGTAAACGCCTCATAACCAGTGAATACGAAAAGAAAACAAGTCCTACAGCTGAAAGAAGTATTTTTTATAAACACTTAATAAATACATAATAAATTCTTTTGCCACTTCCCTTTAAAGGTTAATGCATTTTCCCAGCAGTTTAAGATGAACACAAAGGCTTAGGAAGAGACAAAATGATAGGAAAGTGAGTGCTACCAAGTAAAAAACAAAGGCTTTCTTCCTCTTAATAGGACTCAAGACACCACTAACCTCATCTGGTTTAGCTGATAAGGGAAGGCATGAGATGGTGTAATGGATTCAAAACAGAAATATTTCTTTATTAGGTGCATTCAACTTTTTTGTTTTTGTTCTTGTTTTATTTTTTCAATAAAAATAAAAGCTAAGATGATTACTTTTCACAAGGTACTAATCATTTAATTTGTTAAATCAATATTTTATTTTTAAATTGAGGGGATGCCACAAGATATTTCTTAATTAATTTCATAATTCCTAAGAGCAATTAAAAGGATTATTGTGAGAATGACTGTTGTAATTTAAATCAATTTTACTACATAAAGTTATTTTACCCTCATATTCTGTCCCCCTAGCAACAGTGGATCAGAGCATGACAGGGAAGTGAGATATGCCCAGTGCATCCAGGCAGGGAAAACACAAATTAGAATATTTGATTGCCTGAGTCTCACACCTCCATTCAGTCTGAAGAATACAGCTTCAATCTTTCAGGGCTTTAAAAACATTTATAAATTGATTTGCACATAAGGAACAAAGGAAAAATATTTTAAAATAAAAGATGGAATTTGTATTTTTTTTCCTTTTCTTATTTTTTTTGATGCAAAATATATATAAGCAAAAAAGCTGGGAGGACTAGAAATTCTACGATGAAGATGTTGTTCAAAAACACATACTGTATTACATTAGGATTCTTTTTTAAAATTAATGAGCAATAAATAATCTTTAAAAACTAATAAACAATATTGGGCTTTTAAGCAATTTACTTCCACATCTACACTTTGGATCCACAAGTTTATTCAAGAGGGAAGCAACAGCAGAATGCAGTACTTTGTTTTGTCTTTTAACTTCAGGAATCCCAGCTCAGAAGCCCCTTGAGAGCTCAGTGAATAATTTAATTCTCCCTGTAAAAGGGAAAAATGTCAAAATACACAGGCTTTTCCTCTTAGAACATCTAAGCAAAATTGTCTTCCTGTGCAAGTACTTTTCAGGCAGCCACACAAGTGCCTGGCTAACATAGCGCTGTGTTATATACTGTGCATGGAAACAACACAAAATTACATCCAGTCTTAACTGCAGATATTCCAGTCTCAAACATTTTCTTTAATAAGAGTGCTGTAGAAGGAGGGGGAAATGTGGATGCTTATCTCTTATCTTTTTCTTGATTTTTATTAGTAAATATCTATTTTTCCTAACACGGAAAGAATTAGTGAGACATAAGGGAACAAAGAGAACCTAAATTAATGAAATTCCCTTACTCGCCAGCTGAATGATACTTGAGCAGTTCTCAGTGATCAATGGTGAATGTGGTACTTGTGAAGAAAATATGATTACTCAATCATGACTTGTGATGCAAATCAAAATGTGGAAGGAAATTTTTCATTCCTAGTCTGTAAAACAAATTGGAAGGAATTTCCCTTATGTGACATAAGAGTCTATTTATTTTACACATGCCATCTGCAGGAGCAAATGTTCACTGCTTTTCTGGATTGTAATCTGTTCAGGAAAACATGTAATCATGCCTGCTTTCAGCATGTGAACTGTCCCATAGAGGTTGAAATTATACAATTTTAAAAGATTATTCAATTCCTTAAAGCTAAGCTTATGTTTAACTGTTATCTTTTACGGAGATCATGCTGTTTAGCAGTGTGAGTGTGAAGTACTAGGCATGATCAGTGTGCTCATATGTAACTCTTAATACTCATATGTACCTCTGAAAACATTTTTATAACAGAAAGGAAGAATTTTAGTGAGGAATCTCTAATTCTTTTATGCTTTCTTTTGTCATCCTCTAAGAAATGCAAAAGATCTGTACCAATAATATGAAAATTAGCCTTTGTTGTCAGGGAGATATTTAGCCACAAATTTCATTGTAAAAAAATCCTGGAGTCAGTTTTTTTCGAGATGTCATTCATCCTTCTTTGTATGTGTGTCAATGGAAATTTTCTTGTTTATAACAGAGGAAACCTTTTCAATGTAGCAAATATTCAAGTCCTTGAAGGAACAGCTATATTTAAAATAAATCTGATTATTGCATTTTCAAGCTTTTATTTTTTTTCAGTAATCCTTTCAAACATTTTTTTTTTCCTTTTTTTGAATGAAATCAGATGCTTTCAATGAAAAAAAGCATTGAAAGTTTTCTGTATTGTTGTACGTCTCATGTGGAACTGAAAAATTATAAGAGAGTGAAGGAAATAATTACCTTTTCCTTTAAGTTTAGAGCTGTTTCAGGTCACAGAAAGTACAGTGTAATTAGACAAGAGGGATTAGACATGGAAAATAAAGATGAAAACACCATTAACAGGTCTGAAGAAATGAACCCTGGTTATACATGGTTTCACGTGGTAAAACTTACCAAGTAGACAAAGGGGAAGTAGCTTCAATATTAATACAACATTATTTTGGATAAAACCATTATGATTCTCTCTTTTAACTTAAGGCCATTACTGAACTTTAAATTATGGTCAATGTGATTTATATCCACAATTAAAGTGCATAGGAATTCTTTCACACAAGTTCTGTTATGTATTTTATTTCACTAAATAAACTATCTTGTCTAAACAGAGATTTTTAATAGCTTTGTATATTCTTTAATTTAAGATAAAGTCTACTTTGTCAGTGTCAATAATACTAATGTTGATAAAAATTTTATAATTTCTATATTACTTCAACTTTCATCTAATTATACTTTATATACTTTATAGTTTTTTAAAAAAGGAACTAATATTTATTGGTAAGGTTATATTGTTTCTGAGCTTTGGTTACATTTAAAATATATGGTGCATAGCAGATTTCAAAGTTAGAAATCAATTGGTTAAGAGCTAACCAAAGAAAGATATATCAAAGGCAGATTCCCCTTACATGAGACATATCTTAAATATGAATACTTGTTTATCCAGAAAAAAAAAAAAAAAAGTTTGCTAGATTTTGTGATCATAGGTGGATATACAGAGAGAGAGAGAGAGAGTTTGCAGAAATGCTGAAAAACAAAAAAAGGGGATATATTTTCAAAGCTGTAGATTATGTGATAAAATTACCCTTACTTTAGTCCTCTTGGCAAGAAAGATAATTAAAAATAAAACTCTTTTTTTTTTTGAAAACAGTTAATTTTTTACTAATTTAGGCTCTCTAGAGACTTCAGAATTTAATGAAAAAAACACAACCATTCTAAAATATTCTAAAAAAAAATATTGATTACTTCAAAGATGTTCTGAAGAAAGAGGAAAGATGGGTCTCTGTATACCATTTTATGTTCTGCCCAAGGTAAACGTAGTATACATAATGCAATGACATCAATGCACTAGATGGAGAATTGCCCTGGCACTAGCAGTTCTTCCAAATATCATCTCCTTCCAAATAGTGCATGTGTTTTTAGTTCCTTTTGTAATTGAGATGACAAACTTCTTGAAATGATAGGGTATAATTTCCTGATACTCTTGCTGTGTTGTAATGAAACTATTTATGTATAACAAAACAAGAGCATTTAGGCTATCAAATAGAAAAATTCCATATAAGCGTTAATATATATATATACATATAACTGGGTAATATATATATATATATACATTAACTGGGTAATTCATTTTCTAACAATGGTTAAGCAACTTTCTTTATGTATGTATTGAATAGTCAATGGTCCCTACCCTCAAGAATGCTGAGGAGAAACAATGCAGTTATTCTAAATAAGATGTGACCAAAGAGCTGTTAAAATGAAATGTATTTTTAACAATCCAATTTTAGCAAAATAAACAAATAAATAAATAAATAAAAATTAAGAGCTGAAAAGCTTTTATATGTAATTGACTGTTTGGATTTATTAGAAAAAAAAAAAAAAGCCAACAAAAAAAACATTTCTGCTCTTATTAAAACTGATGAAACAAAAAAAAATCTATTAGATAATGAACTGGATGAATATATGTATATATACATATATAAAGAATATACTCCATGACTACAAAGACTATTTACATATCAAGTTTATGGAAGAGTATTACCCCACTGCACATAATGCACTGCACATAATGTAGTAGACTGCTTATTCATAAGCCAAAATGTGTAATGAAAATATCTCATTAAGTTATGGAGCCAAACAAAAATGAGAACAGCTCATTTTGAACCCAGAAAAACATGAATGAGAGAGGTACTCCCTCTTCTATATATTTAGAGAAAAAAAAAAAAAAAAAAAAAAAAAACTTTGGAATTGATCCAGCTCATTTTTCTTACCTCCTTCTCAAAGCTTCCCAGATCAGTTTTCCTCAGTGGTGCAAGAAAGCAGAAAAGAACAACTCTCTCCTTCCTCTCTGCAGCACCTGCCTGAATCTGCACAGCAAGTTCCTGGGTCAGCATGCCTTATGATTTCACAAAGGCAAGTTAAAAAAGGTGCGATGGAGTTCTAAGAGTCTACTTAATTATAGTTTTCTGTCAAAGATTTTGAATAAGCTGTTTAGATGATTTTATATGTTTAAGCTTATTTACTTAAACACTGAGTCATTCAGAACCATTTATTTCTGGAGAGGATATATGAACTAAGCTCTGGTAAGCCAAAATAAACAGTGGAATTAAATTCACACCTCACATTCATTTTTTGCTCTCAAGACAATGCCTTGACTGGTTTCTTTACAGAATTGGCTTGCTTACTTTAGGTTTATAAAAGTTAAGGATTTTTTAAGTAAATGTTTTAGGTAATATACAATAGCCTAGGCAAGACTGACAATCTTGTCAATAAAACTCTTTTGCGCATTTGTAAATATTCTGAGTATCAGAAATAAAAGGAAAAAGCATGGTACAACTTATGGAAATAAGGTGACAAAGTCTTGTCTACATGCAAAACCAGAAAAAGAAAAGAAAAGAAAAGAAAAGAGAAAAGAAA
>CM021734.1:37709088-37720990 GCA_011075105.1 Heteronetta atricapilla | reverse complement strand
TTTTTATTTTAGGCTTCAGGCAAAGGACATTCTCTCTGGAGTAATCATCTCTTTTATTTAGTTGTGTTTTTGAATTAGCCTTGCCTTTCTCTAATAATAAAATTGTTATAATTAATAGTGATTATCATTTTGTTTTCCTTTAGTCTCGAGTCCCAGCTGAATACAGACAACTGCAGGAGGTGAAAATTGTGCTAGCCATGTTAAGCCTGGCATAAGGAACTGGCATTGAGAACAGAGCTGTATCTTCTATAGAAAATATCTAGATTTAATTTTAACATTTTAGGATTGCAAAATTAAAAATAACTCTTTATAAATTATATCTGTGCTTTTAAATTTATGTTACATTTCTATTCTGAATTTATGTTTACCACTGAATCTTCTCAGTCTTTGTCAGGCTGAACATCCCATCGCTAGTTTTTTTTACAACAACACAAATGTAGCATGATCAAGTCAAACATGTTTTCTGAGTTGATTAATTTGAACTCATGTTTTTTTCATTATAAAACAGATTTTCACATAATACTCTTAAATGTCTAGAAAAGACATTTGTCTCTAAAAAAGCAAAATCAGAATCACTTCACATAAGAAGACCAAGAGTATGTTTGTATAAAAAGGGATAAAGTTTGCAATTATTCCTCTCAAAGAGAAAATATGAGCTATGTTTGTAACTGCCATTTTCTGTAGAATGTTTCCAAATCACCGCTATCTGTTCTTTTCACAATGTCTGAAGGTACTGATAGAATAAGAAAATCATTAACTAACTAAGGCAGCAGTCCTAACTCTCATGAGAGATTTTTCATAATTCTGAAATATAATAGAAACATCTTTCTCTTTAACATCTTTTCTACCCTCAGCAGGGTACAGAAATATTTATTGAATATTTCCGTATTTTGTGAATGTTAATAGCCATATAAAAGTGACTGGTCAACACTTTTCTGTGATGTTTTAGTGGTGTTAAGAATGAAGTTATTAGTTGTGGGGTCCTGTAGGGATTTTTGATTCCTCAGAATTTTAGAAACAGTTTGTTCACTCTAACAAAAGGTATTTTCAAGTTAAGTTAATCTTACTAACATCTTTATGAAGCCATGTTAGACATTTACCATGATACTTTCTGGCCTTATATTATGTGAATCTATGTCTTAAAACACGTAAAAAACAAACAAACAAATATATACTTCCTGTAGGACCATTCCTATATTTTGCTTGACTTTGACAGGAAAAATGATACATAGTAAAACTGAAAAAAAAAATCAGAAATATACTTTTGATTCAACCATGTTTACCATAGCTAGTACTTGTAAGGTCTTTTAAATTTGTCTCATGTAGTCAGGTTTTAATTTCACACACACCTACCAGGATGTAAAAGAAAGTTATTTTTGAAGCAGCATACTTAGGGAAAGAGAATTTTTAATTTAACAGTGTTATAGTTTCAGTAATTTTTAACACTAATATGTGGAAGCCTTAGTTCTGACTGTTTGGTGTGACTAGACAAAAAAATTTCCAGGAAAAGTGGGAAGGACTTGGATCGCTGAAATAAGAAGGTGAGTGAGGGCTCTATCAAAACAAGACAAAAGGGCAGAGGTCCGTAAAGTAATTTATTCTCTTGATAACTTAGATGCATAATGGCTTGTTTGCATTTTCAGTAAGTCATGATAAAGACAGATTGCAAAATAATATTTGCCTATTGGAAATATTTATGAGCAGTTAAAGTTTCCATCATTTCACACAATTTATATTATCTTATGGATATCTTTCACAAAATACTACTCTTACACATGACTACTACAGTTGCTAATTGTATCTTAAAGAATATCCTAAAAAGATTGGAAACCATAGTTATACAGAAGTGTGTATATCACACATCAGCAGACAGACGATTCAGACATTTAACACAAACTTCCTCCAGAATGAATGATTTCTGAACAACAGAATCATATTCTGGTAGATTTAAGAATGTATGCCAAGATTAAAGCACAAGTTCATTCCAGCAGTAAGCTCAGCAAAGGCTCCAAGTACATGACCAGCTCTCTATGGTATGAATGTACAATGTTTAACACACTCCTTTTGCTAGTAGGAGAATAATCAACCTAAAGAACATACAGAACATGAAGAATAAATGAAATAATACTAATAATTCAATCGTACATAGATTTTGCAGTTTTAAAAATGTCTCTGTTAATATATGAATTACATATCTGTTTCATAATGTGCATGCTATGAGATGTGATGTTAGTCTTTGTTTTCCATCTCGCTAAAATCTTAATGTCCTCAAGCTAATTTACAATTTTTCCTAAAGAAAAGAACTGAATTTTACCATTAGCTGGAGGAAGATAAGTGGAAGGACTCATTTTTCCTGTCTGAAACATGGCTTTACCTTATAAAATGTTCATTCCACAAAAGGATTGCTGCAACTGATCCAAATTGCTGATGCTTTGCTGTGTATAATCATAAACTCGTAACAAGTTATCAGAAAATATATGGACTCTGGAAGTGAGATCAGGTGACATGGAAAGACTACAGGGATGCTGTTCTCCTTTGTAGGAAGAAAATTTGTGTGGCCAAAGCTCAATTAGAGTTGAAGCTAGCCAGAACTGTGGAAAACAATAAAATATTTATTTATTTATTTAAAATATTTTAACAGTAAAAGGAGGACCAGAGAAAACACTGGTCCATTACTTGATGAGGATGGTCATCTCACAAGCAGGAACACAAAGTAAAGATGTTTAATACCTTTTTTGCATCTGACTTCAACACTAATAATAGACTCTCAGACCTCAAGTGCCCTGACTTGGAAAACTGTAAGTACAGGAAAAAAAACTCCCAGCCAACCCCAAAGTTGTGTGGGATTTGCTGCTCCACTGGATGCATAAGTCTATGGGTCCTGATGGGATTAATCCCAGGGCACTCAGAGAGCTGACTGATGTCATCACAAAATTTCTTTCAATTATTTTTCAATGGTCTTGGGAATCTGGAGAGGTCCCAGTTGACTGGAAGCTGGCAAAAGTCATTCTAATTTTCAAGAATGGCGAGACAGAAGTCCCCGGTAATTACAGACCTGTCAGTCTCACTTCAGTGCCTGGTAAAATTATGGAAAAAATTATTCTGGCATTTACTGAAAAACATGTGAAATACAATATGGTCATTGGTCATAGCCAACATGGGTTCATGAGGGGAACATCCAGCTTAACAAACTTAATTTCCTTTCAAGATAAGATCACCTATCTAGTTGACCAAGTGAAGACAGTTGATGTAATCTTTTTGGATTTCAGTAAAGCCTTTGACACTGTTTTTCACAGTATCCTTCTGAACAGAACGTCCAGCGTACAGCTAAATAAAAATATAATATGATGTGTTCTCTTCAGTGTTTTCATAAATGACTTGGATGTAGGACTAGAAGGTCTTTTGAATGTTGGCAGATGATACTAAATTGAGAGGATCTGTTGACTCCTTTGAGGGTGGAGATACCTCAAGATGTTTACAAGTTGGAGAGCTGGACAATCACCAATAATATGAAGTTGAACAAGACCAAGTTCCAGATTCTGTACCTGGGAAGGGGCAACCCTAGCTATGTGTACCAAACAGGAGAAGAGAAGCTGGGGAGCAGCCCCATGGAAAGGGATCTCATAAATGGCAAGTTGAACATGATTCAACAGTGTGCCCTGGCAGCCAGGAGGGCCAAACATACCCTGGGACTGAGGGAAGTGATTTTACCATACTTCTCTTTGCTGGTTTGGCCTCACTTTTGGGTACCACAGTATAAAAAGGACATAAAACTATTAGAGAGTGTCCAAAGCAGGGCTACACACATGGTGAAGGGTCTACATAAAAAGACAAATAAGGAGAGGCTGAAGTCACTTGGTTTATTCAGCCTAGAGTAGAGGAGACTGACGGACACCTCATACTGGACTACAGCATCCTTATGAGGGGGAGAGGAGGGGCAGGCAATGATCTCTTCTCTCTGGTGACCAAAGACAGACCTGAAGGAACGGTGTGAAGCTGCAGCAGGGGAGGCTCAGGTTGGATATGAAGAAAAGGTCCTTCACTGAGCTGGTGGTTGGGCAGTGGAGCAGGCTCCCCAGGGAAGTGGTCACAGCACCAAGCCTGTCAGAGTTCAAGAAGTGTTTGGACAATACTCTCAGATTTATTGCCTGATTTTTGTGTTGTTCTGTGAAGACCCAGGAGTTGGACATAATGACCATTAGGGATCCCTTCCGACTCAGTATATTCTATGATTCTATAAACCTATATTCTATAAATTATATAAATTCTATATAAATTCTATATAAATTCTATACAAATTCTATAAAAAGAATTAAGGGAGGTTGGATATGATCTCTTGAGATCCCTTCCAACCCCTGCAATTTTGTGATTCTGTGTGAAACTACTCCTAATTATATTACTAGTGGTTTTCTGAACATGGTTTGGTATTTACGCATTCACTTTTGACATTAATGAGATCAGTTGATATGTTTCTTCATTAATACAGTTTTCTAATTGACACAAATATCCCACTTCAAATTAGGACAGGAATAGAGTATTTTTGGTAGTTGTCCAGATTTTTTCAAATACATTCTTATTTCTTGGGAACAGTTATGAGATATTTGTAAAGTGATATTAACAATTTTTTTTTTTTTTTTTTTTTTTTTTTTTTTTTGCAGGTCACACTGTAAGAAATTCTTTAGGGATGGCAAATCTCTTCAAATGTTTTTGACATAGCCAGGATTTTTTTGTTGAATTGAATAAAAGATCTGTCTGGAGAAAATAATTCCAAAAGACAACTATTGTAAGAGATTGTTGTAAAAATAACATAGTTCTGTTGCAAATTTTTGACTACCAAATTCATATGGCAATTTGGGAGCAGGTTGCCAGTTGCGTTCACCACTGTGAAAGGTCACACACATTTCTGGTGCAATCTGAGACTTCCTGTAGCTATCAGTACCCTGTAGAGTAAGTACTTTGAAAAGTTGTGTTAAAATCACTAGATTTTAGAGGAAGGAGGACCTAAACTACTCTTATTTTCTAGCTTTATCTCTAAGGAGGTCCAAAGTTAAAGTTCTTTTTACTTTAATTTACTAATGTTTATCAGAATATTATACACTTCAAAATAAACTGACTTGGCTGCCTCCCTCTATATATGGTTGATCTATAGGGTTTAAGGTTCCACAAGGCTTTCATAACCTTCAGTCCTTTTTCATGCAATGATAGGAGAGAACCATCTCAGCTAAACATTGCAGAACCCTGAGGACAAAAATGAAGATCTGATGCAAATTTACCTCTAGAAATGAATGGTAAGGTGCATTGTGCCTCGCTATGTATACTGATAACTAGTTGTGGTTCAGTTTCATTATATTTGCTTGTCCAAAACTGGACTGACTTTGTAGAGCTTAACATATACCTGCTTCTCTGTTTCCAGTTTTGGATAGCCATCACAGGCACCTTATATAGCTTCCTTATATAAAAAATAAAATTGTGATGTAAAGGGGGGAAGAGACATTTAAACACATTATTTATTTTCAAAAAAGCATTTTTAATGCTTTTAAACAGTAAAACCTTTAAAACTACTTTAACAGTGCAGGAGTTCCTTTTTCCAAAAAATTCTCCCATTCTGAGACTTCTGGTGGTTCATAGGAATACAGAATTCTGTATTCTTTATAAAGTAATACATACCAATAGCTCTCAGTTTGTCTGGTACTACTTCAAAGTCTTCATCTTTCATGTCAGTTAAACTAGCCAATGTGTATGCACATGTGCATGCAAGCTTGAAAACTGGCAAATCAATGTATATAACAGAAACTACAGCATTACAGCTATTATTCCAAGGTTATTTGGCTATTCTTTCTTTCTTTCTTTCTTTCTTTCTTTCTTTCTTTCTTTCTTTCTTTCTTTCTTTCTTTTTCTTTCTTTCTTTTTCTTTCTTTCTCTTCCTTCCGTCCTTCTGTCCTTCCTTTCTTTTCCCTTTTATTTTTTTGTCCTTGCATTCTCATCATCTTTGCTAACACCCAAAGAAGCAAACAATCCAATGACAAGATTCACTTATGATTATATATGTTTGTTTAGCAAAGAGTGGCAGCCATCCTAATTTCCAAATGGATACAATATTATAGCTCATTAAGATTAAACAAAAGAACATAAAAGCATAGGGATTGAAATTGGCACTCAATACTGGAGAAAGACAAAATGGCTGAAGAGGACTTAGGAGAACAAGAGGTGATGAAATTGGTATGTTCAACTCTAGAAAGAGTGAAAAGAAGCACTGAAGTATTGGACATGACTAGTTTTTTCCTGATAATGTTGCTTCTTATGTTTATTTCCATATTTCTAAACTTTTCTGGCACTAGATTACCAGGTCTTTGGGACAAAAAATGTTCTACTGTGTGTTTAGAGACCATCTGATACTTCTTAATACTACCAAATTATACTTAATTTTTAATGTATTTTTGGTTTCATTTGCAATATGTTTACCGGAAGCAGAGGTCAATATATTTATAGCCAGTATAAATATATATAGCCATAAATATAAATATATATTTATATTTATTTATATAAAGCGCCTATCACCGTATTGATAAACACTCTTTGGAACCACTCTGACGGCAGGGGTAAGAACAGGAGTTGGCCTGTTAGTACCTCAGCACTGCTGTTTCCAACCAATTAAAAAAAAAAAAAAAGGCACAAGACTTTGGGCAGGAGGTCAAAAACATTATCTAATATAACTTTTTTCATATTTAATTAAATTCCATTTGCATGCACTGCAGGAATAGCTACAAAATTAAGTTAAATAGATCTGTATTTAAATGTTTATTAGCAGAAGGTCATGATGACAACAGCCTCTTTTTGCAAGACTAGCAATTTCAGCCCAGAAACCAGCTCATATATACTTTTTATCAGTTTCAATTCTCATATATCTGAAGTTTTCGTTTTTATCGAAGCATTATAGAGTCTATTGATAAGAAAACTAGCCAAATGCTTCTTTCTTTTCCTTCATGAGATTATACAATTCTTTATCATCATAAGCAGATACAATGACACACTGTAGGTTAAGGAATAAGAATATTTAATTGTAACCCTCTATCTTACTCCTTTATTAGACACACAGATTAAGAAACCATATCTCAAGATTGTATCCAGTGTCTATCATTGTGATAAATTACTGCTGAAATTTATACACAAGACATACACAAAAC
The DNA here is from genome assembly GCA_011075105.1 of Heteronetta atricapilla. NCBI lineage: Eukaryota > Metazoa > Chordata > Aves > Anseriformes > Anatidae > Heteronetta > Heteronetta atricapilla. The sequence goes on along the minus strand of CM021734.1, from coordinate 37,713,806 downwards.
AAGGTCAGATCCAGCTTCATTATTGTGAAATTTCCTGTTTTCACAGGACAACGGTAGGTTTAGCATCAGTACTCATACAGAAATATGTCTTCTAAAACTAATAATACTTTTATTTCATATTCTCATTTCTAAGTGCCTTAAAATAAAAGTGAGTTTTCCCCCTGTAGAGTTGTTTAGAAGCATTGAGTGTGCTTTTCCTTGGTAACAGAATTTATAGTATTAGTATGCTTGGATACTTGGTGTTGTAGATGTTTCATAGGAAATAAGCCTTAAAAGACTCTTGAGAAGTTGTCTAAGCCATTTCACTGCCCCAGGGCAAGATCAACTCTATTTAAACCTTTTCATATAGGCATTTGTCTAATTTGTTTTTTGAAAATCTTTAGTTATGGAGAGCCTACAACTTTCTTGATTTAACTGGTGCTTAACTATCCTTATTGTTGGCAACATTTTAAAAAGTATCTAATGTTGTACCTTCCTTGATTGACTTTCATCCATGATGTCTTCTCTTGTTCCCATGACAATGAGTTTACTCCTTTTCATTTCCATCAGTCTGATCTTGGTATCCTCAGCATTATCTTATTCAGACTAATCCGCTTTGGTCTTTGTAGATCACCTATTGTTACTCTGCACAAATCTCTCACCAGTTACTCTGTCTTATCTTTCATGAAAGAATAATGCCTACAGGGGGATACAAAACTCTCCTAGATGCTTTATCAGTGTGGAGCAGACTAGAGGATGCACTTCATGCAGTTCATGTAGTTCCAGTCAAATGGTTCTTTTCTGTTGCAGTGCTTCATTGAGCCATGCCACAGGATTTGCTTTGATTCTTACATACAAACTTAGTTTCTCCTGGGTTCCTCTTACCCTACCCATCTACACCGTTATCATATAGGATTACTCTAAGGATCCATTTTCTGGAGTAAACTGTTCAAATCTTTCTCCATTTAAAATAAACTATGTATTCCAAATGAGCTATGGAGTCTTCCAGTAAAATTCATGCATTGATCTACATCATTGATCTTGCTGTTTCCTTAATCCCAAGTGCCCAATACTATGCCAGCAAGCCTCAGCTATTAAGAAATCAATTAGTGAGATATTTAATTAAGTCTCATGGTAAGACACAGTGTCATAAAAGCCATAGGGCTGCTGACCAGAACGGTTGACTGGCATACATAATTCTGCTCTAGAAAGGCCAACAGACTGAGAAAATGAAGACTTTCAAATGTTTTGTGGAGGTACCGGCATAAAACTTTATCGAGTGTTATGCAGTGTTACACTATGAATTGCTCAAGAAGAGACTAGGGACAGATGGTGACTATGACTCAACTGCCCAGGCAAATCACTCCAAATGACTTTTGAGTGAGAACAAAATGTTACAGGTCACTAGACGTTGTCTACTCATGCTGCTTAAAAAATAAAATAAAACAAATTGCTGACCTGATCTAGTGTTGGTGAGACTTTGAGGCTGTACTTGATGACCTCCAGAAGTCCTGACCAGCACTACGACTGCATGAGTTTATGAATCTGCAAAAGACTAGTGTAAGCCCAGGTCATTTCAGCAGAACTGTTGCTTGGCCAGTATTTCCCTCAGCTTTTCTTTCTGCAGTTGTTTATTTCTCAGTGCAGCACTTTGAACTTTCCCTTCTTGATGGACATCTTATTTATTTCCAACAGACATCCTAATCCATCATGATCATTTTGCATTCTAACCTTGCCCTTCATAAGGGTATCTTTCCTGGCCTGGTGTCATGTACAGACTTACTTAGGTGCACTACACAGTCTATCACTCAAGTAATTAAATATCGAGTAGTGCCAAAACAGGAAAAAGCCTTGCATAATTTCATACAATAACCCTTCCCAATTTAACAAAATCCCATTTTGAGTGAATGGTTTGTTAATTACATCTTTAGTAGTGTATTTCACCTGGTATACTTTGCATTACTCGTAATGGATATATCTATACTGGTAAATAAAAGATGGGTAGGGACCAATTCCTGGCAAAACTTAATGGATTGTTTTGTGTCCTCACTGCTTAGAGGTGTCTCCTTCCACAATAGTACAGAAATATATTTCCAGTTCACCTTCCTCAAGTTTGCTATGTCCTGTGAGACAGAACCATCTACAAACCAGTTGCATTGGACTTTGTGTAGGCTCAGGAAAATTTTTGCAACCCAGAAAGCCAACTGTACCTTGGGCTGCATCAAAAGAAGTGTGGCCAGCAGGCTAAGGGAGGTGATTGTCTCCTCTCTACTTTGCTCTTGTAAGACCCCACCTGGAGTACTGTGTTCAGCTTTGGGGCCCCCAATATAAGAAGGATATTGACCTAAGAGTCCATGAGGATGATCAAAAGAGCTGGAACACCTCTCATATGAAGAAAGGCTGAGGGAGTTGGGGTTGTTCAGTCTGGAGAAGAGAAGGCTCTGGGGATAAGGGATTTTTTGTTAGGGAGTGTAGGGATAGGATAAGGGGTAATGGTTTTAAACTGAAAGAGATTTAGATTAGGTTTTAGAAAGAAATCTTCACTCAGAGTGTAGTGAGGCTAGAGAACAGGTTGCCCAGAGAAGCTGTGGATGTCTCATCCCTGGAAGTGTTTAAGACCAGGTTGGACGGGGCTTTGAGCAACCTGACATATCAGAAGGTGTCCCTGCCCATGGCAGGGGAATTAGAAATAGGTAATCTCTAAGGTCCTTCCAACCCAAACTATTCTATGATTCTATGATAAGTACGTGATTCACCCTATTCATATCCAACTGATAGTTATTTATTCTCAAGCCTGAACTTTCTGAGGTATTTAGCTGTGGACATAATGACACATACACAACTTGTGGTATATAAATTAAGGTATGTAATAAAAGGTGATTCTCACATTGGCATAGGAACTCAGAAGGAGAATGGTCAGAGTGCAACCTGAATAACAACTTGATCTGGTTCCTCCCAAGCCCATTGCAGGTGCTGTCAGCCCATCAAAGGCCCATCTCCATAGGCCTAGAGGAACAGATGGACACAAAGGCAAGCAGGAACCTAAATTAAGGGCACAAAGGAAGGGAAGTCCTGTCCAGGCCCATCCCAGGCCTGAAGCAAGAGTGTTTCACCCCAGCCCCAGCGACCACTTGTGCTGCACATCCAAACAAGTCAATGTTAGAGAAGCACCTTTAGGACTGAGGGGGAGCCATCATTTAGGGGTAAGGGATACATTATGGGATGCAGGACAAGAGTATTTGTGGACTGTATAGGAATTATAGGATGTTTAGAAGAGGAATCAAAGTTGGGGAAAGGGAGGGGTCTAGGAGATTTGGCAAGGGACAAGCATGGAAAAATAGAGTGATAATGGGATGAAAGAGACTGACAGTAAAAAAACAGGTTGCCATGCCTGTCTATACATGCCCTCGTGCCTGACCAGTGTAATCTGTTCTGACTAGTCATTAAATTCCTTTCTACCTTTTTTCTCAGGTAAAGAACTCTATCTGCTGTGTCTGCATATGTGTGTGTATGGAATGTCAGCCACTGGTGTGGGACCCCACGTCACAAGGCCTCTGTGACCATGGGGCTAGCACCTGGAGGAAGTATCTGTCTGGCTGCCAGCAGCTGGGCTAGTAATGCAGGCTGGAGGGTCTGTGTGCTCAGTGCTACTGATCCTAAGTGAGTGACACCAAGCACCAGTCCTAGGTGTGGGACCACTGCTCAGAGCCCTGTGACTGAGGTACAGCAACTGGAGTTGCAACAGACCTCTGTCTTTCTCAGCCAGAGAGGAGCAGGATCAGGTTGTTGGTGCTATGTTTGCACGAGTGCTGTGTGTGTCTGCCTGTACGGAGTGGCCAGCCATTTATATACATTTCATATATGCGTGTTCTGTTTGCATCTATCTTCAGCCTTGTTATTGGTTGAGCCTGGGGCAAGAAGTTGCAGCATCCTTACCTTTTTTGGGCTATTGAACCTGGCCTGATATTTTATGCTAATAATAGGTACCTGAGGAGCTTTTCAATTTGGAAATATGCCCAGAAGTGCCCAAACTGCCCCTGTAACTAAAGAAGGTTTCAAATTTACAGGTACCCTGACCGTACTTTGCTATTAAAAACAACAACAATAAAAAGAAAAATTACGCATTTCAGCTATTCACACTCTGAAGTCACTTAAATGAAGGACAAAGTAAAGTCCCCCAAGATTTCATAATGCAGATTGCACTACTTATTTCTATGGTACTACATTAAATATATTAAACAGAACTATGGCCCCTCTAGACTTCTCTTTCTTCTTTGTATAAAGTAAATTAACATACCACAACATCCAATAATCAGGATTGTAAAGAAAACCAAGGCTAAAGTAATTGTGGTCAAGAATCAGTTACTATTTATCTAACCCCTTACCGAGTGACTTTTGCAATTCACAAAGAATACTTGAGAAAATGTACTGTTTGATCTGTTACAGACAAATCCTGAAAATATTATAAAGTTACTTATTTCAGGACTATTTGTTTTCCATTATATAGCTATCACTTTTCCAAACTTATCTTGAATGTGTTTACACAGCATTTATTGTCTGTGCTGTCTGAAGAAAGCTGACACCCATCGGCACTTTAGCTGCTTAGTTCTTATTTTTAATTGAAATACTGTTATTTCTTTTTCTCCTCCCCTCCCCTCCCCTCCCCTCCCCTTCCCTCCCCTCCTCTCCCCTCCCCTCCCCTCCCCTCCCGTCTCCCCTCCCCTCCCATCTCCCCTCCC
>CM021734.1:37683714-37704088 GCA_011075105.1 Heteronetta atricapilla | reverse complement strand
TCTTCTCTTCTCTTCTCTTCTCTTCTCTTCTCTTCTCTTCTCTTCTCTTCTCTTCTCTTCTCTTCTCTTCTCTTCTCTTCTCTTCTCTTCTCTTCTCTTCTCTTCTCTTTCTCTCTTCTCTTCGATTCTAAATCTACTGAGTTCACCTAATATTGAAAAATATGCCTTGAATATATACAGAATGTTATATTACTTATCACAGAATCACAGAATGGCCGAGGCTGGAAGGGAACTCTGAAGATCATCTAGTCCAATCCCCCCGCTGTACAGTATCCAGTCTAATAGCTGTGGTTTTGTAGACACAAGCACACTGTAGATGTAGTGTTACTTTGCACAATAGAAACTGTATTTGAAGAGAATATACTTACTATTGCTACATATATAAAGAACTGGATAGCAACAAAAAAAAAAAAAAGGAAAGAAAAATGTACTTATCACATGTCATGACAAGCTTACTGAGGCTTTAAATGAATGTATATATTTATAAAATTGCCTTTGACAATTCACAATATCTGATTATGTGGCAGGATGCTCTGACAAAGGATTTGATTATATGGTACACTCAGCTGTGGCTAGTAAATAATAACCTTCTACATTCATGGTTCTACTTGAACCATTATTGTTAGAAAAGTGGTACAATAGTGAAAATTATTAAGTGCCACAAACAAATCAATTATTGATGCAAGACATCATTTATCATTTGGAAAAGATAACACAGACCTTTTACTTCATTTTACTTCTGCTTCAAGGAATTTTGTAAATGGCAGCAAGTGAAATTTTGATCTTTTTATATAAGCAAGAATTGGATTAAAGTGAATAACACAGGACAAATTGCTGTATATTTTATTGGGAAAATATTGTACTTTTGTTTGATTGTTAGTATTTTCGTAATGTTATCTAATCAGTTCTGGTCAGAAGTAAGAATGTATTGGTGACAGTTAAAATGTTCAGAGTGATTTAAATGATTTAGCTGTCTGGGACAAGTTTATTCTAGTGGATGCACAGCAGTGACATTCATTTCATATGCGTGATTAACTATCTGGTGGTATGTCAGCTCCTTACATAAGATCCATTTCCTTTATTGCAAGACACTTTGCTTTGCAGCTTGGTGCATTACTGTGGGCAAAGAGCTGCTATAATGCAAATACGTTACTTGATTCCAGGCTCCTAGCCTCTCAGCACTTACCTCCAGGTAAGTGAATTCTCTGAAGATACACATGCAGAAAAGGTTTAAGACTCAACTATGGTGCTGACAATTGAGATCTCAAATCTCAAGTCAACAAACCTCATAATCCATGATTAGTTTTGAAAATGGAAGTTGAAAATTGGTCACTAAAGTTCTGCAATTTTTTTCTGAAACCTGATTGGACTTTGACACTCATCCGTAGTATGGAAACTACAGCAACTCCAACATTACTGATTGCTGCTGCTTGTTGCTCAATCTTGTCCTATTATGTTGTATGTGTGGTTTTTTTTGTTTGTTTGTTTTAAAGTAATAGCCTGTCGTACTCCCTCATCCATGACTGCCTCAGTTAAGCCTTTTTAAAAATCACAATTACTGTACAATTTTTAATCAAAAAAATCCTATTTTTAAAAGAGCAACAGTAGATCTTGCAAAATCTTTTCATTATGCATCAATGTATTTTCAATAGGTAAAATAATAAATTTTAGCAATCTCATATTTCAACAATGAACAAGGATGAGATCAAACAGGACATCAAGTAAATCTATTGAAAATATTAATATGTTAAGGAAATTTGAGTAACAGAGACTTCAACTTGTCTACTTATCCTAGCACAAAAAATCTGCCATGTAACAACACTTAAGAAAGAATAACTTAATGTAAGAAAGAATAAAACAACAACAAAAAAGTAAAATCTTACTAAATGTTTGACAGTTTTATAAATTACAATTTTCTTTCATGCATTAGAGACAATCAAGTTTGCTCCAAACCTTTTCTTTCTAAAAGTTAATTTCGAAATCTGTATCTTCCTTAAAAATCACTCTACATTAAAAACAAAACAAAACAAAACAAACAAAAAATAAGCTAACATAATCAACCCCCCACCCCCACACAGACTGTCTTGCCACTTTCTTAAACAACTCTAAATTATAAATTCTATAAGAATATTATAGTGTCAAGGGATCTTAAAGCACTTTCTCTACTTACTGTCTCCCTTGCTGTTGATAGTGGACTCCATTCCATTGTAACCTAGGGCCCTCAGTCTCTTGCCATCTGGGGGTGGGGGTGGAGATGGCGGGGAAGTGTGAGATTTGAACAGACACTTAATAAACTCATGGCATAACACTGCAACGTTCTGCTTTGACAGGTACCCAGGTACAATCCTTACAGGATGATTAGGGTGTGGAGGCTGCTAAACCTCCAGCAATGGTAAATGGAACTCAATCCTCCAGCAATACATAAAAGATACTGGACAAATTGAAACTTCTTACCATAGTGTCTCAGCCTGCTTTGCTTCATACTTACCACTATTTACTCACCAGAAATCCATTGTAGTATTTGATTTATACCACAGAATATAGCAAAGATGCCAGTCAGGTGTTGGCACATGTTCTACTAGATGCCATAAAGACACATAATGTTTTTTTCTTCTGACTAATTTTCCTTCTTCTTCTTCTTCTCCTTCTCCTTCTCCTCCTTCTTCTGCAGATAATTTTCCTTTCCTATTAAAAACAAATAACAGAATAACCAACCATATACATATATATATATATATAAACCACCATATATAACACTATACAGCATATATATATTGCAGAACAAGAGTCAGAGGCATCTAGATAATTTAAATAGATCTTTTTGAAATTTCTCAGGTTAAAACTTGCTCTGAAGTATGCAGGCTACCCTCTCATCTTCACAGAATCACAGAATCAGAGAACGGCTGAGGTTGGGACTTCTGGAGATTACCTAGTGCAAAGCCCCTGCTCAAGCAGGGACACCTTGAGCATGTTGCACATGGATACAGTACATGTACATGTGGCCTCACCAGGACTGCACAGAGGGGAAGGGTCCCTTGACCTACTTGGAACACTCTTCCTAATGTACCATTGACCAGGGCACATTGCTGGCTCATGGTTAATTTGTTGTCTACCAGGACTCCCAGGTCCTTCTCCACAGAGCTTCTTTCCCAGCAGATGAATCCCCAACCTGTACAAGTACATGTGGTTATTCCCCTTAGTTGAAAAAAAAAAAATAAAATAAGGCTTTCCAGGAAAAAAAAAAAAAAGCCTGAAAAAGGCCTTGTCTTCAAGGTAGACAACATCCATTGCTCTCCTTTCATCTACCCAGCCAATCATTCCAACATCAGATTGGCTAAACATTATTTCTCCTTGGTGAAATTATGCTGACCACTCCTGATCACCTTCTTATCCTCCATATGCTTGGAGATGACCTCCTGGATGAGCTGCTCCATCACCTTTCCAGGGATGGGAACAAGGCTGACTGTCCTGTAGTTTTCTGGGTACTCCTTCTTGTCCTTTTTGAAGACTGGAGTGACATGGGCTTTCTTCCAGCCATCAGGCAACTCCCATGTTCTCCACAATCTTTGAAAGATGTTGGAGAGTGTCTTAGGAATAAAGTCCACCCTCAGCACTCATGGGTACGTCTCATCTGGGACCATGGATTTATGGGTATTAAGATTTGTGGGTATCTTAAAGCAGAATCACCCAAAAATATGCATTTAAAAAGAATGGGAAATGAGATAGGAAACACTTTAGACAAGGCTGGTCAAATAAGTGCATTTTCATTTTAAAGTTTCAGAAACAAAGGAAGTACGTGCTGATATTAAACTATACACCTGAAGTTACAACTGTTAAAAAAAAAGTATTCTTAATATTTATAAGCACTGGGAGCTCTTGCTGTACAAGGACAGGCTGAGAAAACTGGGCCTGTTTAGCCTGGAAAAGAGAAAACTGAGGGGAGACCTCATCAATATTTTTAATTATCTGAAGGGAGGGTGTTGAGAGGATGGAGACAGTCTCTTTTCTGGTCACTTGCCGAGGCGATCAGCTCCGGGGCAGACCTGTTCTGCAGCGGAGTGGGGGATTGGGCCAGGCAAGGCTAATTTTTCCGGCATCGAGCCTACTCGAGGGAGCCGCCAGGACCCGGCAGCCCTCGTGAGGGAGGCTGACCAGGCGCAGGCAGAGCCAGCAGCACCCCCTCCCCAGCCATTCAAAAGTTGCCCCTAGAGAGCGCAGCGAAAAGGACGGGCAAACAGGACGGGGCGCGTCAGAAGGGAGTGGCGCGGCAGTTCGCGCAGGCAGGGTGAGCAGGAAGGGCAGAGCGCTCTCCCCCGCCCATACGTAACACCTCCTCAACGACAGCCACTAGATAGGCTGCAATGGTCTCCACCAGGCACGGTGCGCTCACCAGAAAGACAGTACACACCCAGACCACTACCCACTCAAAAATGCAGCAGTTCAGGTCACTGGATGCAGGGAGTGTCTGAGCCTGTTGCTGCCATTGGCATGAGGCATAGAAACTATGTGCGTGAAGTGTGAGCAGGTGGATGACCTGGTCCGCATGGTGGTGGAGCTCAAGGAGGATGTGGAGAGGCTGAGGGATATCAGGGAGTGCTAGCAGGAGATAGATTGGTGGAGCAACTCCCTGCAGGGCCTCAAGGAGAGGAACCGGGCTGAGACACCCCAAATGGGGGTGGACCCCCTGCCCTGTCACTGTCAGGCAGAGAGAGGGGACCTGGGAGTTGAGGAGGAATGGAGACAGGTCCCTGCTTGACATCACAGGCGATGCCCTCCCCCACCAGCCTCAGGTGCCCTTACACAACAGGTTTGAGGCCCTGGAGATGAGAGACCGGTGGCTGAGGAAAAGGTAGCAAGTGTACCCAGGAGGATGCCTAGGGCGAGGAAGTCAACTCCACGCCTCAGGACTGCCTCCACCAAGAAAGAAAGAAAGGTTGTTGTTGTGGGAGACTCTCACCTCAGGGGCACAGAGGGCCCTATTTGTCGGCCTGACCCTACCCATAGGGAAGTCTGCTGCCTCCCCGGGGCCAGGGTCAGGGACGTTGCCAGGAAGCTTCCCAACCTGGTTCGCCCCTCTGACTACTGTCCTCTTTTGATAGTCCAGAAAGGCTGTGATGACACTGAAGAGAGAAGCCTCAAGGCTATCAAACAAGACTTTAGGGGGCTGGGGCGATTAGTGGAGGGAGCGGGAGTACAGGTGGTGTTTTCGTCTATCCCTACGGTGGCAGGGAGAGGTACTGACAGGACATGAAAAGCTCGCCTGATAACCACGTGGCTCAGGGGCTGGTGCCAGCACAGAAGTCTTGGGTTTTTCAACCATGGGGCACTTTACTCGGCACCCGGCTTGATGGCTGCAGGCGGGTCCCTGTCTCTAAGGGGAAAACGGATCCTGGGCCAGGAGCTGGTAGGGCTCATTGAGAGGGCTTTAAACTAGGTATGATGGGGGATGGGGCTGAAGCAAGGATTGTTGGGGCTGTGCCAGGGGGAACAATGGCAAGGCTGGGGGATAAGGCAATGGCCCAGATGAAGTGCGTTTACACTAACGCACGCAGCATGGGTAACAAACAGGAGAAGCTGGAAGCTATCGTGCAGCAGGCAGGCTATGACTTGGTTGCCATCACGGAGACGTTGTGGGACCACTCTCATGACTGGAGTGCTGCAACGACTGGCTATAAGCTCTTCAGAAGGGACAGGCAGCACAGAAGGGGTGGTGGTGCGGCTCTCTATATTAGAGAATCTTTCGATGTTGTGGAACTTGTGGCTGGGAATGACAAGGTTGAGTCCCTTTGGGTTAGGATAGGCGGGAAGGCCAACAGGGCTAGTGTCCTGGTCGGGGTCTGTTATAGACCGCCGAACCAGGACAAGGAGACAGATGAGGAGTTCTACAGGCAGCTGACAGAAGTTGCGAAACCGTCGTTGCTGGTTCTCGTGGGGGACTTCAACTTCCCTGACATATCCTGGAAGCACAACACAGCCTAGAGAAAGCAGTCTAGGAGGTTTCTGGAGAGCGTGGAAGATAGCTTCCTGATGCTGCTGGTTAGTTAGCCTACCAGGGGTGGTGCCCCGCTAGACCTTCACTTCACAAACAGAGAAGGACTGGTGGGAGATGTGGTGGTCAGAAGCTGTCTTGGGCAGAGTGACCACAAAATGGTGGAGTTCTCTATTCTTGGCAAGGCCAGGAAGGGGACCAGCAAAACCGCTGTATTGGACTTCTGGAGGGCTGACTTTGAGCTGCTCAGGACTCTGGTTGGTAGAGTCCCTTGGGAGGCGGTTCTGAAGGGCAAAGGAGTCCAGGAAGGCTGGGCGCTCTTCAAGAAGGAAATCTTAACGGCGCAGGAGCGGTCTATCCCCACGTGCCCAAAGATGAGTTGACGTGGATGAAGACCGGCCTGGCTTAATAGAGAGTTGCAGCTTGAGCTTAGGAGGAAAAAGAGGGTTTATAATCTTTGGAAAAAAGGGCGGGCCACTGAGGAGGACTATGAGGATGTTACGAGGCTGTGCAGGGACAAAATTAGAAAAGCCAAAGCTCATCTGGAGCTCAATCTGGCTACTGCCGTTAAAGACAACAAAAAATCTTTTTACAAATACATCAATGCAAAACGGAGGACTAAGGAAAATCTTCATCCTTTACTGGATGCGAGGGGAAACCTTGTTACAAAAGATGAGGAAAAGGCGGAGGTGCTTAATGCCTTCTTTGCCTCAGTCTTTAGCGGCAATACCAGTTGTTCTCTGGATACCCAGTACCCTGAGCTGGTGGAAGGGCATGGGGAGCAGGATGTGGCCCTCACTATCCACGAAGAAATGGTTGGCGACCTGCTATGGCACTTGGATGTGTGCAAGTCAATGGGGCCAGATGGGATCCACCCAAGGGTACTGAGAGAACTGGCAGAGGAGCTGGCCAAGCCCCTATCCATCATTTATCAGCAGTCCTGGCTATCAGGCAAGGTCCCAGTTGACTGGCAGCTAGCAAACATGACACCCATCTACAAGAAGGGCCAGAGGGCAGACCCAGGGAACTACAGGCCTCTCAGTTTGATCTCAGTGCCAGGGAAGCTCATGGAGCAGATTATCTTGAGAGTCATCACGCAGCACTTGCAGGGCAAGCAGGCGATCAGGCCCAGTCAGCATAGGTTTATGAAGGGCAGGTCCTGCTTGACAAACCTGATCTCCTTCTATGACAAAGTGATGCGCTTGGTAGTTGAGGGAAAGGCTGTGGATGTGGTCTACCTTGACTTCAGCAAGGCTTTTGACACCGTTTCCCACAGCATTCTCCTCAAGAAACTGGCTGCTCTTGGCTTGGACTGGCGCACGCTTTGTTGGGTTAGAAACTGGCTGGATAGCCGGGCCCAAAGAGTCGTGGTAAATGGAGTCAAATCCAGTTGGAGGACGATCACTAGTGGCGTTCCCCAGGGCTCGGTGCTGGGGCCGGTCCTCTTTAATATCTTCATCAATGATCTGGACGAGGGCATTGAGTGCACCCTCAGTAAATTCACAGATGACACCAAGTTAGGTGCATGTGTCAATCTGCTTGAAGGTAGGAAGGCTCTGCAGGAGGGTCTGGATAGGCTGCACCGATGGGCTGAGGTCAACTGCATGAAGTTTAACAAGGCCAAGTGCCGGGTCCTGCACCTGGGGCACAACAACCCCAAGCAGAGCTACAGACTGGGAGAGGAATGGTTGGAAAGCTACCAGGCAGAGAAGGACCTGGGAGTATTGGTCGATAGCCGGCTGAATATGAGCCAGCAGTGTGCTCAGGTGGCCAAGAAGGCCAACGGCATCCTGGCTTGTATCAGAAACAGTGTGGCCAGCAGGGCTATGGAAGTGATCGTCCCCCTGTACTCGGCTCTGGTGAGGCCGCACCTCGAATACTGTGTTCAGTTTTGGGCCCCTCGCTACAAGAAGGACATAGAGGTGCTTGAGCGAGTCCAGAGAAGGGTGACGAAGCTGGTGAGGGGTCTGGAGAACAAGTCCTACGAGGAGTGGCTGAGGGAGCTGGGCTTGTTCAGCCTGGAGAAAAGGAGGCTCAGGGGTGACCTTATTGCACTCTACAGGTACCTTACAGGAGGCTGTAGTGAGGTGGGGTTTGGTTTATTCTCCCACGTGCCTGGTGACAGGATGAGGGGGAATAGGTTAAAGTTATGCCAGGGGAGTTTTAGGTTGGATCTTAGGAAGAACTTCTTTACCGAAAGGGTTGTTAGACATTGGAACGGGCTGCCCAGGGAACTGGTGGAGTCACCATCCCTGGAGGTCTTTAAAAGACGTTTAGATGTAGAGCTTAGCGATATGGTTTAGTGGGGACTGTTAGTGTTAGGTCAGAGGTTGGACTTGATGATCTTGAGGTCATTTCCAACCTAGAAATTCTGTGATTCTGTGATTTTCAGTTGTGCCCAGCAACAGGACAAGAGGCAATGGGCACAAATTGAAGCACAGGAAGTTCTGGCTGAATATGAGAGGGTACTTCTTTACTGTGAAGGTAATAGAACACTGAAAGAGGTTACTCAGAGAGGCTGTGAACTCTCCTTCTCTGGAGATACTCAAAATGCATCTACATACCGTCTTGTTCAATATGCTCTAGGTGATCCTGTTGGTAGGGGGGTTGGACTAGATGATCTTCAGAGGTCCCTTCCAACCTTGGCCATTCTGTGATTCTGTGATATATGTTTTTGGATTTATTTATGTGATTTTTCAATCTAAAAACCATGTCATGACTGAAAAAATTCCTGCAATGTTTTGGTTGACACATTATATTTTCAAGTGAATAAAATCAGTTCAACAAGTCTGACAGATCTATCAACAGTTTTTTAAGTGTACATCATTGTCTATCTTTTGTCTAATCAAGAATTTTGATTATGTCTGTCTTTTTTTTTTCCGAGACATTACAGCGATTTCAGCAGCTTTTTGTTGTACTATCTAATGTTAAGTTTACATTTAAAAGGACACCATACAAAGAATAGAGTATGAATAGCAGTTTTGTTAAAAACAAGTACGATATTTTGTGGGACATTTCCATTTACAAACTAGGTACAAAATCATCTCTCTGGTAGACACAAATACAGTATGATTTATGACTAAAAAGATAGTATTATTTTCACTTATTTATTGTATGCAAAATAATGTGTGACCTACAACATAATCTCAATCAAGACAAGAATAAGAATGCCACAGTTTGGTTATACACAGTGTAGAAAGATTTGTGGATTACTCCACAGAGAAAGCAAGACTACAAATGATTCAAACAATGTAGATATGAACTCTGCAAGGGAAGAATATAGACCATTTTAGAAGGTACATGTATCAACATGTTCAACAGAATGGAGTCTGCTACTCCAGCATCTCCAGGTTTTTTTTGAGTAAGTATAGCACAAAAGTGAAGTATTTATACAATGGCACAAAAGTGAAGTATTTGTGCTCTCAGAGTGGGACTAGTCATGAAATAATGTATTAATATTTTCAAATGATTTTTTTCATAGTCTGGGCAATTTCTCCATTTGCTGTAACTGAACTCTCCATCCCTGTATTCCCATATAGAGATTATTCAGAATGTAGCTGTAGACATATTGCAGGAAAGGTAAAACAGAGGATTTTTCAATGGTTTCATACTACTATTGGGAACTAATTTACTTAAAAAAAAAAAAAAAAAGTTGAGAAAAAGAGATACATGGACTATGACCTGCGCTGAATATGTGGCTTCTATTCTTTTCAAAACCAAACCCCTCAAATAAAGGAAATATTTTGATATTCCTGCTTTGACACTAACTTCAAGGGGACTTCAAACACTACAAGCTATATGGAAGTTTGGAGAATTTAAAAAACAGCAGACTAGAACATGTCAGCAAATGGAAAAAGTGAAAAACACTTTAAAGAGGAAAATGAAAGCTTCAAAATTCAGGATAGAGCAGAATGTCATAGTCAGGAAAGAAAGAAAATTGTGGAGATAAAGAAGTTAAGTAACATAAGAGAAAACAAGAAAAATTAAAACAAGCAAGACAAACAACAATTTAATTATCAACTTGGTTAACTAGCCAGGAAGTTAGAAGTAGAAAAACAATAAATAAGTATTCAGTAAGGAGACAAAAGTTGGAAAGATTAACTTACATACAAAAAAGCAAAATTGGTTAGTTATTATTATATATGCATAATGTCTGTTTACAATATACTTGAGTCTATATCATCCGAACTACTCAAGTTTGGATACTGCTGACATGTTAAAGTCAAACTAAGCTCATTTTCTTCATTGTCTTTGTATAAAGGAAAACAGTTTGTACTCCAGAAACTCAAAGAAGAAAACTAACTTTTATACCATAGAATCATAGATTATCTTGGAAGAGACTCACAAGGACCATTGAGTCCAACTCCTGGCTCCAGACAAGACCATCCAAAAATCAAACCATATGACTGAGAGCATTGCATAGTTCATCTGGAAACCTACTGTCCAGAATAACACCTGACACAGATATAATGGACATGATATGGTATCTTCTACAGCATTGTGACCTTGTTTGTTTGTTTGTTTTCAAACAAATGTGAATTAAATGTGCTTTTAGGTAAATGAAGTGTTTAAATATGTTATGAGACCTCTCCAAATCCTTTCAGAAGAGTTGGTCAATATTTTTTTTTTTTTTTTTTTTCCATATCATTTTAAAGTGTTCACTCTTACAAAAGCTCAGATTTCCACTTCTGAAAAATATTTTTATAAAATATTTATTTATAACAATATTTTAAACGGATATTAATAAAATTGAAATTTATTATGGACTTTTCTCCTTAGTAGACATTCCTAACTACTTTCAGAAGTTTCCTTCTTTCTTTCTTTCTTTCTTTCTTTCTTTCTTTCTTTCTTTCTTTCTTTCTTTCTTTCTTTCTTTCTTTCTTTTTCTTCCTTAAAAAATCCATTTCTGCTACTACTTTATGAAATACCCTTGTAGGTTTATGCATGTTTAAATAAAGGCTGGTTCTAACCTGAAAGTGTGAGCCAACTTATCTTCTGCATGCTTACATATCCTGGTAGCAGATGTTGGGGAAGTACTTGAAAGGAAGAAAAAGCTTTCCATTTTTAACTCGGTGAATTTCAGAACAGAGCAAGCAACACATGGACTTTAAATGATAATGTTTGCCTACAGTAAACAGCACACTTGGTAAGTCCTGATTTTATTTGGGCTGCATATATATAATTTCTAAAGTACATTTTACAAAATGAAGAAAATTCCAGCAAAGCATACTTGTGAATGAGTAAACAGTGTAAGGGATTAGGGAACAGACAATACGGCGATACAACCCCATAATGAGCCATGTAGCTGTGCTAAGAAAAAAATAATTCCATGTTGTGAGCTTGTCCCTTCTTTTCACAGTAAAAAGTTGTGTGTATAGAAATATGTATACATATATATGTATATATATAAATTTTGGAAACTAAGATTTGAGCTGCAAAGCCAAAGCATGCAGGGGCTTTCAGTGCAGCAATTTTGCCATAGTTCTCTTTATATTCAGCTTAGTAGAGAAACTCTGGAATACCAAGTATTCCAAGTGCCTAAAGTACAGCAATGTGATGACAATATATACATACATATATATATAAATGAATAAAAATAATAATAATAACAAAAAATGATAGTCAAGAGTACTCAAACTGTTGAAAACTTTTAATAGACATGAAGCTAAAAAAGAAGCTGGAGAAGTACACATAATTCATTTATTCAGGTTCAAATATTTCTTCTTCCTTTTTGTAATGGACCTACATAAGGAATCCAGGGAATGCTCTGAAATTGCTAGCAATATCATCCTGACAGAGAATGGACAAACTGAGACATTTTCTAATGATTCCTGAGGAAAAAAGAAGTGGCACATATTCCAAGTAGAGCAAAAAATGAGAATGAGAAACCCTTCCATTTCAGAATAGCCTGGTGTTTTGTATTGTGAATGTTCTTTGCTGTGGGACCTAGTCACTAGTCCAAAACAATTTGAATTACAGTGTATTCTTGTAAAAAGTAGTAACCAGACTTCTCTGGCATAGCTGTGTCCTTCAAACAAGAACTACTTCAACCAAAGAATCTTTTGATTACTTTTATGTTTCACGTCTTGCATTTCAAGGTAAAGATGTCAAAATCATAAATTTAGGTGGAAGAACTATGAATGCTCATCACTTAGCAAAACACTTCCATTTGAAGTGAGGTGTTAGCACATTATTTTGTTTTATTCCAATTTTTGCTTAAAAAATATATTGAAAGAAAATAGGACTGTAGGAAAATTGCGTAAATTCTTACGGTCTGATAAAATTATCCATTTTCTTCAAAAACAACAACAAAACCAAAACTTTACATTCAAAGCAACAAAATATTGTTCATACTGTCCTTGTTACTGTCTGAGAAACTATTTTCACACACAAACAAAATAATCTCAAAAGATGCTTTTAAGGACAATTTATGGTTTACTCTCCATTTACAAAGCTAACCCTGAGATGCCCCTGTCTTTATAAGTATTCCAGAATGGGAAACGATTTGCATTCATGAAATGCTCCATGTACTCCACCACTATTTCAAAGAAATTCTTTGTATACTGGAAGCTGGTGTCATTACATTAATTATGACAAATTATACCTTGATGACTGTACATAGACAGTTATGTTCATAAGACTATCAGTACAACTTACTGTGGCAGGAGGGACAGAAGCTCAGTCCAGGCTGATCTCCACTTGAATGAGTACCCTTCAGCAAGTTTTTTCTTACAGCTCCGAGCCTTCCTTTTAGTAAGTATGGCTATTTTAATTCTAACAAGCCTAGATGTGAAGAAAAGAGCTTTTTACTGGTGCTGTGGGCAAAGTATCAAACAGAAAAAAAATCACAGAATCACATAATCACAGAATTTCTAGGTTGGAAGAGACTGCAAGATCATCGAGTCCAACCTCTGACCTAACACTAACAGTCCCCACTAAACCATATCCCTAAGCTCTACATCTAAACGTCATTTAAAGACCTCCAGGGATGGTGACTCCACCTGGGCAGCCCGTTCCAATATCTACCAACCCTTTTAAAAAAATACATATATATATATATATTTGTTTGGAATGCTTGAATGCTTTCCTTAGGAACTGTAACCACTCTATGTTCATTTTGGTGCCTCATATTGAAATTGAAGTTTTATTTTGTCCACATCCTACAGAACTTTCCAAACAGAAATATGGTATTTATGTGTCAACTGCCTTACCTTTGAAACAGTTCATATTGCTCCTTTTACCAGCTGCAGTATAATCAGAGTTACCTTAGATCTTCTATTTCTCTCTGAATGGGGGACAACTCATTAACATTTTCACCATTCTGGCATCAAAGATACAATAAAATGTTTAGAAAATAATGATCATAGAACATTACAGCAGACACAGGTTATCCTTTTTTTTTTTTCTTTTTTTTCTTTTCATAAAAATTAAGTTATTAAAAATAATAGTTTCATGCATTTTAAATTATATTTTTTCTTTCTTCAAAGTCAAAATTTTAAGGTATTGTGCTTGTGTTTTCTAACATACTATGAAGCTAAATCTTAGGGAAATAAAGCAAACCATTTTAATCAGGAAGTCTCATTAATCTAATTCTTAAGGATGGTTTTAACTCTTCTATTTATTTAATTATTTATTTGTCAGGACATAGTCAGACTGCAGGGTAACCTGTCTAGGGGGTTTAAAGAAATCCCTTGTTCTTATGGTCTCTCCATAAGAACAATCTCTTGTTGTATATGAAAATTCTAGAGAGTTCATGAGAAAAAAGTGTGGTAAAAGCTCTTTGACTGTGAAAAGTAATGTGAACTTCAGGTTTTTGGAAGAGAATTGGATGCAAATGAGTTTCTTCAGTTAAACAAAATACATTTAATTTTATATACCTTACATATGTACTTTTATATATGTATATATATACCTTATTCTAATACTTTTATTCTATTTTTAAACTGGATAGGTTTTTACATGTAGTTTTTAGAAGTTTGGATATGGCTCTTTTATCTGTCATGAAAAGAAATGTCCCTTCTGTTGCTGTATGACATTAACATGGCACAAGATAACTTGTCATGTTTCTAAAGGTCTGCAGACTCGATGGAATGGAAAGTAATGGAGAAGAATACATATAATTAGGTAATTTTTTCCTCTTCTAATTATAAGAAGTTTTAGCTTTGTATGCATTTGATTATGTTTCTACTTTTTTGTAGACTTTCACTTTCAAGAAAAAATCACCGTTATATGACCATTATTAATCATAATATTTATATCACAAATTTATACAATACAATAGTTTACATGGCTAGTCAAAATCACTACACTACATTATACCTATTACTATCTGTTGCTTATTACTTCTGGAACAGGTGCAGCCCACAGTAAATTCCAACCCTGGTCTCATAAATACAGGCCACAATCCCGAATTGTTAAATAGATTAAGGCAGAAATAATGACTTGCCGTTTTGTTGAACACCTGCCATAGTGCTAGCAATAGATCTAAACCTACACATTGCCCCATATTGTAGTTGTGCAGACGTGTGGACTGACTTTGGGAAAAATAAACTGCATGATCCAGAACAGCTTTCAAGAGCCCTCAATTGGAAGAGGCAGTAATATGTATAATTACTTTTTTTCCAAAAATATTAAAAATCGCCTTCCAACATGGAAATTAAGTCTTAATCAATAATTAAATCTTAATTGGTAATTAAATAATGAATATTCATGATACAACAATAATGCAAGTAAAGACATACATCAGGGAGAAATTAAACTAGTTTTTAGAAACATCTTTACTGTGGAGAGGGTTAGAGCCTTTCCTTATTAGCAGTGTTTTATTTCCTTATGTGTCAATATATCTTGCCAAATTTGTGCATCCAACATTTCAAAATTAGAAAATCCTAGGTCAAAATGAGCAAGGTCTAACCGAATGGAAATTTTAGGATTTGTTTTAAGTGTGAGTAGAAATAGATAAATAGTGAAGGTTTTTAAAATCCATCCTGTAGTTTTCACTTTTTTCTTTTTTCATGTCTTCCTGCATTAGTCATGAAAAACATTTCATGCCTATTTCAATTGGTGTGTCATCTTCTGTACCATTACCATTATTACCATTATCATGTAAAAGACTGTAGACAAAGATACTATGAAATTGAACATTGATGCAACTATTGGTTCACATTAAAAAAGAAAAATTGTATCATGAGATACAGTTGATCAAGCAGATGTGACTGTCAGTTTTCCCAGCACCACTCTATGAAAACCTCTCTCCAAATTTTGGAAGATGTGGCAAGTCAGTAGACTAGTGTAGCTGACATATATCTGAATGACTTTATTTAAAATTATTATTCTAGATATTAGTTATCTCCATAGACAGTGATAACAAATATTCAATATTTATGTTTTGAGTTGAATGTATTATTTCCCCAGTTTAAATGTTAATTTCTAACATCACTAACCAAAGAAGAAAAATATATGAAATTATATATCTCTAAATTACTATTTTAGATTTAGATTTTTATTTGGTCATACTATGAGAATTCCATTTTCATTAAAAAAATAAATTACTTTTTACTGCAGTAAGATTGCATTTTGAAAAGGAATCATGTTGAACTGAAAAAAAAAAAAAAAAGAAAAAAAAAAAAGAGAGAGAGAGAGAACCTCAAGACTGCCCAAATATTTCATTATTATTATTTTTTCTTTTTCATGAAGTATTCCTAGGTGTCATGTTGAAACACAAAAATGTATGTATTCTCACCGCTGCAGTATTTATGAATTTAGGGAATAGAAGGAGCAGCTGACTTGGTAATATTATTCAGTCACTTTTTGAGAAGAAATTGATCAAATTCTTGCTCTAAATGAAAGATAACAAAGACCTGAAACTCTAATGTTTTATCAAGTATAGGCACCTTAACTACCTAGCTAGCAATATCCAAGGCACATAAACAGAATTCACTTACCTAAGAAGGTGAGAAGAGAAAGTTAAAGTGTGGAACATATTTCTGTGCTTGAAATGCCTAAAAGATGCATTGAGAATGACTGAAGAAAATCAGATTGTTGCACAAGCAGCAAAGCTAACAGTGCTTGGTTGTTGATGACACTTTGTTTCTTAATCCTTCCTGACTATTTGGCACTGTTTATTCTGTGAGCCTTGGTCAACCAAAAAACATCACATCTTGGTGCTGTATTCAACCTATTTGTTCAAATACACATACATGCTGGTTGGCGGGCTATGTACATGTGCTACATACACTGACTACTGTTCAACATGTACTAGATAACTCTACATGCCTTCTCTTCACTGTGATGTTTAATTCGGATTATTCACAAAAATGGTATGAAAGACATTTCTTATCCTCAGTTAGACTTAGTTAAAACTGACCAAGCAGTTCAGCTGTTATTAGGGAGGGAATGATAAATAGACAGACAGATTAATCTTTAATATAGTCACAGTAGACTCTTTTCATTATCCTATGTGCTAAAACTTGTCTGATTCAGAAATTATGTATATTAGCTAAACTTGAAAACCTGGAAATAGATGTAGATTTTTGAGTAGCCTCTTGAATCTTATTTTCAGATATCACAGTGTCAGTTCATGAATGTCAGTAATGTAGTTTGTAAAACAATAATTTATAACCCAAGTTTCATAAAGTGATAATTTCTCTCTGATTTCTTTCCCAAGTACTGTTTTGAATATTGGGAAGCAAATTGTTACTGAATTCAGCAAAAATAGAACGAAAAAGAAATCTCAGATCTTATTAGTCATGCTAGCATGTAAAAAATCATTTGAAATCAAGGGGAAAGGTGTGTTTAGCGCATTAGAAAATGAGATACAAGAAGTGTAGCATTACATTTTAGTGTTGGAGAAAAAATATATATTTCTTTATTCAAAAGTAATTTGTAATCAAGTTTCAACTGTTATTCTTGGGACTTAGAGAATATTTAATCTTAAACATTTACTGAACCTGCACTTGATAGGAACAAGCATTTAAGACATTATACTAAAAGTGTTGGGCATTTGCAGTGCATTATTTATATATGTGCATTTATATATCTTTATTAGAATATGTCCTGATGGGCCTGATATGCTAGAAAATAAAATAGGGACACTGGTATAAAACAGCATGGATTTATCTGTCTTTTATGCGTTTGTCAATGTTTCTTAAACTCCTATCTATTCTTACAAGCTGCCAGGAAAAATTCCACATATCCAATACTGAGAAAAGTCACAGTATATTTTCTATTAAAATCAACACTCTTTTGTGATTGTAGGCTTTTAAATATTCTTTTATTTCTTTTTTACTTTCCAGGTCATGGTGGACCTTCTGGTTAACATTTTACATTTTTATATGGCTTTATTCCGGCATTTAGCACAGCTCAGGAGTTATGCACTTGTCAAAACAATAAAAATATGCAGCATATATGATTTATTTTTTATTTCATTATTTTTAGAAATGTCTCAGTATTGTTAATATCAACAGGAAAGAGAGTGACAATGAAGCATAAAATAAAAGTACAGTTTTTTCTTATATGTATCCGGTAGAAGTCATCTTAATTTAATACGGTAATAAAGATACAATGACAATATTTTACTCAAAATGAGGAAATGTATGTCCTAATAGGTGATGGGCCAGAGCAGTAATAATTTTAATCACAAAAGACACTTAAACAGCATGATCCCAGTCAAATGCATCAGAATCTTTTACTGTGAGTTACTGGCTAAGCTTTTTTAGGTAGATTATTGTAGTGAGAGCAGATGGTCTCAGTTTATGCCTTTTGTTCTGCACAATTATTGATGTGGATGCTAATATGAGACAATAAGTGGGCTATTTTTTGTCTATAATTGACATTAAATGGGTAATA
Source organism: Heteronetta atricapilla (assembly GCA_011075105.1). NCBI lineage: Eukaryota > Metazoa > Chordata > Aves > Anseriformes > Anatidae > Heteronetta > Heteronetta atricapilla. The sequence continues at coordinate 37,686,255 of CM021734.1, read as the reverse complement.
TTGAGGAAGCATTATGACTAGCTGACAGATTCAAATCCATGTAGTCCTTACTAAAAATCATGCAAGTTCAGAATGTTGTAGTCAAATTACCACCATAATTATCCCTACACAAAAGAGAAACAGAACAAAGAATCAGCAGGGAGAAAAATCCTTCAAGGGTATTTATGGTCTGCAAAGTACCACAGTAAAATTTCAAATACACAGAGGTGACATTCAGGCATCTATCCATCCTCATGTACTCATGTTTGTATATACATCCTAATGTGGACATGTGCTCTGTCCACACAGCTGTTGTGATTTTTATGAGTACAAATACCTACTTGTGTTCACAGAACCAGCAGCAGCTTCCATCCAGGCAGATCAAGCATCTGCCCTCTTTGGGCTGCACCTTTGTTGTAGCTACTAAATAACAAAATGAAATCACCCCTGCCTTGCTGATAATCAGCAATATTATTTACTTTCTTATTTCAGAATGGTCAGGAAAGCCAAAGGTCTTATGTGTATGTGAATGTTTGAAAGTTTTGTTTTGCTTTGTTTTAAATCATTGTTTCTCCTGTACATTACTACAATTAAGGGTGAGAATACAGGTTGTCTACAGTTTAAACTAACATCTGTCAGAAATGTCACTGGGAAAGTTGATTCTGCTTGAGGCAGGAGAGATGGACAAGATAATTTCTTGAGGCTCCTTCAAAGCCCATTTTCTGTGGTTCTGTGATAATGCACTGTAGTAAGCTTTTACTGAGGGAAAACAAACAAAATAAAACAGAGCAACACGGAATTTAACGTGGTATTTAGAACTTCTAATACCTAGTTGAAATCTATAATACTTTCCAGCCTACATATGAATTTGTGCCAAATCAAAGTTCCTGAGACACAGATGTTAAGCACAGATATACATTTGCCAGGTGTGTCCTGATTTTCTCCATAACTTTGACATACAACCTCAGTATGAGCAACAACCTTTTGAGTGATTCTAAGTTACTAACCATTTGAACTGGATCCACCCTGATTTCAGCAGTTTGTGATGGAGAAATAATAATAATAATAATAAAATATTTTTTTAGCAAATTTAATGTCAAATCCCAATTGTGTTCATATCAGTGAAGTTTTGGTAGTTTTATGATTATTATTATTATTGCAATTAATAAAGACCATTTTTTCAACTGATGAAAAAAAAAAATGATACTGTCCTGCATTTTATAAGGCAGATAAGCCATAGAACTTATGTAAGTTTTAAAAATATATGGATAATTGTCAATAATCAGTATTTTGTTTTGTTTTGTTTTTGTTTTCAAATTGAAATAGTCAATGGATTGTTAGAGAGGAAAGTCAGTGTGATTCAAGTTTTAGTACTAGGATGCTGAAAGACAAGCGGTTAGAAGGTATAGTTTCAGTGTGTTTGTGAAAGAAGTTCCCATAAAAATGTGGTAGACATTATTCATTTGCTATATAGGACCCTCTAATTTCTGTACTGTAACACATGCTTATATTAGATACTATGCAAGCAACAAAAAAGCACTTCACAGGTTTCTGATATTCATACATTCCAGCAGCTGGACAGACTTAGCCTTCATATTCTTAAGACAGCTGTATGTTTTACTAGTTCTGCAGTTCTTATATGAAATTATTCCTTAATGTTAAAATGCATTTACATTTAAAATCCCATCTTAAGCTATTATATATTTCTATTTTTTCCTGATATAAATGGGCAGAGCTTGGCTAAGTTCAGTGGAGGTTTGTCAATATGCATATGTTTGGTAGCTGGTTGCTTATTTTTCAGACAACATGTAATTTAGGAAGAACTGAGAATGGCTTTCGCAAAGAGGTACTATGATATTTATTTTCTCTTTGGATGACAGCTAAAATATAGACACAACATGAGAATGCTTATTTATTATGAGGAGACATTATTTACTGGGTTCTAAAGAATTCAACTGAAATGAAATGGAACTGTTTTGTTCTGCTGTCGTTCTTCTGAACGACATATTTTAGGTGAACACTTTCATTGGCTTTTCATTGAATATGCAGTGATTTACCTTGTCCATATCTTGCTATATGATTCCATTAACTCTTTCAGGAAAGTTATTAGTTATGGAAGAGGGTGAAAACAATGCCTTATTAGCCATTACTGATTTACGTAGGAAATTTTATACTTGTAATTGGATCTTTGTGTTTTATACAATTAAAAATCCTGTCTTTTTCATGTCTCATTTGTTTTTCTACCTTGAGTGGATTTTTTTTTTTTTTTTCATTTGAGTGTGTGTATGTGCATGCTAAGATAAATTATTACCTACTGATCATGATCAAGTTTATTTGTAAATTGAATCTCATCTGTAGGTCAGTCATAAAGACATGCCCTAGTATTTCTTGTATATGTATTTCTTTCTGACTTCAGTGGAAATTACACATCATCCAAGGACAGGATGACAGATGACTTAAAACTTGTCATTTAAGGTGAAGATTCACTTACTAAGTAATGTGTACTAAAATTTCTGCTCTTCCATTGGTTTAGAGACATCTTTTTCTTTTTCCTTTTCCTTT
>CM021734.1:37530448-37681256 GCA_011075105.1 Heteronetta atricapilla | reverse complement strand
AAGAAAAGAAAAGAAAAGAAAAGAAAAGAAAAGAAAAGAAAAGAAAAAAGAAAAGAGAAGAAAAGAGAAAGAAAACCTAAATTGTGTTAGTCAGAAGCAGCTATCTTTTTCTAGTTCTATCCATATTTTCTGCTCTACACTTGAGATTCAAATTTGACACACTCGCTGTTCAGAAAACTCTAGCACTATCCCTAAAGAAATAATTCCTCTAAAGGGATTCTTAGCAGTTATGTTGAATTCCTTAAAAATGTCATTTCAACACTCTAATGCTTTTTTGACCAGTGACAGTGTTCAAAGAGGATTTAAAAATCACCTGGTTTGGATGGGAATATTTCAACCTGAGCAGTACTTTACTGCTATTTTAATGGCAATTGAATATTCGGTTTACATCTGTGATAAATGCTCGAGTCCCAAATAGGATTAAAATTAAAGTTTGTAATTTATTAAGTGAATAGAGGCAAGCAAACAGCGCTGGGTGCACCGGGAGTCTCTGCTCCACCAAGATGCACACCTGTTACATCAGGAAGCTGATTTTTATGCTCCTAGACTAATACATATTCATCACTATTCCTAGAAAAGGCAGGGTTATTATAATTATTTCCCAGAATCCAAACCCTCTCCGGACGCATGCGTATCAGTCTCTGGTGGTCTTTCTGGGGGTCTCTTGTGCTGAAGGCTCGTAGTCTTCCTCCCAGGCTTTGTCCTTCGGTCGTCCTTCAACTCCCCCTTTCTCCTTATTTGGTGGATCCCTTTGCCAGACATCAGAAGCTTGGGCAGCATCTCATGCAGAAGTCAGCAGTTTCCAAAAAAAAAAAAAAAAAAAAAACTCCTTGGTCCTCTTGTCTCCCAGACTTGAGTCTCAGTGTTCGTCCTTCAAGCCTTCTATTTACACAAATTGCTAGACTCTTATTTTGCACAGTACAAGAACTATGTACACTAATCACTCTGCTTTTCTTAGATAGAAAGTTACATTTCATCATGCTGCCCTAGCATTGTTTCATACACGACACGAATCATATTAATACTTTTCACAACATCCATGCCAAATTTGTGTCTAAAACAAATGAAAAATCTGTGGTAATGCAGTAAACATACTAGCACACATTATTGCTTGTTGTCTTTTGGATATAGAGTCCAACAGCCTCCCTGCCACTTTTTAGCACTGACCTGAGGCTACTGTACAAAGAGCTGTATAAAGAATGATAAATTGTAAAAATTATCTGGCGTAAGTAGACATCTAACCTGTAGGATATGTGTCTACTGTGGGACTCGGAGAGTTTCTCAGGAAGCTCTGGCTGCCTCTGGACTCTAGAATTACATGATAAACAGGTACACATCATCCTTGCTTCATTTCTTTCCTTGTCAGTAAATACAGAATTCATAGTAGTCATAATTGCCAGGTTCACATCTTACCCCAAAGGAACAAAAATGAGCATTCTGCTTCCATTTCCAAAGGGAAATAAAATCTTTCTGGAGAGGCTTAGTGGGGTCATATACAAAATAAAAATATTAACACCATTGACAAAGCAGTTATATGATGGTCTCTTGCGAACAGTAGTAGACAGCATAGGACACACACCCTGATTTCCTGTAGAAAGATACCTGGATTTGCACCTTTACAAGGAGTGGGGTATCATCCTCCCAGCTTCATAAGGAGGGATGAGGATGTCACCATAGACTGCCCAAGTTACAATATATCTGAGGCAGCCTAATTCCCCTTCCTTTTATCTTAAAGGTATATTTACTATACTGAGCACAAAACAAGTTATTTAAGATACCTAGTCAGTCATTACAGCTTGATTTCCAACTGCTTAAAAAGGTGGACCTCGCTTGCCCTTTGCTTTGGAAAAAATAAGAATTCTGAATTAGTTTCAGACCTACACGCCACATTTATTTTGTATTTTATCTGACAAAAATGAAAGAGCATAAACCAAAACCACTTTTTGTTTGTTTGTTTGTTTTTCTCTTTAACAGCTCAATTACAGGGGCTTCTTAAAAGAAAATCCCAATGAATCATTGTTAGAAGGTATTTTTTTCTTATATAGCTCACACTCAGTGAGCCTTCAACATTTCTAATGTTGAACAGTTAGTCTGAAATAAGTTATTTCAAAATACTGTCATAAAATACATTTGTAGTTTTTGCTTGTGTGTAGAACTGTTGGATCAAAGTCCAAGAAACACTAGAATACCTTCAAAGTGAGATATAGATACAAGGCATTCCTAATACTTCTCTATGTGACAATTCTATGTATTTTACAGTTAATATCTGGGAACTAAGAGGAATAAAAGAAAGCTGCCACAACCCCAGAGAAATAATACTTCCGGCTTATGAAGGCTTTCTAACCAAACATCAAGCAGCACTAGAGATAAATCAAAGCATGTGAATAAAATCTATTGACTTTGTGGCTGCATTTTAACACCCACCCTGGCACCTTATTCAGATAATATTTAATATAGTCTCAAGATAAAAGTTTATCTATTTCAGGTACTTTATTTTATTTTTCTAATATTGTTATGAAATTATCACTATTTAATATTACATTGCAAATAATAAGCATGAACATATTGTATGTATGTACCATATATACACCTGAAAATCTGCAAATGTTTTCCGTTGATTTGAAATCCCTATTCACTCTGTTTGTTTGTTTGTTTGTTTCCCTGAAGACAAAAATGGCTTGTATACATTCATAGAGACCTCTGACCTCAGGCATCCCACTTACTTTTAATTTTAGTTATTATTATTAATACCTAAGGAACAACATGGTGGGTGCTCAAAAGCAGGCTTTGAGAGTCTTGGGAAGATAACACACATAGGAAGTAATCAACATAATTCCTTTTAAAGGTTAATGTATGTCTTTTACAGCATTGCTTAGTCTCTGAGTCCTGCATGGAGGAAGAAGACGGCAGTTGGCATAACGTTGCCTTTGCTCCTTCCCCTACAGCTGCAATATTTCTCCTGTTTCTGTCAGTCATCTCTGTTTCCTGCAGGTGTGTACTGTCCCTTGGAATACCTAAACAGAGATTACTAAAATGTTGCAGTTGAGGGCAGGCTCTTCAGATTATATCTGAAAAGGCATTCCATATATAAGTGTTGTAACTGGGTTCTCAGCAGAAATGTAATTAACAACAGAGATTTAAATATTTAAATTTCCTCTTTGTAGCAGAAGGGAATGGCACCAGGGATAAAAGAAGGCAGTTTACAAAAGCTTTAGGACATTTGAAAGAAATGGTAGAGAAATGATCTAATATGATTTTTTTTCCCCTCCTCTCTAATTTACAGGCTTTTCTGAAATGCTCTGTTTCCTGGACCCAAAGAACAAACCTATTTCTTTTCTTAGGAACCTGTAGCAGCAGCTTCTTGTGATATACATGAAAACATAGAGAAGACTGTCTTCATAACTACCATGAGACCAGCTACTCTTAAAATCTCAGTGTGTTGCCTGTTCAGATCAGATAACAGACAGCAAGAAGAAAGGAGGGGAGGGGAGCGGGGGAGGGGAGCTCTTCCAGATTTCCAGATAATCTCTACTGATTATACAACAAAAGCATCTGAAATCTAAAGTCAAGTGATTAAAAAACAATAATAAATAGATTTCATTACTAATGTATTTTTATTCATTATTATTATCTTACTTCTACAATAGAATGAATGTAGCATTAATACGAGTTACTATGTTGTGATTATCCCAGACTCATGATCTTTGGGTCCTAAAAAACAAGTTAGACCCTTATGAGACTTCTAGGCTTCTTTGTTGTTGTTGTTGTTGTTGTTGTTGTGTTTTTTTTTTTTTTTTCTTTACTACTTTACTCATTGGCCCTGCCTTGCATACAGTTTCCCATATCAGAGTGCTAAGAACAAATTCTATACATTGTAAAATATGTTTAATATGGCTCCAATGTAAGTAACCAAATCCTAATGGGATGTGGTACATTTCTGTCTTTATTCCCAGGTCAGGTACAGATCTCCAGAGACAGAAGAACAGTGGGCTAATGATGATATAGCATCATTTCAGAGTAGTATATCTTACATCCAATATTGAATCAAGGTGCTATCTCTTCTAGACAAAGTCAAAAATGCTCTCATCCTTCATGATTTGTAGGACTTTAACTTATATTTTGACCAGTGTTCGTTGTGTTTCTGACTTTTCCTCAGTGAGAAAAAATGTTTTATTTTGCTGTAAAATTAATGCAACAAATTATTAAATGTATTTCTTAGACACTGGAAGTAAACATTTTTTTTTTTTTCCCTACATTTTATCATATGTTTAGAAGTGATTTGACTTTTTGTGTTTTGTTTATATTGCCAGCCAAATGGAAAGGGTTTGAAAACATATCAAATTCAGTACAGCAGTTCTGGCAAATGAAATGTGTTTTTTGTGCAACTACTAACTTTGGATTCCTAGTAACCAAGGGTGGGCATATAGTATGATATAGAAAAAAATATTATAAAACATTGTAGTTGATCAAAATTATGATAATGTGAAGCTTTCAAATCTCACATATTAGTGCTTTACTATGCTTTTTTTCCTTCCCTATTACTGACCTGTCTTATTTTATTAGCATTAATTAACTAAAATTTTGAATGAATATATTTGAAGTAGTTCTCCAGAGCAAACAAAATGAAATCTGTCAATTCATTTTGTAAATAGGCCTTGGTTATATTTTGCACTTACTCCATATTCATGCTCCTTTAAGAGGCTTTGCAAATGTCAAACTACATACAGATTGTTGAGAAAACTCTAGAATTATCATCTGAAAATGTTCCCATGGTCACGCATTCTCACTGATACCTCTGCATATTCATAAGCTTTTGGGAATTTGCACAGAACACTTAATGCATCTCATCCACCTCGCCTCCCTCCTGCCCCAACCTGCACAGAAACGGGATTGTCATTCATTTCCATTACTAGAAGTGCTCTTGTGACTGAAGAAAATGTTTTATCTTCAGCAATCATATGTTGCCACACTAAGTACATTATACAAATATTTGTGTGGAGAACACATAAACCTCCACGAGCATTCTCTTCTTTTCTAAAGATGAAAATTCCCTAATTTGAGTAACCTACACATATACATAATGGGCACAGCTTGAATATTTAAGTAGGGTAAATTAGCTGTGTTGGAGACACACACACACACACACACACACACACGTAATTGTGATTAGAAATATTTTATAGAAAATGAACTGCTCAAAAAGAAAGCAGTAGTCTGGGAAGTAGTAGAAAAACCCAAGTGCTCATGTGTCCCAATAAAGAGTGTGTAACTGGCACTTCCATTGACTTCTGTGTCCTAGCTTTCACTGCTTGCCAGACACATATTTCATATAATCTCACTGATATTTCTGGACACTACCTTATTGAAATTTACTGTGTTCAAACAACGATATGCATACATACAAAAGAGGGTCAGGGAACTTCAAAATATAATTTCAGTCATTTTTACCCTTTATATATTGGGAGGGAGGGAAAATATATCTGCATGGCAAAACTTTTGTCACAGGATTACAAAGAAATTTGGAACTCTATGCTTGCTAAATTACTCTCCTTTTGAGATTTTTTTTTTTAAACACCAGACATAATTTTAAAGCACTGAAAAGGGGAAGATTCTTTTTACTACAAATTTAGCAAATTACAGATTCTTCAACTATCTTTTTTTTTTTTTTTTTTTCCTGTAAACATACAATTAATCTTGATGTTTTTGTTGATGTTTGTCTCCACTTTAATTTCATATTTTCTCAGGTTGCTTCCATTATTATGGGATTCAGATCACATACCTTCCTTGTGAATGACATCTGGAACTGTCAGGCTCTTTGATGCATGTGAGATTTTATGTACGTGTCCATTTTCAAGTAGATTGTTTAATTTTGATAGTTACCTTTCCATGTAAACAAGTGCTAGATGAAGGCCCCAAGGAGGTTTCATACACTATCATTTTATTAATTTGCCTTGTTCTGCACCTACTTTGTGAACTACAGAATACGTTTATTGACTCCTTGATCAAGTGCCTATTAAAGAAAACATCAGCACAGCTGAGTGTGGATCTCCAATGGTGACAAACACATTGGCTTGTTCAGCATCTTTAGCCTTTTAATTGATATATACTCATGCATCTAATATGCAAGGTTTAAAATTGTCAGTCATTCTCACTTATTAAAGACCACCAAAAGCCAGCTGCCTAAAGACTTTTCAACAATATATATTTTTTTTCAATATGGTATTGATTTTGCAATAATTATACAGTTGATGGAACCAACATAGGAATATTGGAAAATGTATGTCTAACAAATGCTATATATTTGCCAATAGGTAACACAACACCAGTCAGCTTTTAGAAAAGCTGCAGTTGTATACAATTTCCTGTGCATAAAGGTTTATCCTGTTTTGAACCAACAAGCAACTATGAATTAATCTGTGCTCCTATCATTTCATCTGGTGACTGCAGAGTACTAAAAAAATACAAGGCGCTAAACATTAACTCTTATTAGATATTTTCCAGATACTCAGGATAAAGAAAATGGAAGATCACAAAGGCAGAAATAGCTGATCTATTCACACTATCTAACATTATTCATCAAAGTGCCTGAATTATCCTAGAAAATAACTATCTAATGATGTCTCCAGGAAACAATGCAAAATATCAAATCTGCTTTTTTTTTTTTTTTTTTTTTTTTTTTTTTTTTTTCTTTTCCCAGCCTCAGGTGCTCCAGAGTCCTTCGGGGGCTCTGACTGCAGAAAGTACCCCAGTTCCTCTCTCAGGCATCTGTCAAATGGGACTAAAGTGACAACATCATCAGCAGTGATACAGTAATTTAGTTCTTTTTACTGCTGCTTAGGTATGCTTTGTGTTACTATGTGAATTGCTGGAGAGGAAAGTAGATCTATGTCTCTGTTCACCTGGAGTAATTTTTATCTTCTGGTGCACTATCCTGCAGCATTCTGCACTTTTGTCCATGTGTCTCTGCAGGCTCCTGTTTTGTCCTTCCACTTGTTTTAATTCAATTGCATGCAGACATTTCTTCTCAAAATAATATTTTTTTTTCTTTCCTCTTTCATTTTTAATTTAATCTTGTCAATTTCTCTTTGTTCATTCTATTCATTTCTTACAGTTCTAATACTGCTAATTGGTTCTTATGTTTTGATGTAGGGTTCCTCCTTAAAACAGCTGTACTTAACAAATCCAAAATTAATTCATCGTTTCAGTTGACCATGGCAATAATAATAATAAAAAAAAAATACTATTTTTTTTCCTAGTGCACATATAGTGCTCTCTATCTGATGCACTGCATTTTTCTCACCCTAACTCACCCCTAAAACAACCTTAGTATCAAAACCCAGAACATGGTTGATGCAAAGAGATAAGAATTCAAATAAAAGTGAAATCATCAACTGTAGCTTCAGAAAATTGTCAGCTGTTAGTCACAAACCTTGCAAGGATGATGGCAGAAAGGCTTACAGAGAAAGCTCAGTTTCAGCTATATTTCTTTAAACCAATTTTGATTATTCATTTTTTCATTCATTGATATTCATTCATTTGAAATGCATTTTGATATAGTCCAAGAAATAGTACTAATAATGTCCTACCTTGGAAGTGAAGTTTGGAAACAGAAGGGGAAGCCAAAGGGGAAGCCAAGTAGGACATGGTTGAAGTACCCTAGTCGAAGTGAAACTGACTTGGTCCTTGCTGATATAGCATCATCAGACATCCTCAGGGATGGAGAAGACCTATTTTTTTTTTGTAAACTAGATGCTGCAATAAGTTCTATATTAATATGATGATATATATCTCTAAGAAAAGTTTCTCACACACTGGTTAAAATAATTCATATTCTCAGGCTGCCTTACTCTTTTTATTTTTATTTTTATTTTTATTTTTATTTGGATATGTATTTCTATCAGTTTCTGGGACAAGAGTTCTTTGAAAAATATGTTTCCATTTCTCCTCATCACATTCTTTCAAATATTCCTCAATACGGATAATTGTGTTATTTTATAACACAGAGTTTCTCTGTCTTCAAATTGGGCTTTATGGAAAACTTACAGTTCTAAGATAACTTTCATGTGGTCACTGGAGCTGCTGATTTAACAATGATAAATTATCTGTTGCATTTAGAGCAGTGATATTTGTTCTACTTTCTGCATGTTTTGATGAACTAATGAAAAAAAACCACCTCTGTGCCTAAGCAGAGTATCATAATACTTCAAAATATAATCAGTGACAGTAAGTTTTGCTACCCTTTTGTGGACAAAACTCAGACATAGAAAGGATAGGTAAAAGAAAGCAGTGAAGAATTGGAGGAGTCACTGAGGTTTTGGAAAGTGATGGTAAAAGAAATGGGCTGGGATTTATTAAATGAGGTTCCAAATGGTGTCACTGGAAAAGGTGGGATATCTCAACTCTATCAGTAGCTAAAATGGTCTGAGTAGTCTGGCCTTGGAGTGTAAATTCATCCCTATCCTGAAATCACTATTTTCCTCGCATGCATAAATAAATAATCAAATAAGTAAATAAGTAAATAAATAATCATAGTACTACTACTAATAATAAATGGACAGAAAGGAGAGAAGGAACTGGCCCACTCCACTCAAATTCACAGTATTGTCTAGCTGCCTACCTGCACAACTTGAGCTAAAACTGATTGAGTGAAGATGCGGAGCAGTGGAACTATTTGCTGACATTTCTGTCATATGGAAGGGGAACTGGTTCCATATCTATAAAAAAACAAACACCAAACAAACAGAAAACACACACACACAAAAAAACATAAATCACAAGCTGGAGGAAATTAAGCCATATGTATATATGTGTGTGTGTGTATACATATATATATATAAAATCCCAAGCTGTAAAGGTATATTTTTTGCTATGGTCTCCAAAAATAATATGAAGTTCTGAATGACAATTGTTCCTGGAGGTTCTCTCCTCTGTTTCCTTCCTCATGGCAGGAGTCAGATGAAACAAGTTGTTATTGTCCTGTTATTGTCCTATTGTCCAGGTGGGACAAATAAATATCAGAGATCCATAAAACATATGCTCCTCAGATAGCAACCTTTTAGGAAGTGATAATTTAAATTAAAATGGATTATTACAGCCATAGGTCTTAGGGAAAGAAGAAGAGATTTAAAGCCAATAATCCCAGAAAACAGATTATGCATGAATGGAATAGAAACAAAGCATGTATTAAAAATAAATAAATGAATAAATAATTGAACAGCAAATAACACAATTATGTTTAAATGTTTGTCTTTGTATTAATATTACCCTAGAAAAATGTGTTAATGGACAAGTTTGGCTGTGGAAGAAGTACTAAAACAAAACATGTTATTAAAAAACTAAGTTTGAGACACTGATGCCCTTTTGAGGCACTCTTTGCTGTTTCTTTAACAGAAGACAACACTACCCAACCCTACCCTATACAGAAAGCTTCAGGCACTATACTCAACTGAAAAGAACACCTTGCTACCTACCTCTATCAGTCCTTAGGTATAAGGACTAACCTTAGGTAATCTTAATAACATTTATGTTCCTACCAATATAGAAACATCAAAGGTCTAAAATGCTTTTAACTACAAGGAGTATGTGAATTATACATTTTTAATGAGCTAAATTATAGGTATGAAGCAGCTTCCTGTCCCTACTGAAATCCATTATTGTGCTTTCTATTCACAGTATGTGTTTATCACAGACAATCAAAGTAGACAAAAGCAGAATTTGTCAGTATAAACCCTGTAGATTCTGCCTTTTCTGTTCTTTAAGATGAAAATAATTTCCTTATTTTGACAACCTATGGGTTTTCAACATCATTGTCAGTGCATAGAATATACGTTTGTATTTCTGTGGGAATGGTAGAGAGATGGAAAATGTTTTTATCACAGAACAAGTTCAGATAAACATTTTGATGACGTTTCAGCTTGCTAAGAATCTTCATAACATGAAGATTTGTTTTTATTTTATTTTATTTCAGAAATATGTCTGTATCTTTTGAAGCAGAATCTTCATGAAAAATCAAATAAAATAACACTTTATTTCCTTTCTTTTTTTCCTTCCTTTCTCAGCAGAGTGTGTTATCTGACTGTAGGAATAATGAAATACTGAGGATTTTATTTTATTTTATTTTATTTTATTTTATTTTATTTTATTTTATTTTATTTTTGATGCCTAGTGTCTGTGATCTACTACCACAAGAAACAATGACTTAAATGTCTGCTTGATTGCATATGTAAATGTTCTCCTCTGATGAATTCAAATGTTATAAGCTGCAGTAACAACATTGGGTAGAATGTTGTCTTCATGTTTCATGACACAAAAATAGAGATTACAGTAGTTACTTTCTTGAGAATGAGATTCCCAGAAAGATGCCAAAGACCTGTTAGAGAGTAGCTGAACCAATAAATTGGTTACAAGACAATGGTTACAATGGTATGCTTACAAGACTTTAGCATGTTTTTTTTTTTTTTTTTTTTTTTTTTTTTTTTTTTTTTAAATCAGTCTTCTGATCATACCTGGATGCCATACTTCAGTTGGTCCCCTGATCATTTCCTTTCAGATGAAACTTAACTAGAACACATTCTCCAGGGGTGCACTGAATGTTCTCCAACTAGCAATGGTCATTTGTTCAACAGCACCCTGATGCAGCTGGTCTGAAATAAATGTGGAGGAATGGATCTGAGCTTCTCCACACATTTCATTCTGTATATCTGCCCCCACTGGGAGAAGCAGACCTAGCCTCTCTGTTTTACAGCTCATGGACACAAGACTGAATCCTTACTGGATTTTTACAATCTCCCTGTCCTTAGTTGTTTTGCAGCATGTTCTGTCCTCTAAACATATGAGTATTATCAACAAGAACTATGTGTTTAAATATGCTACTATGAATATTTGGGGTACATATGTCTAAAAAAAAATAGTTCTTTTTGTGTTTGCTAAGAAATCTGAAAATCCTTCTCCCCAAAAGATATCTCCTCGTGCATACACAGGGAACCTGAAGACAAACTAGATTTCACTAAATACTGATCTGAACCCAAAGCATTCTGCTTAATTTTTTGTGTGGAAAAACATTTTTGCATAGGAATAGTAAAGAGTGAAACTAGTACAAGTTTCTGATTATTTCATACTGGGAAAATTGACTTCATGATATTCAGGTTATATCCTGTGTTGTCCTGTTCCAGTAAGTGCAGGCAATATTAAGTTACTTCACTTAACATTATATTGAAAATAATCTTTCGGTCCAGCCAAGAAAATAGTAATTTCTCATGCCATAAAATCTTCTTTACTAGCTAGCTCTGGTTTATCTATTTTTAATTATCTGTGCTATGACCTGAAATCATTAATTATTTCTCTGCAAAACAAAGTAGACCTCAATGATTTTCCTCATGACTTAATAATTATCCAGAAGTATGTGAACTATTGCTTAAAAAACCCATGTGAACATCAGCCTTCTTGCTTCAACAACAAGAAGCATAGCTTCTTGTTGTTGTACTCAACAACTTCTTTGCCTCTGTCTTCACTGCCACTCAGCCTTCCCAAGTCTTTCGTTTCCCTGAACCCATAACCATTCAGTGCATAAGGAATTGGCTTGAAGGTCACACACACAAATTGGTGGCCAATGGCTCTATGTCCCAGTGGAGGCCTGTGATGTGTGGTGTACCTCAGGGGTCTATCCTGGGACCGTTACTGTTTAATATCTTTATCAACAATACAGACAGTGGAGTCGAGTGTACTCTCAGCAAATCTGTAGATGACACAAAGCTGAGTGGTGCAGTTGATACAGTAGAAAGGTTGCCATCCAAACTTGACCTGGACAAGCTTGAGAAGTGGGCCCATATGAACCTAATGAGGTTTGATGAGTCAAAGCACAAGGTGCTGCATCTGGACTGGAGCAATCACAGACATGAGAAGAAGAACTCATTAATGCAGCCCTGCAGAGAAGGACTTGGGGGATCTGGTGTATGAAAAACTTGACATGAGCCAGCAGTGCACACTTGCAGCCCAGAAGACCAACTGCATCGCATCCTGGGCTGCATCAAAAGAGGAGTGGCCAGCAGGTTGAGGGAAGTGATTGCCCCCTTCTACTCTGTCCTTGTGAGGACTGACTTGGAGTACTGTACCCAGGTCTGGAGCCCCCAGCACAAGAAGAGTGTGGAGTTGTTAGAGTGGGTTCAGAGGAGGGCCACAAAGATGATCAAGGGGCTGGAGCACCTCTCCTACATAGAAAGGTTGAGAAAGCTGCGGCTGTTCAGCCTACAGAAGAGAAGGCTCCAGGGGGACCTCATTGCAACCTTTCAGTACTTGAAGGGGACTTATAAAAAAGATAGGGAGCAACTCTTTGCTCAGTTGGGTCATGACAGGATGAGGGGGAATGGTTTTAAAATAAAATACAGGGGAGATTTAGATTAGAAGTTAAGAGGAAATTCTTCACTCGGGGTGGTGAGGCACTGGCACAGGTTGCCCAGAGAGGCTGTGGATTCCCCATCCCTGGGGGTGTTCAAGACCAGGTAAGATGAGGCCCTGAGCATCCCTGCCTATGGCAGGGGGATTGGAACTAGATGATTTTTGAGGTGCCTTCCAACCTAAGCCATTCTATGATTCTGTGATCAGCCAAAGCTAATTTCTATGGGTAATGACAGTTGGGAGGAGTGGTTTCATGCATGTGTGGCATGAGAGAGCATGTGGCTGAGGGTCCTCATTTGAGTGCTTTATAGCGGGCCTTTTTAACTTCAGAAATAGAGGAACAGAACCACTTAAATAATGACTCCTTAGGTATTCACTGAACCAAATATATTGATAAAGGAAGGTTATGATTTACAGTATCTTTTGACAATCAGACTTTTTATTCTCTCTGGATCTATAGAAACATTTTTTTTTTTCAACTTTACCTGAAATATTTCAAGGTAGATCCACGGAAAACAAAGAAAAATCAAGACTTCTAAAAGTAAATTTATTTATTTATTCTTAACGCATAGGTCCAATGGAATCAACCTGCAAATTGAAAAGCCAGTTAAAGTTTCCTCTTTTGTTCTAAAGGATATTCACATTTCATAGGGAAACAGTCCAATCTGCTCTACCAGATATGTTGGAATAAGGTACTTTGGATACCTTATTTTGACATTTTATGTCTACATATGAGTTATCTTAACATATTCTGAAACAAAACCAAGAAACTAAGCTTTGCCAGAGACCACAGGGTGACATAACATTTTCCTTTTGACTCAGTGAATATTAAATATTTTATAGGCAGTTGAAAAACTCCTCATATAAAGACTGCAATTGCAAAGTGGAACATCTATATTCTGTTAGTAAAATAATTTATACCAAATGTATCAACAGAAGCAAGAGAATGAGATCTTTTTCCTTCAGAACAAATTATCCTCTTGAAAACACTTTTTTTTTCATATGTGAGAAATACAGACTCAAATATACCAAGCAGAGAATAGTACTTTTACCTGGTCTAAGGGGTAGCCATAGTCATGGAAAGCAGCTGCTACTGTCTCGTCATGAACCAGAATAAGCATTGATTTCAAACTAACTTCCTCCTAAATCACAAGTAGCTTTGAACACAAGAAAGGTTAATTTTCTAGAAACAGACAGTAATAAACTAAAAGTGAATGAAAAGGATATTATTCATTTCAATGGTAACTAAAATCAGTATCATAGGATTATAGAGTCATAGAATCATAGAACCATAGAATCATAGAATGGCCCGGGTTGAAAAGGACCTTAAAGATATCTAGTTTCAACACCCCTGCTCTGGGCAGGGTTGTCAACTACTAGAAAAGGCTGCCCAGAGCTGTATCCAGCCTGGCCTCAAATGCCTCCAGGGATGGGACATCTACAGACTCCCTGGGCAACCCGTACCAGTGCCTCACCACCCTCTGAGTGAAAAACCTTCTCCTAATTTCCAAACTAAATCTCCCCCATCTTAGTTTAAAACCATTCCCCCTTGTCCTAACACTGCCAACACATGTAAATAGGTGTTCCCCCTCCTGTTTATATGCTCCCTTCAAGTACTGGAAGGCCGCAATGAGGTGTCCCAGTAGCCTTCTCTTCTCCAAGCTGAACAAGCCCAGTTCCCTCAAAATTTCTGCATAGGAGAGGTACCCTCTGATCATCTTAGTGGCCCTCCTCTGGACCCATTCCAAGAGCTCCACATCCTTCTTGTGCTGGGGTCCCCAGGCCTGCATGCAGTATTCCAGGCTGGGTCTCACAAAAGCAGAGTACAGAGGGACAATCACCTCCCACTCCCTGCTGGCCACCCCTTTTTTAATGCAGTCCAGTACATAGTTGGCCTTCTGGGCTGTAAGTGTGTACTGCTGGCTCATGTCCAGCTTCTCATCCATTGGACCCCCAAGTCCAAGTCCATATATGCATATATATGTTTTCATAATTTAGTTCTGCTTTAACTGTTATTGTTCATCTTTATTTTCCTGTAAGATACAAAATATTCTGAAGCACTGAATTCATGTATTAAGAGGACAGAGATACCTAGGTAACCATTTACTTTGAAATAAACTTTCATGTAAGATGCTCTCACATCATCAATATTTACTAAACAGTATGCCATAATATTATTTCCATACTGTCTTGGACTATATCATAGATATAGTGGTCAAGTTTCTTTCTTCTAGTGAAGTCTTTCTTGTCATAGTGAATTACAGCAAAGTTTTTGTGGTGTGAATTTTTCAGTTTAAGATTTCTCTCTGATTAAACAACAGGCTTACTGACAGGGACTTTTTTAGTGGTTAGCTTTTTTAGTAACATATTTTCTAAATAAGAATATCTGTTTTGTAGTCAACTATCACTTTCTACTTCCAGAGTGAACTGCTGTAGTTTAATATCCAAATGTCAAATTCTCCCAAGAATTGTTACACTCTCTTGAGCAAGATTTGATGAGATGATTTTCCTAATCCCTGGGAGAAGACTCCACCTTTCTTATTTCTATGGATGATTGCCCAGTCCAAAATATTAAACTGGTGTCCTCAGTGTATATGAACACTGCTAGACATATAAACAGCGGAGATTAAGGTCCATAAAAATGTCTAAAAAATTTCAACAGTACCTGTGACCTTATGAAAGCATTTATATGACCTATCAATTTTGTAATCTTCTCTTCAGTGAAAATACTTATGAACTAGGATTGCAAATTAGGCATACCAATAATCAGATACACATTTTAAAAGCCAGTGGTATGCAAAGTTCTTGTTAATGTTCTGCTGAAATGTAATGAAACAAACTTATATTGCCTTGTGGATACTTAATTGGAAAATTTGCATACACAAAACAATGAATTTCTATGAAAATCGTGATTTTGTATGAAAATCTTTCTTTCAATAGATTTTAGGGTGCTAATCCAAAAGGGATAGTAGGGTTTGCATATGAGATTAGGGGATTGCTTCTTGGAATAACAACATTCTGTCTTCAAAATGCCAGTCAAAATAGTGTCTATATTTCTTCCCGTGTAATTAGTATCTTTGTCATGTTAAGTGTGACACAAAACATGGGTAAAAGTGATATAATGAAGCCTGATTTCAAACTCTATGGAGCTGATATCAGGAGTTTGGAAAAAGCAGATGCTAAGCATATCAAGTACTGTGATTGTCCCTCTGATTCACAAGATGGATATGCATTTTTGCTGGAAGACATTTCACAGCTTTCGAACCTTGTTGCTCCCATATATAATCAAATTTGGCCCTCAACATGTAACATGTAAGAGAAGGTGTTCCCATGTTGAAGATTCACTTTATTTTGTAATAAGAAATAGTACAAATCTACTGATACCCAGTGTACTTTTGTTAGTTTTCCAGCTTTTATAATTAATACTTAATAATGGCTGAGATTCTTTTACTTATCTCAGTTTTTAAGGCTTCACTCACCAATGAGTTACAGCAGGTCTTTTTATTAGCAATGTATTAACTAATATAGCCTCACAGATACAAACTGGTTAGAGTCTTTGATTTTCTTAAAATTGTTTAGGTTTAAAGGAGGGAAGAGCCATAGCTGTGTAACTGTTGTAATGTTATAACTGTTGTAATGTTATAAGAGTTCCTATATTATAAAAGTTATATTGTTACTGAAGATATCTTCTGCTTTATAAAGACTTATATTCCTCAGGAAAGAAAAAAATACTGTGACTAAAATGACAGGCATCTATGTTGGTTTTGTTTGTTTGTTTGTTTGTTTTGAGCATGAGTAAAAGTTATCTGCCTACCATGTGTGTCATATAGCACTGGATCATAAAAAGAATTGGATTATGTCAGAAGAATTACTTTTTATCTGGTAGCCATTGATTTATGAAAAACATGTAATGTGAAGCAATAATACAGTTACAACTTCAAAGACTCCATGACAGATTCTGTGCTAGATACATCTTTGTATAACAAATCTTTCTATATCACTTAACAAAACTCCCTTGAATTTATAAGTATTATCTAGCTCACTCATTCTTCTTAGAGTGCTGTATTGACTTTGGCCCCAGGCTTGGGTCCTAAGTGCTGTCAGGTCCTGTGCAATTGTGCACAGAATGCTTTTGTAAGTTTTGAAACCCCTGAAACTATGAGTTAATGAAAGTATTGACAGAATCTTAACTAGAGCATCCTAAACATGATGCTGTAACTATAACACTGTGTTCTTCCAGAGGGAGAAATCTAGAATTGGACACCATTAGGATGCAATTTATTTATTTACTAAGAGGAGAGGTGTTAAAATTAACAACGAGAAAATGGGTTTAACTGCCAGTAAATGTGCAAAGTATTCATGAAAATGCCACACAAAGGATCTGTTCTCCTGGACTGAAAGTTGAGGGGCAGGTGGCAAGAATAAGTCAAATGAAATGATATGAAATAGCCCAGACCTGCCTGTCTCTGTGCTGTCATGACATTCTCAAGCATTTCTATATGCTAATTCACATTTTTTTTTCTCTGATTTTAGCCACTCACACTTTACAGCTGCATTTGTCTAACTTTGTCATTATTTTCAATATTTAATGTGACGTTTCCTTTTGTGAAGGGTGTCACATACCTGTCATTTGAAGACTGTCTAACTTCTAAGGCTTAAACAATGGCTGATACCACCCTACTTACCTGGAAGAATTAGATGTGTCAAAAGAATAGTTTTGCTTCCTTACTCAGGTACCCTTTAATCTTTCTGAAATGGTTGCCAAGAATCCAAATAATGATGAAGAATTTTATGACATTTTTCAACCTGGAATTTTACACACCTTTCCAATGTATTACTTAGCAAGAAAAAAATAATAACACTCCCAGCCCCAAGAAACTCTTAACTATCAAACTCTCTAACTTTTCATTTTAATTAAATGGGAACCTTTTTTAATTGTGTGTAGATCTGTTTTCATTAATATTTGCTATTTATTTTTCAGTTCATTCTTTTCCATCCTCTCTTACTTTTAACCACAGAAGGTAAGCAAACAAGAAAACAAATAAACAACCACCCTCCACCAGTTGTCAGTGTTCATTTGGAACATTTTTCAAGTACATTATCTAATTGCATTTCTATGGATTTTGGACTTTCTGTGAATCTTTTGGAATATGCAGTTCTGTGTATTTTTAAGGTATCTTTCATTCTAACTGAATCAGAATAAGCTCTCATAGTTTTTTAACCAAATTAATCTTCTGAATCTTGTCTTGAAACAAGAATATAAATTTCCTTTTCTAACACATCAATTTTATACTACAGTAAGAAAAAAATGACAAAGAAAATGACGTCTTCATGAGACATTGATGCATGAGCCTTTTGCCTCTATCTCACTGCACCAATTCTAAACACAAAACAGCAGCAGGTTTTGTAAATGTGGTCTTAGATAATTGCATGCATAGTTCACACAGAAATCAACCTGAAATTTCATAAATCCAGACACGAACAACTTAGAAAAAATAAGTAAAATGCATCAGTCAACTATAATAAAATTATAGGGTGAACAGTAGATTTGCCATAACATTTTACATTATTAATTAGGTGCAGTAAAAGTAAGGATAATATGATAAATATGCCATGTTTTAATGAGCTATAAGCAGTTAGGAACTGGCCTTCTACATCAATGAAGAGATGATCTCCAATGTATATAGGGACAATGACTTAGTCTGGGCATAATACATGTACATAACCTTATCCAAAAACAAACAAACAAACAAAACCTAACAAACAAAGAAACAAATCGCAACAATTCCCAGAACAATAAGTGATGAGTGGCCCACACAAGTCCCTTTGCACCATAAAAAACTTTTGGTCTACTACTGTTGTTCCATCATACAATTTAGAAATTCTTGTGCTTCAGGGCATAAATCAGTCATTAAGCCTGCAAACACAGTTGATTTCAACAGTTTTGACAGGTCTAGTTTAAACTGAAATATGAAATCTTGCCCAAATCAACATGTATAAATATTTAGGTCAATTAACTGTAATTTTGTTTTGAAAGGAAGCCGGAAAGGTGTTCAACAGTACTTATATGAGGCAGTTACACAATAATAATATTGTAATTTTTCCTGCTTCCATTTTGTGCAAGTGTGTGTGAGATTTTTTTACATCCAAATACCTTTTTCCTTTTCAATTGAAGCTTTTGCAATATACTCAAGTATTTTACCTGGGCATAAATATATGACAAACAAGAAAATATTTTATTTATGCCTACAATGGAAATTCTCTGAGATATCTTTCAAATAATTTGGACTAGGCTAGAAACAGAAACGGGATTACATCAGGAATATCTTGACAAGTTGTAACCCTCTCTTTTGTGCTAGAAAAAGAGACTAGTGATGGTAGTTCTCTACTTCTCTTTTTCCTACTCTGTTGAGTGGGACAAACCAGCAGATTTTTTCTATTTGTTTCCAATTACAGTTAAATTATGACTAAAGGGTTTTTTATTTTGTTTGTTTGCTTGCTTGCTTTTTATCTTTGCTTAAAGTGCATAACAATTTATGCTCAGTGTCATGGTATGCAATTTTAAAGACTAGAAAAGATTAAATAACACAGCATGGAACTTCCTCCAGGAAATAGTGTGCATTTCTTCTTTACCTTTCACATGCTCTCATACCCAGTAGAGTGCCACAGCTTCTTTACATTTCCTTCAGTCTGGAAAATGGGGCTGAGGACCTGCTAAGAAGGTGCAGCCATATGCAGCAGTGTTTATGGCACAAAGCAGAGAGTTCAATATTTTAATTCGTATTCAGCATGAATGAATGCCTGATTCCATCTGTTCTTCACCCTGTATTTTATCTACCTTCTTTTTAAGCTAATCTGTTCCCATCTATTCTTCTTTCAAAAACTCTGCCTATAGGACAGACATCTATGAGAATATCTGTGCAGTAAGGACATAATTTTCTGTTTAATCCTATACCTCTCTCATATATTTAGTATTTTGAGGAATACTGCATACAGTTCAGTGACATGTTTGAGACATCTACTAGACTATTAACACTTTGATGAAAAGAAACCTAACTCAGTTCTGACTCTGAGTGACCCAGTTCACTTTAAGTGACCCAACTTTGAGCAGGGACTCAGAGCTGGACTAGATGATCCACAGAGATCTGTTCAAATTTCAGCTCTTCTGTGATTCTTTTGTTTCTCACCAAATTTTATTGTTAGACCTGCAATGTTTTATTGTCATTAATATGTTGCTTAATTAATGCTGCTGTTTCAAAATTCTATTCTTGAATGTCTAAAATTTGATATTAATACAAAAGGTAACCAGTCATGGTGAGCTGTATTTCTCCTTTGAACCTCAGACTCAGAGAGCCTATTTCACATGTAAACCATATCAAAAGTAGAACTGGTAGCAAATTTCTGAAAGATTTTTTTTACTTTCAGAGGGATAAGTTTGCTATATATTTATTTATTGAATAGAAATTGAAATGTGCTGCTATTCCGAGAGATTATTTTAATCCATATGATTTACAACAAAGACAAAGCATAAACAGATAATAAAATTGAAACATAGGATTAGAAATTAGAGAGCGACTGATTAAGAATAAATATGTAGGCAACACTCATTGCTTAATACGTGCTACATTTGTGATGTACTGTGCCTGTGCTGCGCTTAGGCCTCCAGATGAGCCCCTGGGACTCCAAGGACCAGATCAAACCAACCTTATGTTTCAGACTGTGACCAAGGGCTCAGAGAGAAGGAGGACTGTTTATAAAAGGATAAGATAAAGAATGTCAAACATGCAAGGCCTCAAGATAACAGGAGCCCCTCAGACCCCGAAGAATCGTACCAAACCAACCTTATGGCCCAGATTGTGACCAAGGGCTCAGAGAGCATGTGCAAGGAGATGAGGTGAAAAGTTCAGCTCTGATGAAGACGTCTTACTTCATCCCAACGACCACCCGGATGACCACCAGAGAGTACAACGCAAGCGCAAGCGCAGAAAGACTGATAAGATAATTAGCATACAAAGCAGGGCTAGGCAGAGCTAGGAAATGAATATGCATAGATGTATTGTGAAACTTAATGCATATGTAATATTTTAGGAGATAAAAGAGACTGCAAGTGAGTGAATTGTGCGCACGACTTTGGTGGGGCTACCCCCTGTGCTGCCCAGCACTGAATAAACATACCTACTTTACAAACTCACTGAGTGTGGAGTCAGTTTCATGACTCAAAATCACAAAACAGAGTTCAGCTTGTAAGGAAGAAGCCTAAAATTATCAGTACTTATGCTTACCCCACTTTTTATCTCTCACATAGGCTCTTGTTACAGCTTTTCTCTTTGAGCATTTGTGGGAAAGGGGAAAGCCAAGTTGCAGTTAGCACTTTAAAAGACCTCCAAAACTGGAGATTTTATTAGTGTCAGAATATGAGTTGTTTTTAAACTTCAGTCAATGTTATAGGCATTAGTGTGATTTCTGAATTAACTGAATTAAAGTAATGAAATATTGTCATAAAAGTTAAAGAAACTGTATTTCAAGTTTAGAGATCTCATCTTGTCCAGTAATATTTTATAACTTATCAGTCCTGATCAGTCCATGATATTTTTTTTTCCACTTAGTTTGAAAAAACCCACTCTGAAACTTTTTGAATGTAGAGCAAGAGCTCAGCAAAAGAGGACTTAGAACTTTGGCAACAGACCACTGAATCTCTTGAGACAGAAGGTGTTGCATTTGTCATGTAAAATGGTATTATCTTTTTCCTTCCTTGAATGAAACATCAAGCTTTAAAATTTTCACCCAATCTGATGTTAATAAAAAATAATTAATATTGTTATTTTTCAGGTCTTCCAAAATGTGTATTTACTAAATGTTTCTTTCAAGTTACCTGCAGTTGTGGTATTTCTATAGAGGGTAAGTTATGCTTTTGCCCTAAGAAATAGATGATACTGAACATTATATCCAAGGCCTGAATAAATGAACATTTTTGTTAACGGTGTTAATGTCAAGGGAAAACAAAACAAAACAACAACAAAAAGAAAACATGTCCACAGATAACATACAAGGTACTATTCCAGGAGCCTCCCAGCTTTCAGGCAATGCCAGTGCTTCTCACAGTTTTTGTGAGACCTGTCTAGAACAAGTGTTGTTTAGGAAAGCTTAAAGTAAAGGTGACATGTACTATGGTCTGCTACTTAAAAGATTTTTTTTCCTGACAACACTACCAATAAATGGCATTCATATGTTAAATATAGTAGCTCAAGAGGTAGGTTTGTGTTTTCTAGTAAACTTGGAGATATGCCTGATGAGTTCATTAGCTGAAGATTTAAGTAGCTTACTGTCAGTGAGAGGAAAAAACACTAATGCCTTCACTAAGCCTGTTTCTTTATTTGCAGTAAGTTGTTAAATGCTCTGACCATTTAATTTGATTATTGGTATCTGTACTGAGCCATTGATTAATACAATTATAAGCTCACCTTACACTTATTTCATTAAAAGTCTACTGCTGATCTACGAGCATTTTCTTTGGTCCTTTGTGTTTCGAAAAAAGTTGGTTGGGATTCCTAGATGAGTGGTTAGCTCCAAAGTTACTTAGCTGAGTAGCTGAGTATTAGCTGAGACACTCAGCTGAGATTTTATAGCCTCAATTCCAATTCTGCCTAACATTTTAGGTCATACTAGTTCTTACTGTTTTTTTTTTTTTTTTTTTTTTTTTTTTTTTTTAATAACTCAAGATACAGTTTGCAGAAGGCAATACACAGGCTACTAGAGGAGCTGTAGGAAAGTTAAAGAGAAGTTTTTAAATGTCACAATGTCCCCACCACATTTGGGACATTTGAAAAGTCCATTTTCAAAACCAGCATATGCTGTGTTTCCATGATGGACTCAGTTCTACATACCAGTTTTGTCTCAAGATAAACTACAAGCACATACCGTTTCCTCCATTTTTTTGTTGTAGTATTAGTATGGGTGAAGTAACATGCTGTCGCAGGTATACTGCCTCCAATATCCACTTTTTTGTGGAGACTAGTGCATTTGAGGTGCAGACTCTTGAAACTGTAACCAAGACTTGGCTAGAGACTGTTATCCTCATTTTTTATATCAGTAGTGCATCCTAATACTTCTTTCTGCCCTACACCTCCTTTCATAACAAAGATTTTTATGTGTTCCTAGGACTCTAGTGTATTGGTAAAATGAGACAGAAAAGTTGGAGTTTGAGTTTCCTCTTACTTGTGGAAACACCTCTAAGACAAAATCTACAGAGAGAATCTACAGAGATATTTACTAAATAGGGACCAAGAGGATATTTTTAAAATATCCTGAAAATATCTTTGACCTCTATCCTGAAAAATCTTTGACCTCTAAGAAAGGCAAATATCTTCTTAAATACACACTTCCTCAGTTAGCACAAAGTTTAAAGAAAGGAGAAATATCTGAATATTGTTCAAGGATATTATATCTGCAGGTGGAATACACCATTCATGAATAGTGAGACTGGCTTAGAAAGAAAAGTTGAGCATATTGGCACCTGTTGCAGAAAACTCTACAACACAGTTAAGTTCAGAGGTTAAATTTAGGGTGCCTTCTTGAAGGATCAAAGTTTTAGTAACTCCTTAATCATTAAAACTCTGCCATTTTTGCCACAACCTTGGAATAACAGCTTTGGGAATGTTTTGTTCTCAGTTCCAGTGAAAGGTTTTATACACAAATGCAGCTAAGTTATTGCCAAATTTGATTGAAATATCTGCCTCTGAAGAACACAATCCCAAATGCATGTTAGAGAGATGTGTGAGAACAAATGTGGGAAGTGATTAGAAAGACCAGATAGCTTTTATTATGTCTGCAGACAATACGTATAGGTTATACAGAGGACTAATGGAGGTAGAAACACACATACTTCTGTGTGCCATATTTTATGACACATAAAGTTCAACAAGGTATCACTTCAGCACAAAAGCTTTCTACTGTCAAAACTTACTGTTGAATTGCTAGCAATTCTGGTAGTCAAAATATTTGAAAGCCTGGAGAAGTTTGGCTGTAAAATGACATGTATGGACTTTAATCAAATTCATCTAGAAAAGAAAGGCAGGAGGTGTGATTTTTTGGTTTATTATTATTAATAATAATAATAATCAAAGGATTTAAAAAGACAATGTTATGTTAGAGATCTTTGGGAAGCAAAGGGAAAATTTGTCTTAAATTTCTTTAAACTAAAATCAAAAACAGGCACAGAATAGTTTAAATGCAAGGAAGTATACTGATATTTATATATATATATAAACTATCATGAAATGAGAGAGATAATCTAATTAAATTTTCATAAATACATTTTATGTGAATTGTAACCAGTGTAACATACAGAAAACATTATCTTTTAAACAAAAAGCAATAAAGTTGCCAGATAAACCAATGAATTTCATAAATAATCTTCATTACAAATTTCTGGAATGCAACAAATCAATATATTTAATTAGTCAACTAAAACCTAAGAACTGCAAAACAGTTCATCGTGTACATAATTCAAAACAGCCCCCATGAATGCAATAGCTTGTATTCCTTCCATCTTTGCATTTGGTTGGTATCTGAAATGGAATTGTTTGTATTGTTTAAAAAGGGGGGGAATTTCCATACAGAAAAAATAATGTGTTTATATATGTTGAAGAGACCTGAAATATATATACACTTACAATATCTGATTTGTACTCAGATTGTATCCAATTTGAAACAACTCTTTCACATAAAGAGGAAATTAAAGAGCAGATTGCTAAATGGGATATAAACATGATTTCACTCAGGCTTGATAATACATCAGGCTGAAAGCTTACACTCTCCCCTACTTAAAATTATTCTAAACAGTGCATGTCAAATATTTTAGACATTATTGAAAACGGCTGTCACAGAAAATGTGAAAGGACTCTGCATATATTTGGGTGGCCTTATTGTCTGAATGCGTGAATCTCTACACTGACTCAAAATTGCTACCCTGTCAGCATGTAAAAGGACGGATCATTTCATCTCTTTAGTGATGAAGTTTCAAATCCACAAAGCACAAGCTATCAGTCCTTTGAGATGATTATGATGCCTCGAACCTGACAGCTTGCGATGACAGCTTTCATGGATTCTGGAAATCAAATTGTTCCTGCATCTAACAGAAGAAGGCAGGTGTGCACAAAACAGAAATGGATGGGGCTAAACATGAGAATAGTGTGATCTTTATGTTCAGTGTAATGGTTAAAAGTTATACCAGGGAAAATTATAGATTTTGATTTTGAACCTCTTCATGATATACACAGATGAGGGCACCAATAACCCATATGGGTGCAAGGTTTGCCAGGAAAGGAATATCAAGATAAACAGATGGCTGTACCATAGCCATATGGCTCCTCGGAAATTGGACAACACTATGGCATTTTGCCACAAGATAGATCTAGTGTTATTTTTGTGCCAATATTTTAAGCAAAGCAGAGAAGGAATACATAACTATCTGCAATTAGCTGTGTTATGTAAATATAAAAAAATAATAACTGTTTTATGGGAAATTTTGTAGACTGACACATTTCTGAAATGCAGATAGCAATTTATTGGAAAATTATTCACCTCAGTTCTTTAGTTTTTGTAATTTTTACTCAGGAAAATGTGTTAAATAAACTAAGTTGCTGTGCTGATGAGGCTTAATTTCACAGTTTATCTCCCTGTACTGTACAAAGAAATCCTCTCTAAACACTTCCAGTGTTTTTAGTGCTAAAAAAGCAGAGGAAAACAGAAGTAAAATACAGACCACTCAAAATAGGGACAGTAATTCTAAAATTTGACTTGGCTGGATATCTGCATACATAGCTGAATTATTCACATATGACCTCATATCCAAGGTCAAAGGTTTTCCATTATCATAAAGTAAATACTTAATAGGACTCTCACATGGTTCAAACAGTGTTAGTTGAAAAGTGTGTCTCTGCATTTCCATGTAAGTCATAATTAGCAGTTTTTTGCACTGGTTCAAACATCCTTAGCTTCTGTTCTGACTGGAAATCTTTTAAAGAACAAATGAAATGCTGGCATGAGGCACAGAAACACCACAGAGGATAACACATAAGGTATTTCCACTTCATGGGAAAGTAAGTTGGCTTCCTTTGTTACAATAATAGTAATAACAGTAGGATTTTTTAAAAAAAGAATGTATGGAAGAGTTCATGAGTAATGTTAATTACATTATGTTTATATGTAAGCCCAAAGCAAAAACCTTATATTTTATTAAGAATTTTCCCTGGAAAGATCATGGTGAAAACTTCACTTACTGGGACTCCAATGACTCACAAAAAGATATTGTATTAAACAACACCTAGTGTTCAAAATCATCAGTGTGTCTTGAGGACAAAAAACAGAGCCAGAAGGGTAAGCATATATATATATATATAAACTCATTATTCTTCAGTGATTTCAGCATTCATCTAGGAGTTCCTCTCCAGCACTACCATTCATCCATTCATTCTCTCCAGCACTACCCCTTTACTGCTTGAATTCCTTGGCTCTAGAAGTACTCAAAGTATGAAGAAATTTCTAAGTATTCTCTCATCTAACTAGCACTCAGCCTTCTGATTCCTTCTGATGTCAAGCCTTTGCCTATAGGCCAAAAGCATAAAACTGTAAACAGGAGAATTAACCAGTAGACAGATTCCACAATTAACTTGTGGGTTGTCAGTTATGATTTCTTTGGGGGAAGGAAATATATAACCAGTAGCTATAAAAGACACCTAAAAAGTGGAAATATGCCAAAGGAAATTATTGCTGACTGTAAATGGTGACTAGCACCTTTACAAGTGTCCTATTACTCTGAGCAGGCTATAGTGCCATCAGTTGTCTTCACACAAGCTTCAGAAAATCACTTGAGACATTTCTCTTTTGGAATCCATGAGGTTTTCAGAGGACCTCTGCATATTTAAAAATTTCACTCACTACTGAAGTCATTAAAAAATGCTGAGCTTCTCAGTGGTCACAGAGTTGTAAAAGCTGAATTCATTTCTCTGCAGCATTGTAGGCTTCAGGGGAAATTTCAGCCGTATCTTTGAAACAGAGTTGACCTGCTGGAGAAAGCTCTGTCCTGTTTTCTGCACTCAGCAAAATGTTTCTTCATACACATGCAATCTTTCTCTTTAATGGATTCAAATCCCAACCCATGTTGTATTAGAAGACTGGCTCTACTGGAGAAAATTCAGAAATATGACCCAGGCACATTCATATTTCACTTTTCTATTCCCGGTCACACTGTAATACCAAGACTTTTGACAAGGAAATAGAAAATTGTCCACATCTTTTGGCATGAACAACAACAGATCTTCAAAAACAGCTTGTTCTCCCACCTAATTAATATTACTGTGAGCCACTTTTAAGTTCAATTGCTTTAATACTCTATTCAGCTATATCCAGCAGATTAGCTCTGCTATGTTGTCTCAACAACAGCTCTTGGTCACAGTTTTTTAACACCCTGTTCAAGGGAGGAGAAGTAGGAGGGAAAAGAAAGAAGGCAGAAAATGAGAAGAGGATTGAGGGGAACAGTAAACTTGGAGGGGTTTTGTAGTTAAATATAATGGTTTCTCTATTCAGTACAATGAAAATAGTATGCTCTTAAATGAAAATAATGTAGGCATTCTGAAAATCATATTTGAAAACAAGCTGCTGCATTTACTAGCTGATTAACAAAGATTTATAAGATCTAATTGTAAATTTTTGCCAGAATTTTCTCTGCTTTAGACCTGGAAGGAAGAAAAATAATCCATTTTCAAAACAGTATATGTTCAACTCAACCTCCCCTCTCTTCACTTTTTTTTTTTATTTTTTTATTTTTAATTATGCTTTTATTGTTAAGACAAAAAAAAAGTCCCTAAGCTATTGTTTAGCTGGCAGAGGACTATGCCTTTGGTAATATTTTTAGCTCTACTACCAGAATGGATATTTGCACATAAAATGTTAATGGGACAGGGTTTGTTTTTTTTTTTTTTTTTTTGTTTGTTTGTTTTAAAGATTGCAGCTGCCAAAAGAAATCTTGTTCAGAATCTGGATAAAGATGTCAGCTTTTAGAAGTGTTTTCCAGTGGATAGGTTTCAGAAAAAAAAGTATTAATTGTATAAAAGATTGAAAAAGAAATACAAATAATCTTTGCCCTTTCCTAAACATGATTTTGAAGGACCTGAACTTAATTCTTAGATAAATTGTCTCAGATTTCTATACTATGAAAACATTTATCTGTTTGAATCTCTAAAGGTTCTTGTATAGTCAGTTAAGATAAATCCATATGACTATGTAAATAGTCAAAAATTACATTTTTCTTAATTTGCAATGCTTTTATTTACTCTGTGTAGTATCATAAGCCTAGTCAAAACCAGATTCTGGTTTCAGTATATAGTTATTGGCAAAATGCTGATTCCAAAGTTTGTAGGTAGCTGTGTCAATAGAAGCAACAACCATATCCATGACTGTTTCATTCAAACCAGGACTTAGAAAAACTTATTTGTGGCCATCAACTAGCATACATTTTAGTTTGTAAGTCCAGGATCTTAGAGGTTTCATTATATCTTCATATACTTGGATGGATTTGTGTGCTAAATTCAAGAGCCTGATCACTAAACGCATACCTAAATTTCCAAAGTCTTTAGTTCCTAAAGTCCGGTTTGGTTTTGTATGAATAGCTAATAATTTTTAAAGCACAGTCGCAGATCACTTGACTTTGGGAAAGATGATTAGCATCCATCATGTATAAAGAAGGTATTACAGAAATTGAAAATGCTCTGCGGAGGTGTTTTCATCGTTTTCGTCACTTGTCTGAAACAGGGACTTGTCCTCTGAGACTGAACCTAGAGAAATTGCCATTAATAGCAGCACATTACCAGCTGTGGATAATTGAAATCCCCAATTGCAAAAACTTTCAGTTAGCTAAACCAGAAGCATCATGAGGATTCTTGGGATGTAGAAAGCTTTGCTATAGATGCCTAAGGACAGAGTGTTAGTATACCTAAGGTTTTCAAAAAGGGAGTAGGCTGTATTAGAAAATGTTGTTTGTTTGTTTTTCAACTTAGGCTATAAAACTCTCTGGGTATTTAAAGGAAACTTATTTTCATGCCTTTTTTTTTTTCCTTTCCCCACTTCTGACAAATGTTTAAAAATCAGTTAAGCATCTGTTTTCTTCTTAGTTTGAAGAAACTTTTCCTTTTAAACAGCTGTTTAGCCTATGATAATAGTCTTCCTCCTGGTAAAACCGTTCTTTGTTGCCAGTTTCCAATACCTTTAAAATGTCTTTTTTTTTTTTTTTTTTTTTTTTTTTTTTTAATCTTGCACTGTATATATAGCTTCTGCTGTTTTTTCTAGTACATATTTGTGCCTATGTGACCGTTTCTTCTTCCCTAGCATATTAACACAGTTTTTCTTGCTATGTTTATTATGGTGTTAAGCACAACTAGAACTATGTCAGTGATGATCAGTCCATTGCTTCAAGGAAGGTATGAGATATGATTGGAGTAGGAAAAAATGTTTTTATTAATTATTTTTTCCTGTTTGGGTATATACTTTCTTTACTGTTCCAGCTCTTGTGTTTCTTCCAGAAAATAAAGGTCATGCTGTATTATCAAAAATGTGAGAAAACAAAAGGCTAGGTTTCCTCATCTATTACTAGAGGATGCAATGGAGAAACTCTCAAAGCCTCAGAAGTTAAACAGGAAGTCCTCCAGAGCCTAACAGGAAGGAAAACAGGAAGGAAGCAGTAATTATTGACTTTACAGTGCTCTCACTGTTTTGTATTCCTTAGATTTTTGATTTGGTGAAAATAATGTGGGTTTTGTTGTTGGTGCTGTGTGTTTCGATTTATTTATTTATTTTTATTTTTTATAAGCAGCTTTAACAACTCTTTAAGAAAACAAATCATTCAGATGCTACTTTAGTGCTAGCCTACGTTGTAGACCACAGGTATCGGGAAAATGTTTTGACTCCCACTTTTTTGGGAAATGCTCTTTATGGGGACAAATGTTTTAGTTCAAAGATATGAAGAGATATCAAAACCTTCATTCTACTGCTAGACAGCAAATAGCAAGAAGCCAAATATCTATTTAGACAGAGGCAGAGACATCTTTTCCTGATCTGTTTTTGTTTTGTTTTGGTTTTGTTTGTTTGTTTTTCTTAAGACAGCTTAGGAGCTGGAAGCCATTACCTGTTACCCCATCAGGTTTGGCAAAAAAAAAAAAAAAAAAAAAAAAAAAGACTGTGCTGCAAATGAAATCAAAGATTTACATCAGGTTTTTTTTGTTTGTTTGTTTTTAATACAAATTTGTTCATTATATTCACTTCTGAACATATGTCTCCAAAGTCTCCTCAAAGACACTTCTGCAGGAAAAAGTTAATGAAAGGACGGAAGACTTCAGCTTGAGAATGAAAGCATTGCCACCTCTTAGGCTATGAACAAATGTTATGCAGTGTTGCAACCTAAGGACCTAAGGTTCAAGTTTCTGCTCTGTTTTACAATGGGGACACCAGCTTCCAGGTTTCCACATATTAGGAAAATTGTGTGTTTTAAGTCATTCATATTCACTGTCTTTATTATTATTGTTATTGTTATTATTATTATTATTATTATTATTATTATTAATGGTAAACCAAAATGTTGCATCACTGGACATATAAGCAATAAGACCACAAGAGAAAAGCAGGCATCACAAACATAATTTGTAGACTTGCTGGGAGATTCTTACTGGAAGTTTTGCCAAAACCTTAGCTTGATATTGTGGCTGTTTTGGATTTTCCTTGAAGATATTTTGGATAGTATATCCTTTTTTACATGTAAAATTTCAAATAGCCTCAGGAGAGTACATCAAACTCCTTAAATGACTGAGTTGTTTTTTGTTTGTTTGTTTTGTTTTTATTTTATTTTATTATTTTTTTTCATTTTTATTTCTTATTATGACACCAGAGAGGCTATTTATTGTTGAGGGTTAATGGTAAAAGATACTTGTCATTGCATTTTTTTTCAACTATAGAGTCATATTGATTAAGACTTTGTGGATGAGATTTTCAGAAGTGTTCAACAGAAGTGTTTAACTTTCTGTTCCTTCCTGAAAAGGAATAGCTTTTGGCAACAAATGTGGAATGAGAGCAAACACCCATGTATGAACTCCGGTTGAAACATGCTGATCTGTCCCTAACTCTGTGTCCAAGCCTGGGGCCACAACACCCTGGAGAGGTCCCACTTAGATGAAGCAATAAGCAGTAGTTGCTGAAAACTAACCTTCAGTCTTTGTGTTCGAAAAGATGGGTTTTATTCAGCCTGAAAAAAGCAATTCTGCATCCACATCTAAATTTTCAAGTAGTTATTATATAAACTGTTTAATAAAAACAGTTTGTCACAAAATTACAAAAAAGCCAGCCTTACTTTCTATAACCAGAGTAAAGTTTATACAGGTTTTGAAAGGCCATAGGCAGTAGGACAAACCTAAGTTGACATGTACTCTAGAAAGCCATCTAGTTGTGCAGCTAC
Source organism: Heteronetta atricapilla (assembly GCA_011075105.1). Classification (NCBI taxonomy): domain Eukaryota; kingdom Metazoa; phylum Chordata; class Aves; order Anseriformes; family Anatidae; genus Heteronetta; species Heteronetta atricapilla. The sequence goes on along the minus strand of CM021734.1, from coordinate 37,650,364 downwards.
TGAAAATCACATCTTCCAATGGCACATAAGTAGGTCAATGTTTGCTTAAAGGAACTGGCAAACCTGACCTAAAAAACTCTTAGTCCTCTTCTAACTAGATAAAATTGGAAGCAAAATATAATACTATTCAATCTGAGGATAAAATTGAGGGCTGGAATCTTGCAGATATAGATTTTATTTCTGGCTTCTTCAGAGACAGAATTATGTAAATGTTAATTTGTTTCAATCATTCTTATTATAGCAGTATTTAAGAGCAGTTTAAACCAGTCCTCCATGGTGCTGGGCAAATGAAAAATGCATAGCAGTGAATGTTACTACCTTCAAACTTCACTGTACAGAAAAATCTTCATTGCATAGAGAAAGAGAGATCGACTTGAAACACAGAAAGAACCACAGGATGACACCAAACATGATTTTAATTGTCTTTTTATTCCTCTTTCTTTAGAAATTTACTTCAGTGGCAATAAATAGGTGCAAAAAAATGAAAATAATCAGAGTAACAAGGCAGAGAGAGAGAGTAAAATGGAATTAAGGAGGTCTGAAGAGGCTGTAAGGAAAAGAAAAAAATAACCAGTTAGACAAAACAAGACAGGAAAAATCAGCCAAAACTACAAGGTTAGATGAATACTCAGGTGACTCTGCCTGGGCCTATTCTGAGCCTACAGCCAGATATTTTCCCATCATTGTGTGGCTTTAAGGAAATGCTGTGATTGCAAGTGGCAATGCTTTTCTAAAAGATCTGGGTGAGAAAAACCCTTACAGTAGGTTAAAGGTCACATCTTTGACTTTTGTTTTTCTCATTTAGAATCCTTTGTAATTAATATAAATACTTTTATCTTCCAGCATACAATGCTAACCTAGGGTTTGAACAAGAAATTGTTAATCAAAAATCAATATAAATAGAAGAGCATTTATTAACAAGACAGAAAAGAGAAATAAGCAGCAAAAATCTTGAAAGTCCTGCTTGATTTTTGTATTTTTACAGCAATAACTGATGCTTTCAATCATGGTGTGTGAACAGTCATATTCTAAAGCTGTGAACAACAATATTTTTTTTTAATGTTTATTTTGCTAGGATCATGGTTCTCGAGGGTGCTTCTAGTGTAAAGCACTGTATAAAATACACTGTCTATATGTATTCATATATCCTGTATGCAAAATGCATATGAAACTGCAAGAGGTAATAAAGGTAAATATGGCCAGCCTCCATTGCGCATCTATCCCACAGGCCTTGGAACTTCTGGACTATCAATCAAAGATGTATCAGAGGGATATATGATTGCTGATGATATCTCTAGTTCTATTCCTTTTATCACTGCTGCTGTCAGTCTACCGCCAGTGTTACTAGGGGTACTGTCTAGCAAAATTGCATTTGTAAAGCTAAAGTGGATTCTCTCATGGGGTAGAAGGAGTAGGTATCTGGCAACTCTTATGAACAAAAAATATTAAAACAGTTCCTGACTATCTCTCAGAAAATGTTATCCATTAAAGTCAATTCATATTTAACAACAGCAGAGGAAATGAATAGGGAGCTTTGATACTCCTAAAGCCAGCATGCGTTTTGACAAAGTGTTTTTAATGTTACAGATGTACAGCCTTACACAGATTTGTATCTGCCATTCTTTATGCATCATCTGTAATAGCTTGTCCATTTGGTTATCAGGTAGTTTATCATTAATTATTCCAATCTCATTATTTCATCACAGTTCTTACATTGGGTTCCTTACTCACCATATGAATTTACACTTTCCACATATGAATGACATTTAAAAGGACAATTATTATAACAAATAATAATTTGGGCTTATAACATTACTTTACAAAAAGGGAGGGAAGGATTATTCAGTGTGCAAAACTATTCAGCTTGCAACAGATTGCCATTCTGCTAACTTTTTTAAATATAAAAGATTGCCTATTTCAGATAGTAAAAAGGTGGTGGCAGTTTTGTATTCCTGTTCAAATGTTGCTTGTAAGAGAGTGATTCACTGTATTTTCCTTTACAAAATCTATGTGTTGTTTTAAATATTCCTGTGGAATTTATTCAGGTGGAGAGGGATTTTTTTTTTTTTCTTATGTAGAAAAATAATTACTCACACTGTAAGCTGTATATTATTGTTTGCTATTCACATATTGGTTGTTAAAGACATTTTGAAATGTTCAGGCACATTTTCTGTTAACTGTGATAAATCATGGACTGGAAATATATGAAACCCAAGTGTTTTAATTACTTGCCCAAAGAAGAATAAGCATAGTGTCACACTTGGTTGCTGAATCTGCACTCAGCTCCCCACAGCTGGGAAAGTGCAGCAATTTTTTTAAAATTATTTTTTTATTTTTTTCAGCTATTTGAGGTTTGATTCATGTGTTTCATTTGGGAAGTATAGAAAAGCTCTTTGATTTTTCATGAATTCACAATAAAGAAAATGTTTGCACCATTAAAATACAAAATTACCATATATTTCTTACTGTTTACCCTTGATAAACAGAATCTCCAAGGCTTAAAGTCCATACACCTTCAACTTAATCTTTATGTCCAGAGGGTAGACTAGAAGTTGTTTGATCTACCAGAATTAGAGTAGCCTGTGTCCAAATAGCTCATTTTTTTCTCAGATCTCAGGAAGGCTGATAAAAACCTGTTTGGTCTTTATCTGGCTGAGTCTCGAGTCTGGCTGAGTCTTGAGTCTGGCTTCCCAGAAAAACTCCCTTCTGGCTTCTGCTGCCACAGCCACAGGTTATCCAATAGTCTTATTTTATGGCCCTAATCTAGGCAGTGGCTTGCTGCCAAAGCCTCTGGGTTTTGCAATTAAGCAAGTTTTGTCATAGGTGAATGGGGACCTCACCTGACCTGTCATTTTCCCTCTCTGCCTCCCAGGGTGGAAGGAATGCTCCCAGGATCTGCTCACTAACAGCTCATCTCTCTTTTCCGGGTTGGCTAAATTTTTGCCTAGCCAATATTTTAGAAAATAATATGAAAGCATATTTCTTGTTTCATTGCTAAAGAGGCCCATTATACAACTCATTTGGGTTAAGAGAGAATCCAATGTTAATCTCATTTTTTTAAAGTATGAAAATTTAGCATAGTAAATAGGTCCCTTAAGTCTTTTAGACTAAATGTGGGAGTGAATACCTTTTGTGACATAATTACATTATTTTCATGGACATACTGGAAAAAGTCCAGCAGAGGGCCACCAAGATAATCAAGGGAATGGAGCACTTCTATGAGGGGATGCTGAGAGAGCTGGGACTGTTCAGTCTAGAGAAGTGGAGGTTCAGAGGGGATCTTATCAATGTCTACAAATACCTGAAGGGAGGGTGTAAAGAGGACAGAACTAGGCTCCTTTCAGTGGTCCAAAGTGACAGGACAAGACAAAATGGGCACAAATGGGAACACAAGTAGTTCCATTTAAACATGGGGAAGCACTTTACTATGCAGCTGACAGAGCACTGGCACAAGGTTTCCCAGAGAGGTTGTGGAGTGTCCCTCCTTGGAGAACTTCAAAAGTCATCTGGACACAGTCCTGGACAAACACCTCTAGGTGTTCCTGCCTAAGCAGGGTGTTGGACCAGATGACCTCCACAGGTCCCTTCCAACCCCAATTATTCTGTGAATCTGATTATAGACCCATGATAACATTTTTCTAAAACATCTTAGAACAGGTGAAATGGTCACATTCTGCTACCTCTTGCACAAACTCTGCAACATCGTATGAGCTCTTTTTGGAAATATTCCTGTGCAGTGCTCCTATTTTAAAAACAGTCCTATAAGATGTACAATCTACTTTAACCAGACTAGAATGTTTTGCTAAATGTAAACAAAGTTTGAAAGAACACAGACTACTTAAAACAGAGTGAGGTCAGAGGTTGGACTAGATGATCTTGGAGGTCTCTCTCAACCTAGATAATTCTGTGTGATTCTGTGTGTGAATGTTCTATGTGTCTGTCTGTGGTCTGTGTGGCCAGCCATGTATCCATGTGTATGTATATATATGTGGTGTATACGTCTGCTCTGTGTGCATATGCTAACAGGAAATACATTCTTAGACTGAACACTCTTTGGACCTGGGGGCATTGTGGCAGCCTCACCTCTCACAAGCTGTCCTGTCTAACATAGTATATTTTCCCCTAAAACTCATTGATCCTTGGAATGGGCTGAACTTTTATTTCACTGAGTAGATATCTTCCACATTTTATCAAGTGTTACACCTTCTCATGTTTTCCAGAACCCTTTCAATTACTATTACAAATTTTATTTATTTATTTATTTATACATTTTTCTTGTCTTGCCTGACTTTGATTTGTGCACTTGCATGGCTCAGTAATGGTTTCTGTCACTAGACCTCAGACAAGGTCATATAGCTATCCTTCACAATCTTAAATATGGGTTGCAGGCAACCAAACACTTGAGCTCTGAGATGCATACTCAGATTTTGTTTAAAACATTTTTCAACTTTTCTTATTTTAAAGATTTCACTCCGTATTTTTTTCACCTCTGGTAGCTTCTTCTTCTAAAAGATAACTTATATACCTTTATTCAAGCTTCAGCTTCTGTCAGGTCTCTTATATGATCATTCTTTAGATATTAGCCATACTACAGAAGTAAGATATTTTCAGTACAGAAAACATGAAAAATCCTCACTTTTCATGTGACAATTAGGGTTGCATATGTATTGAAAATTATGTTTTTTTTTTATTTTTTTATTTTTTTGGGGATGTATATATTTACTATTTATGAGCCACAGAGAGTAATGGGAGAGGTAAAATTACAATAAAAAAAATCTTTTTTTTTTTTTTTTTTTTTTTTACCAAAAGGGTACTCTAAAAGCAGCACACATGATTTGAGCATTAGTGATTAGATACTACTTTTGGGCCTATTTGTTTTGAAAAATCTGCTCTTACTACACAGTACCCTTCACGATGCAATGTAAATTGAACTGCAGGGCACTCTATAGCAAATCTACAGTCATTATCTCTTAGTTGCTTTTGTCTTGTGTCTCATAACTTTCACAGGTATATGTGAAGCTTCTCTCATAAAAGCTATTACTTTATCTCCATGATACCTGTTGATATGAGATGATGAAATAAAGATGATTACTCATCCCAGCAGGCACCTGCTTTGACCTTGTGTATAGTTTATCACAAACATTGCTGTGTGGTATTTCAGGTTGAAAATTAGTCAGATGCAAGAACATAACATATCATAACATATGCCACTGGGCCATTTAATACCATCTAGCAGCACGCACAAGAAGTTTATAATGCCAAAAAAAAAAAAAAAAAAAAAAAAAAAAAAAAAAAGCATTATGCAGATGATACAGCAAAATTTAAACAAAACCCACTGCTAAAGGTGTACATGAAAATGGGACCTGCCTTCTTAGTTTCTCACTTAAAAGAAATCTGGCAGAGAATGTAGTAGAAAACTATGAAGAAAATAGACAAAGGGCAAATAAATGTTTTTAAATAAATCCAAAAAGTTAAGATATGTTGGTCAATGTTAATGCACACTTACAGTTTATATTATTTTCCAAATATTATTTCAATAATTTGAGGGAAAATAATCTTAATAATCATTTTTTTAAATAGTATTTTTAAATTGAGATTCTTTCAATCTTGTATGTGCAAAGCAAAGCAAGTAAAAAGGTAAAAAAAGACCATCTTGGGCAAATATGATTTTAAATACTAAAATAAAAAATAATATCTAAATATTATCTACAAACTTGTGCAGGAACAGATGTCCTAAAGGTATTACCCATCCATCAAAATCAGACGGATCACAAAACCTTACCTTTTTTGTTAAATTTTTCTGAAAACAGTTTTTTAAAGCTTCCTCCCCTGATTGGTAATGTTTGACATTGCTGTTTAGAGCAGCTCAATAAACTCACCTGAGGAAACAAGGGCAAAAGGGCTGGTAAAGTAAGACTTGAAACGTCTGTGCATCATTTCAAAACACAGCTGTATTTTACAAGCCCATTTTGCTTCTGAACTCCAAGCTTATGGCAGAAGTTTTAGCTTTTGTTCCTTTTGGCATTAACTGAACTATTACTTACTTCAGTACGAGTATGTTATTAAATATAAAGTCCATCAAAATCTATGTTTTTTTTTTTTTTTTTTTTTTTTTTTAATGAGTTCAGATCAGGTTCCAATCGTATCTGTGTGGAGCTACTCATTTATGAAGTTTCCTAATCTTGAACTTCATATTATTTTAAAAATATAAGAAATAAGTGGAAAGTAATTGGGTTTTGATTTCTATTGAGTATTCAGAGTGAGGGAAATTGTAGGCTGAAACTACTGCAACCATGTTTGAATTCCATAAGAATGCAGAGTCATCATCTTTAAATTGAGGTGGTTGTTTTAAAAAGATTATTTAGATAACTTAGCTTTAAAATATGTTTTACATTTTTGATAAAAGCTGAGTTGACAGTGTTACCTAAACAAGTCTGCACAGGGACATGTAAAGCCTTTAAGTACCGTAATTTTTTAGGATTACATTTTTCAACAGAATGAAGTGTTTTTATCAGAAATTCTGTGTTGACTCTGTAAGTCTGAGGCATATCATTTCTAAGAATACATGTTCTCTAACATTGGCCTGGACTTAATATATAAACTAATTTGTGAAGGAAAGTTGAGATTATTTGCTCTGAAATATTTTTCTGTTGATGATGTGTCCTTTGTGGCATTCTTTTTACAGTCAAGGTAAATCCTTTTCTTTCTGTTCTGGGATGTTTTTCTTTGTTTGTTCGTTTGTAATTGATCTGTAAAAATATTTTGTAGCTGTAAGAAAACATCAGTATAAAAACACTGTATGCCTTGCCCTGAAATGGTTTTCCTTAAAAGACAAACAAACAAAATACTCAAAGGCAATTTTTGTTGTTGTTGTTGTTGTTTTTTTTTTTTTTTTCCTGATAAAATACATTATGACACATGGTTTATGTGTAAGAAGAGAGGATTCATATTGACCATTTTCCTGTGTTAGAAATGGCAACACAATTGAATTAAGCTAGTGTGAAAGAATTAGAAACTGCAACTCTCAGTGAAGTAAAATTGAATTATTTCCACTAACTTTAATAGAAACTACACCAGGTTGCGAAAGACAGTTTATGCCATTCTAATAGCAGGCAGAGAAGGAGGAGAGATATACTAAAAGTATTTTTGTCTAAATCATACAGTTCACTTTTTCAAAAATAACATTGAGTGGAAAGGTGCCTTTCTATATCCTGAAATAACACAATTTCTTGAAAAACAGTCTGATGCATATAGAAACAGCAGAAGAGGTGAAAATGAATTAAGATATTTAGGTATTGATATGAATGTTGAAAAGTATTATTTGCTACACGAATAGAAAAATAAATGTTTTAATAAAATGACTTTCATCCTCACTTTATTTTTGATTAACATATCCAAAACTGGGAGGATGTGACTAAAAAAATGTTAAAAATAAGCCATTGCAATCCCATTAGCGGCTGTATTTTTCAACCAGAAGAACATCTGACAAATCACAATCCATATTTACATCCATTGTAAGTCATTGACATAAATCAGAGTGCCCTGAAAAAATTCACGTGTTCACCAAAGTGAGACAAAAATGAAACTTAGATTTGAATTGACTTAAAATTGCTAAATGTCCCTTGCTTCAAAATAAAGCTGCTACTCAAAAGCCAAACAAAACCAACCAACCAAAGACATAAAACCAAACACACACATACACAAAAACAAACAACAACAAAAAAACACCCTTGTTGTATAATTCTATATGGTTCTTGTGTGTTGCATGAATAAAAATCTTGCATTTCTTTAAGACTATAATATAAGCAATTTAGGATCACATATCCTATTAACTTTCAATGACATTCTTCTTCCTGGATCATTCATTAAACTCATGGAGGTCTATAAACACCTTGCCTCAAAAAAAAAAAACAAAAAAAAAAACTAACCAACCAACCAAAAAAAACAACCAACCAACCAACCAAATAAATAAATAAATAAACGAAACCCAAACTTTAAAATTTGTAAAGCACACTTTAGGTTTTCCTAATTTTATCATACCAAATATCCTCTGTCCAGGCTAAACTGTTCACTTCTCTGCAGTCTGTTTGCATGGAAAATAGAGTTACGGGTCATTTTCAAAGCCCAATTAATGTCATCCTAAAGTAAGTTTCTGAGACAGTAGGCACAAGTCAGATTCATTACAATTCACAGCCAAAATCTATCAGAAAAAGTGACCTGAAATGTATGGAAAGTTTTAACTCTATTGTTTGCTGAAATAGCAGCTACACTGAAATGGGTTGCCCAGGAAACTTGTGGAGTACCATTCCTGGGGGTTTTCAAGTAAAGGTTGGACCTGGTGCTTACAGACATGGTTTAGTGGGTGTCATTGGTAGTAGGCTGATGGTTGGACCAGATGAACTTGAAGGTGTTTTCCAACCTTTATGATTTTATGATTCTATGATTTCTTTAAGGTCTGGCCCTTGACTAAAAGCACATGAAAAAAGAGCAATTGATCTCAATGGGATTTACAAAATGTAGGGCTGAAAGATCAGATTCATGGATAATGACAAAAGAACCTTTAATGTTTTCAATGGCTAACTTCTAAATAGATTATCTTTTGAAAAGATTCTATTTTTTATTTAAAAAAAAAAAAAAAAAAAAAAAAAAAAGGCAGAGAGAATCCTTGTGGATGTTCTGGACCATATTCTATTACCCCTGCTCATAACGTGTAGTGACATAGTTCATGTGTGAAAACTGTTTAATGAAAACATTAAGAGGCATCTTAATGGCCGAGAAACAGTCAGTCCTTTTGATTGTGAGGTCAATAACAAAACATTGAAATAATTTACCAGCAAAAAGGATCGAAGAGTAATTTAATCTCTCATCGTTTGCATTTGTTTGTACAGAAAGTGGCCTCCAGTTTGGGGAATTTCTATTAATGCATCATTGATGGGTAGCGATTTTGTCAATTCCCAGAATGGCGGATATTGAAAATTAATCTGGCTTTATCATTAGTAATTCTAAATTTTGTCATAGAACTTAGCTTTTTGTTTTGTTCTTATTCACAATACAAATATAAATGAGGAATAAGAATTTTAGTGCCATGGAGGTCTGTGTACTTTTCTGCCTTCAGTACTATACCCTGTATAGAGAGAAATACTGCCAAAGAATAGTCAAATCATCCTTATGATTTCGTATCTTAATTACAGATTTGAAGAGATAGAAAAGCAAGCAGGAAAAAAGATCTACCAGAAAGAAAGACAGACTGACCAGTGAAGATGTATTTTTGAGTGGATATCTAGATTTACAGAAACTGATTTATATAGGGAAGGTTTCAATACTTCTCAATACGAAATCAATTTATACAGGGAAAATAAACTTTTATTTAAAATATGGTAATTTTAAAGCTTAATAACAGAAGCAAGACTACTAAAAATTGGTGAATTAAGTCATCTGAAGATACGGTTAAAGAGACATCAGGAAGCAGATGTCATAATAAATATAACCCCGTGCTACACAGACATGCACACTATCTTATATACTAAATAACTTAGCTTAAACTAACTCAACAAACACTGACTGATATAAGAAGCCAGAGTGCCATGAACAGGATGGTCCACAAAAAGAAGCACTGCATCATGCTAAAAGAACCATAGGCTCTGGATCTAATTCTTCCAGGCTGACTTCAGTCAGAATGTTAGCTTTACGTGTAGCATGGCATTGAAACATGTTTTAGCCTTTTCAAGTTTTAATTTGATTAGAGGGAAGCTGGATAGACAATTAAAGCAATAAAACTCTGTTACCCCAGTTCATGCTGTGGAAATATCAACATTGTTAGCTATTTCTTGGTTTACTGCAACAGTTTTAGTTACAAGAGGCCTCTTTCACAACCCTAAGCTCATAATTTACATTCCTCAAGCATTAGTTTTGCTTAAAGTGTTTTGTTTCCAGACTTCTCCACAGGAATTTGTATTACAAATCATTTTCCTAACTGGTCCCTCAAACCATTAAAATTATCAAACAGAAGGAATGTCCACACTTCTTGGCTGAATTTCAAGCAAAATCTAAGTTACAGGATAAAGGTAGAGTAGTGAGACATAGCAGAAGCTAAGCAGTATTAGTAGATGCTGTGACTTATCTGTGTATTGATTGGGAAATATTAATGGAGCAACACATCTCTGCTTTCAGAAAAAAAAAAAAAAAGGAATATAAAAAATAAAGAACATTTAGAGAGAACAAAGTTTCAGCCTTCTATAAATGTTTGCGTTAGTTTTTGCCTTCATTTTTCAAATCTTATACTTCTTTGTTCCACGAATGCTCACATCAACAACATTAAGCTAAGGTGAAAGTAAAAAGTGACAGACCTTGTCATTAATGAAAATATAGGAAAGATTTTAAGGAAGTAAAAATGTGTTAACTATTATACAGAGTTTTCCATTCCAATTAAAGTGCAGGGAGAAATAGCCATGACTTCACACACTACCCTGTGCTACCAAATACTGACATTTTAGTAGCAACTGGAGGGTATATTGTGAATGTTTTAAACAAAAAAGCTAACTGACAAAAAATAGTTTTGGGTGTTCAGTAAGCAAGAACACCATGTGAACATTTTAATAATGTTGCTAGAATAGTCATAAAACACAGATGTTTTGTCCCCAAGACTAGTACACAAGACAAGAATATAGAGGGGTAGTTAATACGTAGAAGATTGTGAATCATGTCATTGTTTTCTCAAATAATTAATTTAGTTCTTATCTAAGGGAACTAATAATAAAAAGAAGTAAAGAAGTAAAAATAAGACTTTAAATGGAAAAAAAAAATATATATATATGACACCAAGGTCAAGAAATATATGCCTGTTTACATCAGCCAATGATTCACCACAGTATGTTTACTGCTGAAAAGCCAAAGTTGCTTTAGGGAACAGAGTTATCTGTAGTAAGCTATTCTCCTTTTAAGAGCTGATATATAACTCACTTAACTCATTTTCCCCTTTCACCTTCACATTCCACATAAATTCAAAAAGTATTATTTACCTGGAAATATCATGTCACATTTGACAAAAATCAGAAAATACTTGGAAAAGCAGTAACCTTTATTTTAGAGGCTGCATTTATGGGCATTCACATATGTTCTATGTTCCCAGGTGGTTCAACCCAAATACCTTAAACATTAAGAGTTATCACGAGGAAAACAGAGCTGCAATGGTTATTGAGAAAAACTAGGCGGTTTTAATTCAGAGAAGTATCCCAACATTTAGGTTCTGTTCTTTAACCTACACATCAAGGCCCTGCTTTCACAATGTACACAAGCATTTTTAAATCAGCCTTTATTCAAAAGGCACTTTGCTCTGCCTATACTATTGGAATAGCTTGTTCTTATGTTGCACTTGTGCCCTAATCCCTGACTGTCCAAAACAGATATATGCCTGCATACTCATTTGTATGCATGAAGTGTCTCTCTTCCTAAGGATACTTGAGCTTGGGGTAGGAGAAACCCCAAGCTCTCTTTCAGTGCCCGAATTTCACAAAGGTGAGAGCTGAAAAAGTGAAGGCTTTCTTATCCACCACCATATGATCCAAGAAGCAAGGGAGTACAGCTAGGGAAGAAGGGAGCACAGGCAGAAAAGAACTTGCTTTCACAAAGAGCTAAAATTAGATGAGTAATTCACTAATATCACAAGATATCAGAGATGATTATTCTGCAACAATGGTCTTTACATATTGCATGGATTGCAGTGGGGGTGGGGAAAATAGGTGGTCCCCCAGCTTGTAGTGATACATGCAGAAACCAACCGCGTGTATCATATATTTATTTAATGACGATCTTGTGCAGATCGGCAGCAGTGTGGGCTCCTGGCAGGGAGACGGACAGATCCAATCCCTAACCCTTACTCCCCCTCCCCTTCCTGCCCCCCCAATAACGTGGCGCACAGCCGTTTGGTCACAGCCGCAGCCCCTGCCCCCACCTCCGCCCCGCGCAGGCAGGTGCTGTGCTTGTGCCGCCGCGGGCGCTGACGTGCTGAGGGCTGAGCCAGGCGTGACAGCTGCCACCCCCCTGACAGTATAAAGGCAGACTCTAGGGAGCGCCGCGACCCAAGAGCGCCGCCAACAGGACAGGCGCTAACAGGACAGAGTGGCAGTTACAGGCAGTTCAGGCGGGGCAGTTCAGGCAGGGCAAGGAGGTTCACGGGGAGGATCCCTTCCTCCCTTTCACACCTCCCTTTTTCTTCCTCCCCTCTCCTCTCCTCTGGGAACTCTACCTTTTATAACTTACAATTCAGCATGGGGGGCACCTGTCGCAGCAGCCAGGCCAAGGTGGCAACCCAAACTGAGGAGGGGACATGGCCTCTCTGGGCTCATGTGGGCACCCAGGTGGACCCCTGAGAGGGAAAGTGGCAGTCCAGACTGGTGACTGGGGAAAGCTCTGGAATCTGGAGGTCCCCCTGGGTCCTGAGGGAAGGGAGGGCTGTCCTGGGTGCAGGTGTGCCCTGCTCAAGAAACTGTTTGAGAAGATGGCTGGGCTGCAGCAAGACATTGGCAGTCTGACGGTCTCTTGGGAGACTCAGAGGGAGATGGATAGGGAGTGTCAACCTGCCCCTGCTGAGGCCCAGCAGCCCCCTCCTAAGACCCTTCAAGGGGTAGTAGCTGATCCAGCTGCTTACCTGCAGGACAGAGGGCTCAACCACCCATGAGAGGAAAGGGGCTGGACCCTCATCTCAGCTCGAAGCAGAAGAAAGCCTCTGCCCCCAACACTCACGGTGCCACCAACCCCCACAGTGTCCCTGTGAAATAGATTCGAGGCTCTTGGGCAGGAAAAGGAAAAGGAAATTGCTCTATTATCAGCAGTTTGACAGAGGAAAAAAACACATTCTAAAGAAATGAGTGGCCTTTTTTAGAATTCTAAGGAAAAAGAAAGTTCAAAAACAAACAAACAAACAAAAAGATAAAATAAATCCACAAAGATTAATGTCCTTTCCTTATTTCATCTTAGGAAGCAGCCGTCCAACATGGTATTTCTGTGTAAGCCACAGTTACTGTTACATATGAATCTTGCCAACTTTCCCCTCAGGGAACTCTGATGACTAAAGTTGAATGAGCACATCTGTCCTTTTCTATCACTTGTCCAAAAACCTGGGAATTAAAACCCTGAATTCCTTGGAGCACTGTCTCCTGTTGATCTGAGCTTGTCCCTTTCAAAGTGTTCCTAAGTCTTGCTAATGCCTTGCAGGTGCGAGAGACATGACAACTTGGGTTCATACCAATTATTTTACACCTTTTGCTTTTTCTGAAGTTTGTATATTACCATGTGATGTATAGTGACAGCCATGTCACCCATGTCACTTTACAGAACCTGTAGCCACTTCCTAGAATACTGCAAATCCTTAGAATAGAACACTGAGAGCCGTCAGTGTAGGAAGAGAACCAACAAATAAAGTTACAATTCAAAATTATTAAATGAAACATGAAATATGCCAAACAAAGGCCAGTACTAGTCCAGGACTCCAGGGAAAAAAAAAAAAAAAAAAAAAAAAAAAGAGAGAGAGAGAGAGAAAGATAACATTACATTCAGATCACCTCTTGATCCAGCAGAACAGCAGAAAGACAAGTGGGATGGGACATGGAAGGTAGATTTTTTTTTTTTTTTTAATATTAAAAAAAAGTGTATTTATTTTTTAGAGGACTAAACTGACATTATGAGATAGATAAAACCTTTTTTATTTAGATAGAGAAAGGATGAGATGACCTAGAAAAAATACTCACTATCCAGTAACAAAGTAAAAAATGGAAGAAAATGAGCTTTACCAGAATTTCATGAGTAGCAGCAGCAGATTATATAACATCCTGAGATGGCCTTGTAACAGATAGACCTGTACAAATCTGATTATTTCCAAAAGATTAAGACATTTTTTGGAAAAGGGAGCTCTGCATGTCAAGTCAGAATTCTGATCTGTAAGTGGAGTCAGAAAATAAGAAGTATTAAGTTACACTTACCCTGTGACTTGAGCACAAGTCATATTCTATGTAGCAACAAAGCAAGAAAGCAACACATATTCAAATGATTTTATTTACTTATTTATGGAAGGAAAATATAGGTAACAAATCAGTGAAATAATGTTAATGTTATACGAGACTACAAAGAAGTAAAATGTGTTCTTTTCATTTTATGTATTCCATCCAATAAGGAGTATTACAAGTTTATGGAGAATACAAAAATAAAACAAAATCTTTCCACAAAAGAAATATAAGTTGAGAGAAGGTCTTAGCAGAATATTCTTATATAAAGGTTGGGGCGATGATAAAATTTCTCTGTGAAAGCCCATGCAGAACATGACCACTGGTTCTAAAACAGTGGAAAGAGAGATGTCGTAGGAGAGCAACAAAAAGAAAGAGAGAAAGAGAGGAGAAAAAGAGAATGGAAAAAAAAATACATTTTTTTTTAAGGTATGTGAGACAGGGTATTGTATAAATGTGTGCTGATCAGCTTAATTATCATTATTTTCCAACAGAAATATTCTTTAGACAGTGGAAGTAATGGAAGAATACACAAAGGGATGCACATACATGAAGCAGCTTGAAGTATGCACTACAGCAACAATAATGTGTACCACATAACATATATCCTGTTCATAACTACCCTTTTATCATTGAAAACTTCAGTGTATATATTATGCTCTCGCTACGTAAGATGAAGAAAAGAATATAAATCCCCTCCCCCCCCAAAAAATCCCAGAATTTTCACAGTTAAATAATAACATGAAGAATTAAAATACATAAAAATACATTGTCTCCAAATGTTCAGCTTTTTTTTTTTTTTTTTAATCAAACCACCACAAATTTTGTATTCAATAATAATGATTTATGTGTCCTATTTGATGACTAGCACTTTCTCACAAGTTGTTGCACTGCAGGAGGGGCATACTGTTATCTCTATAATAAGTAAGAAAATACTTACAAAACGATAATCAAATCAGTATATATCACAGCCTTAAGTTCACTTCCACTTCAGACAAATTTGAAAAACTGGTGCTCTAGGCTACAAAGCCTTCATCTGATAAATCACATATTATCTGCCAAGTAACTAGTAAACTGTCCATGTAACAAAGATGAATAATGTCCTGTATGGAGTTTATAAAAATGTTCTTAGGAACGTCCCTAAATAAAAGTCATGGCAAACATAAACAAAGTTCTTATTAATTCTGGGAGCATACTGCTGCATGGTGACCTTAAATGATGTACTGTGTGTGGTGAAAATGAATATGAAATACTGAAGAAAAAAACCGATTGAGTGCTTTTTCTGTTTGCCTAGATACTGTGGGAAGCATACCTGCTGTTGCTCCTTAAATTCACTTCATCTCAGTACTGAATCTGTAATTACATGTCATGTCTTGTCGTTGTTTATATATATAATGACCAGAGTAGTAAGCCTTTTTGGTAGGAACTTCTAGCCCTTTTAACTGTAGAAAGAAATACAAGAAGAAAAGAAGAATGTGAATTTTCTGAATTCAATAGTTTACTTCTGTTTTCATATACACTAATAGTAGTCTTGAAATTTCTGCTGCATTGAGCAGAGGTGATTGATATATTGCTCCTGAAATAAGGAGCAGAAAAAATATTTGTATCAGAAAGGAAAACACCTTAGAGAAGAACACCTTTTATAGAAGAAAGAATTTAAAATAATTAATTAGCCAGGTGTCCTAGTCTATTAAAAGAGATGGCAAAAAGAAAACATGCATGTCTGTAGCATGGACATACATGTAATGGTTTTCCATTTTTCTCCATTTATAATTTATACTCCTGTGAATTATTTATTCATCCTTACCTGAATAAAAAAGAAGTGTGTGAACCTGCCACTTGATATTTATTAAGTATATTGAAAATGTATTGAATATCACACTGGACACATTTTAGACATGCTTTTAAAATGCCAGGTTGAAAATGTTTTTAGAGTGACAGACATTAAGAATAACTTCTATCTTGTGTAAGGAAATGAGAGCTGCCTAGAAAAAGAAGAGTGACCTAGAGAACCATTCAATAGAACAACAGCAACAACAACAAAAAAGAAGGTTAATTCATCAACTTGACACTCAAAAACCTTTGCAAGGCTGAAATAATATGTGCGAATAGTGAATATGCTTCATATCTGAAGGGGTGGGAGAATAAGAAGAATAATAAATAAAAGAAGCTCCATATGTTGCTATAATTAGTTCCTGAGGTTTAGTTCCATATTGGGCTCCATACTGTTCACTAAATTGAAACTGTAGTCAATACAAAATACATGTCAATACAAAAATGAGTTGATATATATTGCATATGCAACTGATACTCAATAGGATAAATAATTGTCAGCAGCCGACTTCATTTGTTGCTTCTTAGTGCATTCTTTTATCTCCTTCCCATCATAAAACATTCTTTGGTAAGTTTCAGAAAGTTAATGTTCATTTTGAAAGGCGGAATGCAGAATCTTATTCCTCTGAGTAGGTTCAGTTTTATAACTTTTATCTTCTCAGTGACTACTGTATTTCTGCAGACCTGTTCTCTGTAGCAGCAGAAAAGACAGACCATTTCTTGGAATCCTATACAATACAAAAGGTTTGTGATACAGAAAACCAGGGAAAGAAATACATTGATTCTGGTATCTCCATGTGTTGTGTCTCTCTCAAAGACTCTATTTTTCTGTAGTTGCACTTCTAGCTTTTTTCCTTTATTTATCTTCCATGACAAATGATAATACTTTCTGAGCAACCAAATTATTCCACCCATCTAAGAAAGATATATTAGTATTTGAACTTATCCTCCAGTAGTGGCACTGAAGTATATCAGGAAATTCTTTATATGTCAGAAAAGATACCTAGTTTTCATTTCAATACTCACAGAGACATTGATTAGCATGTGCCACAGAGACATTAGATAGCATGTGCCTGACACATGCTATCTAGAACACCTGATGGTATTAACGAACCCTGTGATTGATTTTGGATCAAAGATTTTCTTGGTATAAGACATTGTCAGCTCTTAATGTGTTCTAGAATAAGCCACCTAGTTTGAGACACTTATACCACACCCATTACAGTGACACTGAGAACAACATTCTTTGCTCTCTGATTATAGTGGAAGCTATACTTTTATTGCAT
This sequence comes from Heteronetta atricapilla, assembly GCA_011075105.1. NCBI lineage: Eukaryota > Metazoa > Chordata > Aves > Anseriformes > Anatidae > Heteronetta > Heteronetta atricapilla. The sequence continues at coordinate 37,633,248 of CM021734.1, read as the reverse complement.
TGTGAGTTACACATAGTAGGTCTGATTCTGCAATGAACTGACACAGTGCAGCTGATTTCAACATAAGTAACATAGTGAGAAGACCAAGCCACAGTTAAAAGCTGGGTTCAGTTCTGTCTGTATATATTTCACATTTCAGTAATACTTTCAAGTAATCCTGATTTTCCTTTCTTCCCACCTTGTGTGCCAATGAGACCAGTTACACAAAAGATGCAGAACACTGACATATCACAGGACTGTCTTATTCCTTATGTGTGTTGGAAATGTGGCAGATCTGGTTAACATCCCATCACCAGTACTGTGAAGGTCACATTGACTGTATTCTGTAATCTAAAATGGAAGTAATGTAATCTAATAAAATAAGGTTACAGCTGTGATCCTAGAGAGCTGCCAAAATTGTGTGCCTTCCCCCAAGAAAGATCCCTGTTGCTAGGAGAAATCACACATTTATATCAACTACTGATTCTACTTATTATAAAAATATATAGTAGGTCATGCATTCTGTAATGTAGAAGCAAAAGATCTGCCTGTTTCCTCCAGAAAATCTCAATAATACTACTTCATCTCACTTCATTTCTGTTTCCTCAGAGTGCTGTTCCTATGTCTTTTCTGAGGACTGAATCACAAGTCCTTGCCTGGACATTCTGCTTTCATTTCCTGCCATGTGTCCTTTTCAATAGCCATATTCTATTTACTGTTTATATGCTCAACCTCTTAGATGATTCATTCTCCGTTTTAACAGATATTTATATTGTGCCTGACACATGCTATCTAGAACACCTGATGGTATTAACGAACCCTGTGATTGATTTTGGATCAAAGATTTTCTTGGTATAAGACATTGTCAGCTCTTAATGTGTTCTAGAATAAGCCACCTTTTTATAGCAAAGATTTTCATATAAGCATCTGTATGTAAGATTTACAAAGCTGCTACCTTTTAATATTTAAAATACATTTTGGAAAATTGACACCTCTATAGCTTTAATTTCAGAGATGTTCGTATTTTCTTAAAGTGATCATTTCATCATATTACTGTAAGGTAGCAAGGTATCATTATGGTTATTTCAGAGACTGGGGAATGAAAAACAGAAATTTAAAGTCTAGGAGACATATTCTAATTCACACATCAAAAATTGTTTTAGGATGTCTATCTGTGAGTCATCTCAACAGATTTCCTGTATTATCTGGCATCTACAGTTAATCAGTAAATTAAATATCTAGGATGTATACCTCTTGTACAGGGTGTCTTGAACTTGTAGGTGTTTGACCCACTACCCATGCACAGATACACAGTTTGTCTCACTGTCCATCTGTCCCACTCTTAACTCTCCTCTTTCTGTGTGTCTCTCTCACACTTAAATATTTCTCTTACCCACAAATGTCTGCTTTTCATTGAACCAGTTTGCAAGCTTGTAGATTTCACAGATAAAACTCCAGCATATTTGTTTGTAACCTTTCTTTTTGTGTTAATTTATAAATTCTCAAAAAGGGGCTTTTGGAAGAAGTATCATCTCTCTCATATACTATGATTTTCTAAAATTGTTAACTATCTTATGTCTTCTTTTTAAATTGTTGTATATGTCAAAGAAGGAGCACAGATTTCTCCCCTTTTCCTTGCTTCCACTTCATTGTGCCCATAACTACACACTGCAATTCTACAACAAATGATTTTCTATTATATATAGGATTACATAACATTAGCCATGTAGCAAAAATTTCTGTCACTGTTCAGGATGCAGAAGAAACTTTAAGTCCCTTTGATGCATTATAGCTCACATCACATCACTATGAGCCATGCAAAGCCACATGCTGACAGAAGCAGACATAACAAGACACAGTGCATCAAATCTCTTTAGTCTTATACTCAAGGTGCAAAGACAAATGTTATCACAGAAGCTTCTAAAGCTGCTTTATAAAACTCATCACCAGTAATCAGTACATCTTGTGGCAGTGCTGCTCTTTAAGTGCTTTTGTAGAACACTAATATGTTGCTTGACAGCATAATGGCAGTACAAACTTACTGATGTGGTGGAATGAAGTGTTGCTAAACATAAAAATGCAACACAGTAAATAAATCTAGTGGTACAATTGTACTGTAAGGAACAATATCAATGAAATACAGTATTTTACCAACACCTTATCTTCCTACTGATTTTTCTGTTTACATCCCTGTTAACTAGCAACTCATTTAGATTGCATGCTATTTTCACAGCACTCCCTAAGCTAGGCCTATCCAAGAACAGACCATCTGTTCACTTCTGAAACCTTGTAAAAAAGGATGGTTCTTGTTTGTCCAAAGCTTCAGACTCCTTCTAAAGATCTTTCAGTCTCAAAGTCTGTCCCTCCCGTCATTTACTAGTAAAATATTATGGTGCTGTACCAGGATTAGGTTGCCCTGCTGGAGTACCTTCAAGTCATTGAAAAATGACAGGCAACATTGGTGTGGTGGTTTTATTCAGGTGGGCAGCTGATCTCCACCACAACCACTCTCTCACTCCCTCTCCTAAAAGGAAAAGGGGGAGAAAATATGATGGAAAGGGCTCAAGGGTTGAGATAAGTACAGGGACAGATCACTCAACAGCTATTGTGACAGACAATACAGACTCAGTGTAGGGAGATTAGAGAAACCTATTGATTAATACTAACAAGATAGAGAAGTGAGAAACAAAGAAAAGAAACTAAAAACAACTTCTCAATATCCACCCCCTCCCCTCTCTGCAGCAGCACAAATGAACAGAAGAATGCAGTCTGTTTATAGCAATTCATCTCTACTGCTCCTTCATGGTCACTCTTCCCCTGCTCCAATGTGGGGTCCCTCTCATGGGATGCTGTCCTTCCCATACTGATCCTGCGTGGGCTTCCCACAGGCTTGCCAGGCAGTTTCTCACTCCTCACTCTCCCAGGTATTGCTGTGCAGCAGATTTTTTTTCCCCTTTCATAAATATGCTCTCACATAGGTGCAAACAACATTGCTTATTGGCATGGCTCTGGCCAGCGACAGGTCCCTTTGGAGCTGGCTGAAAATGGCTCTTATCTAACATGGGGCTATAATTGGTTAACTGTATATTTTTATGGGGCACATTGGTCAACTATTGTGCATGATCTGCAATAGTAAATCTAAAGGACAATAGTCTTGTATCATTCTTTATTGTTTGATTTCTTATTAATAATGATGTGTTCTTGTTACAGAGAAAGGCAGTGAAGCATTACTGTATTTTTAAAGCTGTTATGAAATTACTTACATGGGTAAGTACTAAACATGATACATATATTTTCTCTAGAATTTGATCTTTAAGTTGCATCACTTTAAAACATCAGTTAAAATGTTTATGTACAAATATTTATCTTATAAGAATGGAAATTTTGTATCAGTTGAACAGTCCACTTGAATACAGAAAGCAAGCAACAGAAGTGAAGTATGAATAACTTTTAAAGGCTTTTCTTTTAAGAAAAAAGTAGTGAATCAGATGAGAACATTTGAGAGCAGTTAGGAAGATGTCATAGGGATGGAAGGAAATAGTTTTCTAGTCTTCACTCATATTCACTTGATTTACCTGTACTTCCTTACCCAATGAAATAAGAGAGAAAGAAAAAGGAAGCAAGGAGGGAAGGAAAGAAGGAAGGAGGAAAGGAAGGAAATAAGTAAGGAAGAAAGGAAGGAAATGAAGGAAGGAAGGAAAGAAGGAAGGAAGGTAGGAAATAAGGAAGGAAGAAAGGAAGGAAATGAAGGAAGGAAGGAAGGAAAGGAGGAAGGGAGGAAGAAAAAGAAAGAAAGGAAGAAAGAAAGGAAGAAAGGAAGGAAGGAAGAAAGAATCTAATTTTAATTACCAATCAACTAGTTAGCAAAAATCATTGAAATGTAAGTTTCATAGTTCTGAGACCTCTCAGAAAGGGAATATTAACTTAATTCTGTTGTAGTTTGAGAATACATGCACTTAAAGGCCCACTTAAAAAAAAAAAAAAAAAAAGTTGATACTCCAAGAACAAAAATACAGCTTTACTAGTATCGACCTAATGCAGTAAGTAGGAAAAAGAATAGGTTTCTCTGGTTGTCTCAGGACAGGCAATTTCATATTTTAACATAAAAAACATTCTCTGAGTTTGTTGTAAGCACATATTGTACAAGGTGCCAAAAGGCAAGGGGTTGTCTTTCACTCAAATTTAAAAACTGGGCTCCTGTTCTTAAAATATAACAATGAAAGTTAAGAATAAACACATCTTACTTTGTAGGATGCTTATTGAAAAGAGGACCTTTTAAATAGCTTTCAGCAAAAAGCAAGTTCAAAAATTGTATATTGATTCAAAAACCCACAACAGCATTTGAAAATGAGAGTTTTAGAAAGATGTGGCAGTTTTTAGAACTAAGCTTTATTCTTTGTCATTGTCTGCAATTGTACTTTTACAGGGCCCTTTCTGCATGAATAAAAAATCTTTTTTTCAAAGGTGTAATTCCTTGTGTATTTCCACTGTCTTCTCATAAATAAACACTGAGAAAAAAAAAAAAGAGAGAAAACAAAATAAAACAAACAAAAACAACAAATGATTCTCAGTAGTCTTTTAGTTCCTGGCACTTCGGGAGCTAAAGACCATGGAAGAGCAGAGGCAGCAGCTGGGCATTAAAACCTTTTCAAAGCCTGGTTAGAGGAAATTTGTTTATGCAGCAGTATCCACTCAGAACAAGGATTATTGAAATAATAACACTTTTGCTCAAAATTAAGAGATTATAGAAGTATTTATACTCAAGGATAAGATTAAGGATACTCCAAGGAGGAAAAAGTCAATCTTTGAAGTAGCCTTGCAGAGCTGTAATGATCTTGGGGTTTAAATTAGCATGAAGATCTCTGTAAACAAAAATGAAACCTGGACTACAAAATTTGGATTAAAATCTTGGAAATGCACAATGGAAGACAGATGCTTGTATACTTATGTCTGTGCCTATATATATATATATATATAGACACATATATATATATATATATATATATATATATGCCTATAAATAGACATATGTCTATTTATACATGTATTAAGTTAGTTTTGTTATTCTTTATAATGTTAAATTAAGGAATTAACTATATAATAATGAAAGTATAATATACTATCACATAGTAGTTACATGAAAAGTTTTTATAAGAAAAATGTCAGAAGCACCAAAGAAATTAAGAAACATGAGATGTCAGTGAAGAATAATGATGGAATGTGCTCCTAAACATCAAATAGATATATATAGATAATTACCCCTTTAGTGATAGAAAGAATAGAAAAGAAAATAGGAAAGTAGTCTTATGGATTTCTCCTTTAGAAGGAATATTTGTTTTTCATGTAATATTCTGAAAAATAACAATTCAGTGATCAGAAAATTTGAGGAGAAAGAAAAATCATGGCACTATGTTCTAAAAAGATTTTCCATAAATATATCTATTTTAACTTATGCACTTCTAACTGTGAAACAGAAAAAGGGAGAAAAAAAATCTGAGTATTTCTGGGAGTTTTCCAGCCACGTGGCTTGTTAGCCAAGCCCAGAATACAGAATTCTTCTTAGAAGACCTTCCTCCAGCATTTTTTTTTGTATGCTTGTTTGTTAGTTAAATAAAGTAGTTTCAGTTCAAACAGCCCTAATATTGTCAGCTCAGGCACAGGAAGAGAGATGTTTCCATACTTTTAACAGTCTTAGGTGTCTATCATCAAAATTTTGGAATGCACTTGAAAATCTGTGGACTAGTTCTCAAACTAGTAGTCTAGTAACCTATCACACAAGATCACAATTTGTACAACATGGCATTCTGCTGGAGATCTGGAGTTTCTGAAATCCTATAATGTTACACCAAATTGAATTTGTCTTTTCTGGAACAACAACTGCAAGGAGAGGTAAAATGAGGTCTACATAGAAAAATAAATATTTTGGAGGAATGATGCATCTTCCCAGTTTTGAATTAATTAAGAAAATGCTTTTCACTTGTTTCTAATTGGCCAAAACATTGAGAACAGCAACAAAACACAAAGAGGATTTTATAAGTTATAAAGTCTTGAAACAATGAACTTTCCCCATGACCTATCAAAATCTCTCTTTTTTTTTTTTTTTTTTTTTTCTCCCACTGGTTAGAGAGTTACTCAATAGTTGAAATCCTCTATTTTAAGATTGAAGAGGTTATAAGACCAACCAAATTGCCTTTTAATGATATATTTCTTAAGCATTCAATTATGCTTTACTTTCCATAAATCTAAAGATTTTAACTTAAAAAGTGAGGCATTCATTCTTAACTTAATTATTTGATAAGATTAGAAATAAATTATTAATATGAATCTCAACGAAATCTCTATTTCTATATATATTGAAAACATCATTTTCCTGTGCAAGTGGAAGGAGAGAGGTGGTAGGCTAACAGTCTACAACATGTCTTTGATGACAAGGAAAATCCATTTGAGATGTACTTCTTCATGTCTGAGACATTTCTCCATAAATTCTTATTCTTTTCCACTCTCTCTAGCTCCCATGTGGAACTGTCTTTTTCTGACCAAGAAAAGACATGAACAGAAGAGCTAATTAGCATTGTTCCTTCAGTTAGCACATAAATAAGTAATGGTAGATATTGGAGGCCAGTATAGCACAATCTTCTCTTTTCTCACCGTACTGCCTACTGAATAGTTCCAGTGCTAGCTTAGTCTTTGCTGTGTGGGGGACTTCAACAAGTGGTTAAGTGCTGGCATCAGCTATACGCTGCAAAGTGCAGTCTTGTTCTCTGCCGGTACAGGAAAGGTGAAGGGAATTCATAGTAAGAGAAAAAAAACTGCAGTCCATGAAAATCAGACCAAAGTGAACAAATATCAGCACAGAGAAGAGCAGCACACCTCACCAAAAACATTATGTAAATATTTATCAACATCTGTTGGGAGGGCATAACTAGATGAATGTGTTCAAGAATGAGAACAAATTGTTGGTCAAGGAAAGGAAAAGGTGGCTTACTGGGGCTAGTTAAGAAACAGTAGATTTTCATACTATTGATCTACCTAGAACACTTAGTTACAATTCCTTTTAAATCACTAGCGTGATGGTGTTCATTTAGCTCTGTGATGCTCACTGTTAATTCAATAAGGCAACCTCCTTTATTACACTGGTTTAGAGTCAACTTTTTATCATCTCAAAACATAGAGGGAAGAGAGGTTCAAAAAAAGACAAGTTCAAAGCAGACCTAAATTATTCTTAGATATCCTATTGACAGAAAGAAATTAAGGTAAAGAGTAAAGAAGGGCTGAAAAACATGAAACAAGCTTCAAATAAAATCTAAGCATGTTCACCCCATATATTATGTGCAAACAAATGGAAAAACACTTGTCTTTATGAATAGCAAAGATCAATAGTTGTGCTGCTGAAATAAATCTGTTTCTGCCCCGGCAATGGCTTTCAGAAAAACAAAAACAAAAACAACAACAACAAAAAAAACACACTGAACTTTGTATTCCTAGTTCACAAAACATCACAAAACGGTCAGATGCTTATTAAGGATTGTTAAGTATATAATAGAGAAGGTTAGGTTTCTTTGTATTTCTGTGATTTTTTATTAATTTATTTTTTATTAATCAATTTATAACTCTCAGAAAAATCCCAGATTAAAAAATATTTTCATTTCTGACAAAGAAGAAAAAAAAAAGCTTCTGTTGTTTAGATACAGAAGTATCAATTCTTGGTTTGCCTATCACTTTGACAAGAGTCTCACTTTGTGAATTGTTTTGTATAATGCTCTTTGTTTATAGTTAATTAATTTATAGTTAATTTGAAATAAATTTAAAGCAATAGTTGAAAGCTGAAAAATTCTACTTTATCTTTGGAAACACTAAGAAGTTCAGTTCCCTTTTCCTTGTATATCAATAAGTCTTACAAAAAGAGCTTCCATTATAAATACATCTCCATATGCTGTTTTCACAAGATGTACCCCTGGGATCACATAGAAGGGTACATTGCATCTAAAGAGGCACAGGAGTTGCACAAAGAGAATAATTTAACCCTTAGAGAGCAGATGTTTGTATGACTTATTCCACCATACTGGAGGCATTCTTAAAAGCCAAATGACATCTACATATATCTCAGACACGGAAATATGGTTTATTTATTTAATTATTATTATTATATTTGTATGGGCCTGCTCTGTTCTAGTCAAAGAGTGTGTCAGTCAACCCTGCTGATGAAAGATTGTCAGGGAAGGGCATATCACCTTTCCACCTTTCCACCTGTATTTGACTATCTGACCTTTTGATGGGTGAATTGAAATAATGAATGAAAAACTAGGTTACTTTGCTTTTCTTGTTCATAAGAGCATATGGCAGTGCTATAAGTATGACTACTTCTTAAACACATGCAGTTCATGGGCAAGCTTCCTGTGCTATGAGGGTGTATTTCATACAAGAAATTAAGATAGTCGAAATGCACTTTCTTCTACCTGTAGATTAGCATTGTTGAATGCCATCTCAGTTTCTTTTTATAAACAATATACTTGACAGTGTATATAGGTTAAATGTAGGTTCCAAAATCACTCAAACTGACCTTAGATATCTTTAAAAACATGTGAATATACCCTTTACCCTTCAATGAATACACCCTTCAATGAATACATCCTTCAATTTTAATATAAAATATATTTCTTGTCATTTCTTGTAATTTCAGCAAATCTATACAACTTTTTATAATGTTTTATTTAATGAGCAATGCAAATATTACAGCATTTTTTTTTCTTCCTTTTATTTCCATCTCCTTTCAAGAAGCAATTGTAATCCAATGGCTTCAATTGAATGATTATCAGTAAGTTATTAATTTACTTGTCAGGGGAATTGTGTAGGTTTTAAGTAAACCTGGGAATTTATTAAGTTTCCATCAAAATTATTCCAAACTCTGATTTTAACAAAATTTTGCAATGAAAGTATTGAAATGAGTGTGTGGTTATGTTATATTGTGTTTAGAATCTTTGTGACTATTGCATTAAAAAAAAAAAAAAAAAAAAGTTCATAAATTATATTTTAACTCTTAAGATAAATACAGTCCTTACACATAAATACTGATCAATAAGTTAAACACATATCTTTCAGTAATTTCTATTAAAGTTTTAAGAAGGAGAGGTTAACAAACAAAAGACACGTACCAATCAAGAGTGATACATAGTAAAAATGCGCTCAAAATTCCTGGCTTGAAATTACATGGCTACTTCAGCTGTTCACTTATGATTTTCTTGACCTCCTATACCTCATCAGAGTCTGAAACAGCTGAAGTTATCTGGAAATTCTGGACAAATAGGAACTGAGAACATGTCAAATCTATGATATGGATGCAGTTAAATCTACTATGCGGTAGGCACAAAAACAATCCAGTCATATCTTTTAAATCTAATGTATTCTGGATGAGTCATATTTCTGTGTATTTGCAGTTCAATGACAGAAAAGAAGCAGAGAAAGGAAAAATCAGGAAAGCATTTACTTTTATCTCACACAGACTTGTTAACCTTTCTGTTCATGACTGCTGTTAATCCCATACATGATTTTGCTGGCTTTATGGTGATGACTAATTTTCAATGTTTGTGGGATGATTGGCTAATTTTCCAGTTTTCTGGTTACCTCATTACTTTCCCTGATGTTATCTCTCTCACTGATGAATTCCATCCACCTCATAAATAACTGACATAATCCACTGATTCTTCTTGCATTGATTTAAACTTCTCATTTTGTTTGAAGCAGATAGATTCATTTCCTTTTAGCATTCAGTCTTTTGTCACTCTGAAATTCTCTACTGATTTTAATTCAGGCTTTCTATACATATGTGAAATTTTAAGCCAGGGAGCAACTTTGCTTCCGTTAGACTTAATTTTCAAGCTCATCCAGCCCTATGCTTACATGTTTGAATGAAATAAATTATTGAGAGGCATGAACATGAATACTGACTTGATCTTGGAGTTCTCTGCAGCAACTTAAAAGAGAAAACAACATTTATTTTAGTTTTCCTATGAATGAAAACTAACATTTCCATTTTTGTTGTGGTTATTCAGGAATTCCTTTTTGTTGCAAAATGGCTGGTTTAAGTCTCTCTGCAGACTGTTTTGAGAGATAAAAAGGAGCTGAAGGGAATATAGCAAGAAAAAGTAAAATGTAATATGAGAAAAGAATGGGTGAAAAATGAGGGGAAAATGAAGAAATATCCATCTTTGTGGAATGGTGAATCAGGAATAAAACTGAAAAAAAAAGTCCTTCATGTGTGATGTCAAGTCCTGCAGTAACCCATATGAACTGGTAGGAGAAAAGACACTTGAAAAGTTTCATGCAAGTGAAAGAAATGTAGAAATTGAAAGTATCTCAAATCAACTTGCACTGAGTCTTGAATATCTCAAGAACATTATGCCTAGGTCCACAGATATAAAGCATGAGCATGAGATGTATGAGCAGAGTAATGTTAGGAATAATAGCACACTCATAAAAATCAGAAATCAATCTACTTATCAATATGTGCTTCCTTACTTCAGTATAAATAACAGCATTCAAACTTAAAAGGATACTGGTTTAGTACATGTTATTTAACTGTAAGAAAAGTGAAGTACCAATAACAGTTGTTTCAGAAATGAAAGCAAATTTCTGCAAAAACTTAGCAGCATGCTTCTTGGTTTTCTGGAAAAATTTAAACATTATATGTTTGTTATCTTTGTTTGGTTTGCTTATTTTTAACTTTTAGTAAGTAAATACTTCTGGTTATCATTGCAGGAATGTCCTGATAAACTCTACATATATTCTTTCAATAAGTTTGTCATTCAGTTTTGTTGCATGGGTGTCAAGAGCTTCTATTGTGTAGAAGCTGGTAACTCTATGAACTTGATTACAGATCCTGTATTACAGTAAATTAATCATTAAGACTATTTTTCTCAGTCATGTGCAATATGTTAACATGGCAACATCACAATATAATCTGGTCATGATGATAAATCCCCCATTTTAGGGACATGGGCAACTCTGATTCTGATTATTCTGCCATAGACAACACAGTAATGATAATGGTGCTTAGAAAGAGACTAATACTGGGACAATAAATGGGATATTTGTTCCTAATATTTATTCCTTACAGAAACAAATGCATTGCTACACTGTGACTGAGACTTAATAATTCTTGGTAATTTTTGAAGTATTATTCATCATTTGAAAATCTTCAGAGATGGTAGATGGCCTGGTTAGCTTTGGCTGACCAGGTATCTAAGATATTTTCTTCACTATCTGTGAATAAAAGAAAGAACAGTCATGTGATAATTAAATTTGTCCATCTTCTGAAATACAACTTCATAAAATCAGAAATATCAGAAAATGTTTTTTCCTATATGTTTCTGAAACCACTACATATAGTGAAAGGATCTCATTTCAGTCATTCTGTTTAAGTCATATGGAGAATAGATATCATGATATAGATCTTGGGAAAGTAACGGCATCACGTACCTGTAAGATAGAGTAAGCAATAAAAACACTACACATGAATATAGAAATTATTTAATCTGCCTTTTCATGGCAATAGCTTAAGTAATCGGAACTGCAATTTGAATGTCCCAATGCAATGCGGCCAAACAGTATTTTTGTAGAGGGTTCTGAAGTCTTTTCTCACACCTTCTCAGACTTCTCTGCTAGGCTGCAGTCTCTGTATTCTATTTTTATTATTATTTTTATTATTATTATTTTTCTCTTTGGCATCTTATTAGGCCTTTTTCCTATTAAATATGATCTTGCTTGAGCTCTATGGTGTCAGAAAAGTGTCCTTAATTCTTCTTAGAGCCCTGAAATGCAAATGTATTGCACTTCAGTTAGTTATAAAACTGAGCAAATACTAACATGGAAAAAAAATAATTTTATAAGTGAGTTTAAATGTTAATGCTCAGTATGCTTTATTAAAATTCTGAGAATTAAATAAAAGGAAGTGATATTTCCCAAACACTGTTTGCAGAAGACAGCTTAAAAGCTAACATTTTTTTTTTTTTTTTTTTTTTCAAGAGGAAAATAAAACGTTTGAGTTATAAAGAAAAAATGGTTCACTACACACAAGGCCACGTAATTTGGAATTCATCATGTTCTGCATATTTTGGGGAATACTGCTCAGATATGGCAAGAGGCTCCAGTAGAAAAATAATTCTTTCTTCTCTTTTTTAACAAAGAAAAAAGGATTCCGCAGGAAATTTCATTTTCATAAATCAGATATTTCTGAACAATTCTTTACTTGGCACCTGAGATATCACTATCATAATCTGAAATGTGATTTTGTGGTAGCTCCTTAACAAACAGCTCTTCAAGCAAACAGTTTACTTCTCAATAGTGAGAGTTTTAATTTACTTCAACTTCTCTCATCTATTTATCTTTGTGAGAATACCACTGACTGAGAAACAGAGCTGAGGACACCTGAAGTATAACTATTTCCACTGAGTTCTTATGTTCTTAGTACCTCAGTAAAGCCAACATGATGCTCAGTAAAGCATCATTTAAGTAATCAAAACTCCAAATAAGAGTTAGGTGGCAGACTTGCAACTTTCGACCTTGAAGCTGACAGGCACAAATATATTCCCAGCAATCACTTCAATGCAGGCTCTAATTTAGATGGGAAAACAATACAACATCAGTAAGAAGGGCAAATAAATTGACAATATACATTGTAAGTACACATAAAAGTGTTAGATTATGAGATTAAATGCTAATCAAATAAGATAAAATAAGATTGATGGAAGTTACATTATCAGTGAAAATGGTACACTCTGAATTGACTACCCCTAAAATTATCAGAGGAGAATGATTTACCAATTGTCCCATATAGGAAACCAACCACCAAGAGGAATCAGTGAAAGAAAGAGTCTCCCAGGAATGTAGTGCAAATCAGAGGGTGTGATCATCTAGAAGAGTATAGGACTTATTATGGGATGCAAGGGAAAAAAAAAGTGGACTATGTACAACTCATTATGAGATTTAGCAGAAGGACCAAAGGCAAGAAAAGGATCAGGAAACATCCAGGAGCAGAAAGTATGGGAGAATGTAACATTGTGTGTGTTCATGGCTAGTACCAGTGAAGACACTACTCTCTGTATTGACCTGTGTGACTGATCAAGTGCATGTATGGCTGAGTATGTGCATGCAAGTGTAGGTAAGAGTGCACACTTCTGCCTATTGTGAATACCTGGTCAGCCTAATCATTGACTGGACCTGGGAGTACAACACTGCAGCAGCATCACATCAATTGGGCTGGAATCCATCCGCAGTTTGAAACCCACTGGACTGGGCTGCATTTAATGGTAACACTTCCTATGTAATGTTGTACTTGTAAATTCTATTATTAAGTTCCTTCTTTCTGAAAAGAGTTTTCTTTGTGCATAACTTTGCCTTATCCATATGTACTATAAGAAAATAAGTGGGAATATGTAAAGAGAGATAGAGGTTTGTGGAAGTTCTACCTATGAAGGATATGATTTTCTTAGGTTTTGAAGAATTTGTATGTCTGAGATCTTCTGACAGCATACTTAATTGCCCAAAGGTATCCTTCATTTATCTGCTGGTATGTCATGGTAGAAAGGTTTTATAATAAATGCTAATATTCACCCACATGCCACAATAAGAAAGAACATAAAGTCAAGAATCACCATTTAAATAAACAATACTACTCTCTGTAAAACATCACAATAGTAAGTATGGAATTAAATGCACCTTTAACAGCAGCAAGTAACAGCATGCAGTGTATTTGTCTGACAAATGTACATATTAGTACCTGCTATTTCTACCCTAAAAAAATGATTGCTGCTCAAATTGGTTCCCCTCTTCCCCTTGTGTTTGCTATCTTTACTCAATCCCACCCATGTTTGTATCAGTAATTTCTCCTGACAAAACATGCATTATACTTTCATTCTACATAGGTACTCCAAATCTAAATCTATACCTGCAGTCAGCATTCCACTCCTTTGAACATTAATTAACTGTATGTGTAGTTTCTAAATGTGAGCAGAATTCCATAGTAAATTGAATCAGACAGCAGCTTCTGCATTGTCTTGGCCACATGGATTTGCAAACTATGCTCATCTCATCAAAGCCATTATGTGCAAAAACCTGAAGAGTAACAATCAGAACACTGTGTTTACAGAGTATCATCCTGATCATCAGCTGGGTCCTCTGATTATCAGTAGTTATGTAAATATTTTACTATTTATTATGCTTTTGAACAGCCATATATTCACTTGAAGTGACCCCAAAATTAGCATATTAGGTGGATAGTTAAATATGTGTGTGGCAGGAAAAAATATCACACTCTACTTTCTTCACCGCAGGTAGATACACACACACACACACACATGGTTGACACTTTACGCTTTGTAGCCACATGGTTGAGAGTTTATAGATCTATTTTAGTTTAATCTTCTGTATCGCAGTTTGCACCAGGCACCAGAATATCAGTTCCTTCAAACTTAAAAAAAGATGTTCAAAAAAAACCCCAAACTTTTAGTGCAGTGTAATGAATTTATAATAAATGTCTAAAGATGTGTAGTTCAAGGAAATGTGTTTTGTTCCTGAATTCTGACTTTATCCTTTGTAGAAATGGAACCATTTGCACAAATATAATCCAGTCTTTTGGTTAGTTCCCGACATTCATCAGTCTTACAGTGAAATAGTGGTGAAGCACTGAAGCATCTAATATTGATATTAGAATCTTCATATCCAACATGCTGTCAAGCATTGCTTAGCTTTTTAAAACTGAATCAGTTTTCCCATTTGAGTTCTACATTCTGATTTGCTGCAAGCAACCTACTATAATAATGTTTTAAGTTTTTCAATTATTTCAATTATTATAGTATTTCCTTTGCTCAGTCCATTGCAAAATAAGACCCATAGAGCAGGAAGAAGATCAAAATGTCTCCTTCTAAGAGTAGCACTAGATCATAACTATAGACACTTATTCAGGGAATCAATTCACGATTAAGACACTTCGAGACACATCTAAACATCTCCATCTGAGCTACATCTCTAAGCTCCCATTAAGTATTCAGAGCAGGCTTTGGGTTTTCTGCCTAAACACAGATATCTTTTTGAAATTCCTTAGATTATCCTGCATGGCCTAAACCTATCATTTTAAATGAGACAGAAGCTTTTGGTAGGTCCTGTATTGTATTCCCAATTTTATGTGGCTATCTTGGATACACTGGCCCATCTTAGATTGAACAGAAATCATGTTTAGACAACTGAATCAACCTGGTGGTTAGTACACTGAAAAGACTCATCTAACACTGAAACAGGGGCAAGATTTGCACATAATGCACAATTTTCACATAAATACAGCTTCCTAATGCCATTTTATGTAAACGTATCTCAATTTTAGTCAATGATCAGATGAATAGCTCCATAAATTGCAGACTTCTAGAGTAGATCTCCACTTATTATGGATTTATGTCCAGTTGACAGAGAGATTATAATTGATATTTCTCTGATGTAAATATTTCTGATTTGTTATTTTCATTATAAGTACATCTAGGACTTTTCGAAAAAAAAAAAAAAAAAAAAAGTTAATAACTGCATAGGTAATTAAAAAGGAATGCATTATAGTAAAACATGGCACCTACAACACTGAACCAACTTAAAAATATATTTTATTTACCACACTGCCATAAAATCTACTTGCATTTGTAGGGCAATATCTGATTTTACAATATTGATCTATGATTTGTGCCATGTGTTTCATAGCATTTCTGCCATTGTTTCATAAGTATTTATTATATATATTAAAAAAAGCTTCAATTTGCAGTTTAACTTTTACAAGAAATGCATATTTCAAGTGAAAATAAGTTATGAATATGCTTATATTGCTTAATTCAGATTCTGCCATGTAATAGATTTAAAAGTACGTAGAACAACTGTATAGCAAAATAATTGCAAATATATATAGCAAATAATTGCAGAGGATTCATCTAAAATGAATCTCTTATGAACAAGGAAAATGCATACAGGAAACAGAAAATGAATAGCTACTGCAAAACATGTTTTGCCACATAATTGCTTTTGGAAGTAAGAAACCACAACATAGAGTCCATTTACAAAAACAGAGCTTGTGCTAGAAATTCATGTTAAATTGAATACTTTACACCTTCAAATGTGAGCTAAGATGGAAATTTTAAGACAACAATAGAAACACATTAAAAATTAATTATTTTATAAGCACTAGTTAGACAAACCACTTTTCATACAGCTCTGTAGTTTTAAATATTTAAAATAACTGAGGAATGCAATATCACAGAATGTGATAAGCAATTACTTTGGAAAAGAATGGTGAAGATAGTTGTATGGACATTTTCTCAATGCAACATATGTGTAATATATAGTATTCTGTATAGTAATCACAGTTAATGTCCCTCTGAGTTAGAATAACCCCTTTCTCAGTGAGGCACACTGAAAATTAACGGTCAGAATGAATTGGGATTTATATATTTTTTTCTCTAAAAAAAAAAAAAAAAAAACCTTAACATTGTTTGTGTGATCACCAAAAGTGCAAAATAAATGTACTACTAGATTTTCAAGACGTAATCTACAAATGCAAGACTGTTCAATGTTTCTTGTTGTTTAGCATTTTTAAAGTCCTCTCTGGCTTAGTAGAACACTGATGCTCAGTTCCTTCCACTGCCTATAGATGGTTGATGTATAGGTTGAACTTCCTAGAATGTTCCTTTGTAGTCCGTTATCTTGCTTTACCCTAGACCTATCTCATACGTACCAGGATGGTAACAAGATCCAGTAGGCACAGCTGAGGTTCTAAAAGAATGAAGCCCTGGGATTTCTCTCTACCATGAAACCATGTGTAGCTGGAGGACATGACCCGAGGAATTAATAAATCCTTTTGTTTACTGTAGTTCAACAGACCAGCTTATTCAAGATTTAGAGCTTCATCAATAGCTTCATCAATAGCTTCATCATCAATAGCTTATTACCTACCACTTAAATAGCTAGATTGTAGAAGTATACTGTCAGTCTTCCATGAGGGTCTTTCACTTTACATAGGTAGACATGCATTCAGCAGAGCAGGACTTAAAAGCAGGATCTCCTTCTTTCTATGTAAGTCCCTTAACTGGGAGATTAAAAAGTGATTTTCACTGCTTTGTGTTGGTTTTAATGAGTGTTAAACATATTAATCCAAAAGAGTGTTTACAGTCACTCACCTCAAAGGTCTAAAACTAAGAAATCCTTCTTTCCTTTCTGTTTTTTCCTTCTACCTCCCTCCACCTTTCACCCCCACCCCAGGAAATTAATTTATGTCTCAGTGTCAAGAAAATCTAAATATCTTTAAATTGACTGTGGTTTGCAAATTCTGAAACAAATGAGTGAAATTAATACTTTCCTTTCTAATGTCACCATCACTAACTCAGTACTCATTCATTCCATTCACTTTCTAACGTCACCATCACTAACTCAGTAACTCATTCACTCCATGGTGCCTCATCGTCACATGGCTACACCAGTTCCCACACAGCTTACCTAGTCTTTGCTTGTGGAAGCTCAAATTGTTCTCAGCTCTGCAGCACAACAGATTCAACATCAGGCAGGATAATTCAGGGTTCCCTATAGTTTAACAAACCTAGAAGAGAGAAAAATACTCAGATTAATGAGCAGATTTTACCAATTCTGTCTCCTTGGACAACTTTCAGACACTGTTAAGGATATTTTTAAAGTCTGATACTGTGTGGTAGTTCTTAATATGATCAGTTGTAATTTACAGATTTTGGTGAATTTGTAAGGTAACAGAGCTCTATGTACAACCTAAGTATAACTACCAAAATCTGATCACACACATGTTGCACCTAGGCAGTTGAAACACCAGAAATTTTATTCTGTTTGTCTGTCTGGTGGAAGTAAATTATCTGGCAAGAAGTTCCCCTTAGAATTGTAGTGGCATTTCATCTGCCTTGTTTGTACTGCCACCTCCTTCTTCTTTCTCAGGGGAGCTGAAGTGTTCTGTAAGGGAATAGATTCAGTGTGTCTTTCTGTTATGGGAGAAGGTCATCTGATGACTCTTTTGACCACAAATACGATGGATGGGCTCTCATATTCAGGCAGCTGCCAACAGTGTGTATCCTGCTAGATCACCAAAATATTTATTCATAATAATTACATATAAGCCATTTATATTTTAATCCAGCTCTGAATAGCAGGTTAATTTAACTATATTTTTCCCCCTTCATTGGGCTAAGTCCCTTTGTTCTTGCAACAAGGCTGTTCAGGTATTTTAACAGGATATATTGGAAGATTTTTTCAGTTATTAAAGTGGTATATGCCTTCTCTGTATGTGGGTTTTTTTTTTTTTTTTTTTTTTTTTTTGGAAAGTGCTTTCCCTTATTGCAATTTCATCACATCCTTACAGGTCATACACTCTTTGCTTTTTTGCTTTGACACTGAAGTATCTCAGTACAATTGGACTACCATGGATTTGTCTCCCCAACTTTTTCTGTTGAAGAACACTTGTTTCTAGTGAAAGGAAAATCAAAAGGGCTAAATTAACCAATTCCAATAAAAAAGGCTCTAAATTATATTTTCATATGGCATAACTGAACCCCTGCACCTCTGCAGAGAAATCCATATCATCAGTGTAGAGGTAGCGTTACTGCCACCTGCTTTCCCTTTGGGTTTCTTCCAAGAAGGAACAGCTTGTTATTGATGCAAGTCTCATACTCTGTTCAGGATTTTCATTCCAGATAGAGCAGCTTTTTCAGTGGCAATGTTGGCTCCAGTCCTTACGAAGGAAGGGGACTGCTCTCCAAAAGACTTTCTACTGCTGAGAGCTAATAGCAGCCTTACTATAAAAGATACCATAATCCGGTACTGCATGAATATGGCCTAAATTTTTTAAAGATTTAAACACATACATACAGAGAAGAAAACAATCAGTTTTAAAACTTGATGTTGTCCTGTCCATTTAGTATTACTCTGACTCCCTAGGAAAAAATATATGTATATTATATATATATTAAATATATATTATATATATATATATATATGTATATATATATATTAGGAACTTAGCATGTCATCAATGAATTTTATTCATTTGATTTCATATCACTGATGTACTTACCCCATTAAATTCTACTATGCCATATAAATCTCCACAGTTATGATTACTCTATAATAACTGCAAGCCCTGTTGAACCTTACTGCCCAACTAGTAGTTTACAAGGAAATATCTATGCTGGTTTTAAGTTTAGCATCCTGTTTCTTTTCTGACACAGTCAGAGTTGTTAATATTGGTATGTGTCCCTACACAAACTGTGAATGTAAAAATACCTTGTTCAGAGGGGTAGTAGAAGAAAAATAAAAATGACATTTGCAAGATGATTATTTTCTAAGAGCTCAGAGAACATTTTGAAACCCTGCTGATTTGCAAAGTTAAAAGTCAGCACAGAATCTGGACTGCCAGATAGGCTGTTACTGCAGAAATCTCCATTAGACATAATTTAAATATTACATGAAGAAACCTTCTTGCCACATTGGTTAGAAACTCTTCAAAGTGGGTAACCCATACTAGCATTTTTGAAGAACACAGACTGAACGGAATATCTTGGATGTCTCAGAACACATGCAAACAGCTAATGAATAGAACTGATCTCCCCTAAACCAGCTGTCCAGAGAGTATTTAGATGATTTGGCAATTTTGCCAATTTTCTTCATCATTCTTCAAGCAGCAAGCTGAAACCTCTCATTCTTAACAATCCTTCAGGCCGTGGGGCAGATTTTAGGTCGTACAGCTGCCACACATATTCCTATATTCACACCGCAGAGAAAAAAATAGGCTTCAGTAAGGTGACAGAAAATCTCTCAGCAATATTTCAAATCATGCCAAAACTTACAAGAGTTTCTAAACGTAGGACACCAACAATTTTATTGATCTGAAAATATGCTAAACTTTACTGATGACTACTTCTGCTTTGGGAAGTACTTCATCAGACAAAGTAGGAATCTCTCATGCTTAGAAAATGTGATCATGGAAGTGCCATGTTCTGGAGGATGGCTCAAACCAATACAGAGGGATATCTGTGTTGGCACAGATTTATTTTTTATTTTTTTTATTTTTCTTATTTTTATTTTTATTTTTTCAGACGGGACAATGTTCTCTTTTCTCGCTTCCCTATAAACCCTTCCTTGTTCCTCAGATCCACATCTCTTCATCCAGGGATCAGTTCTGGTAGAAGCTTGGTCCTGGTCCCTGTTGGAAATGAACTTTGCCACTCACAAAATACCATCTCTATTACATGCATATAAGAGGCTATTCACCTTGTGTATCTGAAGGTAGTTTTTTCTTATCTAATCTAGAGGCTAAATGCTCAGTCCTGAGGTGCAATCAACAGTTTCCTGGACCACACATAGTAACAGGTACATAGGCTACTGTATTTATGCAGGTTAAAGAACCAAGAGAAGTTGGACAGAGACATGTCCTACGGCTTAGCTGTCCAAAAATGTCTTCCATAGAGGCTAGACATCCCTTCTTCAGGGAAATGGGAGAAAAACAAACAAACAAACAACAACAACAAAACACAAGCAAATAAATAAATAAATAATACATGTCCCAGTAACTGATGGAAATTACAGACACAAGAAAGCCTAAAGGGACAGATGAACTTCCCAAGGTGTTCTAACCACAATATGAAGCCTAAAGGAGTACTGATCTACATAACTCCCTGTGAGCTGCATATCTAGAGAACTGAATAAAAGACATAAATCACCGTCTTTTGCTTTTCTCATGCTTTATACCTGTGTTTCTCTTCAAAAGCTACAGAAAAATTTTCATTGACTGCACAAGTATGACTGCTCAGTATGACTGCTCATTCTTCTAGACTCACATTTTTCAATGTTAAGCCTGCTGTAACAATGCTGTTGACTCCCAAAGGACTTTTTGGTCTTCATGGTTTGGTGGCTTAAAGATACTGAACAAAGCAATCCTCCACACAGGTCTGAGTGAACTCCTCCTCTGCACAGGTTTTCCTCTTCTTTCTGAGCGTACAACATGAAGTGGGAATTGAGGTGGTAGATGTAGTCCTTACATTCAGAGTCTGCAGAGTCAATATTTAAAAATTATATTGTACCACATCCTCTATGGGAAAACAGTAGAGAAAGATTCAAATGAGTGGTTGATTGATAAATTACAAAATACAGAAAGATGACCATCAATGTTTAAACAAGAATATTTTGCTAAAGGAAGCACCTTTGTTACTCAAGTATCAGTGGGTATATTTCCATTAACTGTACTGCAAGTGTATATCTGCACAGCAGAATCTACCAAGCATTCAATAAGCTAATATGGGTAATATGCTAAATTCAATATGGGTAATATGCTAAATTCAATAAGCTAATATGGTAAGGGCACGGTCTTTGATCCCTCCTACTTCTATTACTTTTCCTGCTACAATGTTCTACACATTTTACTATAGTGAACAATATCTCTCTCTGCAGGCTAGTGTTCTCACAGTTGATTTATTGCCACTATCCTCAATTTCTTCACTCAGTGCAATGTACTATGCACATCCACTCCTCTCTTCCACACAGTCTTGTTCTCCCAGTGCTGTCTCATTTCTGGACCATGGGCATATTGCATGGTGTCATATATGTGTCACCCCTACTGAGTATGGAAATTTCATATTAAGTAATGGCACTCTTAGCTTTAGGTGCAATACATTTTACTTTCCAGGTGAACAAATTACCCTGAGACAAGGTAAAGCCTGAAAAACTCAGCTGAATCCTACAAAGAACATGACAGTTGCTTCTCATAAAGGTTTCTTTTAATTTAAAATTCGCTATCACAGAAAAGTATTTCTTAATTCTTTTAGCTTAAGTCTGCAAAGCTACTAGTGCTGTTTCCAGTAAGACAAGAGTCATCACATTTTCCAGAAAGAGGAAGATTCATTTTGAGACAGTTTGCTTTGTCCACATCACTTTATTTTAATCTTATTCATTTGTCACTGACAACATCACCTGCTGAGCTAAAATGTTTTTCAGACTGAAGCTGGAGGATGGGCAACCAAGATTAATGGTCCACAAGTCACATGTTAGCAAATGATTTTCTTTGACCAGCACTGAATCCTCATTTACGTTATTGTTGGATAGTGCTAGAAAATGGTAGTTGGAAAACAGTACACATTTTCCCTTTGCAATATTTCATTTTAAGTCAACTGACTCCCAAAAGTTGTCAGATTCATCATTTACAGACACCATCTGCTGACCTGTCATGAAGGGTGGTCAGAGCTGTCACAGTGGAACATTTTTTTCCACTCAGCTTTGTGTATAAAAGCAGCAGCAGAAGGAAAGTGCATATTTAAAATACAGATCTACATTTATTTATTTTGTTTGGAGGATTCTATACATTCTGAACATTTGCCAAGACAGGAAATAGATGCAGAAGGAAACTAAAATTTCTGTGTTGCATGGGAGAAGGCTCTTGTATCAAATGTGAACTTTTAACTGTTTTTTTCTGTTCCACTACAGCAGCTGATTTGCCAGCTCTGCTAGAAATACACATCTCATCTCTGTTTCACTGGGATATTATTGGAATAACTGAATGCAGTAGAGAGTAGGCAGATGGTGAAGCTGAGGAATATCATCAGTGCAATTCTTTTTTCTTTCTTTCTTTTTTCTTCATTTTTTTCTTTTTTTTTCATTTTTTCATGCCATTCTTTCAAAACTTCTGGATTGCTGTGTGTGTTCATATTGGAAAGAAATATGACTTCAAAGCAGAGAAAAGCAAAGAACATGAGACTTCATGTGCACTTACACATTTCTTTTGCAACAGTTTTCACTCATAGCAGCACAGATCCACTGACAATTTATGTTAGATACTCCAGATATGTGTCCTCCAAATTTTACCTGTATTGCCAAGTATTCCAGCAGCAAACATCCAGGCTCCCTACTAATACAAGAAAAGTTTCTGAAACCTCATACAGATTTTCTTAGATCACTAAATATTTTTCCTTGTAACCCAAATATTTCTCCTGTATTGCTTTTATGAACCAAGGCTATGTCTGAAACCCAAAAGAACTTTATTAAGGGCATAAAAAGCATGGCTCCATCTATGGAAACTACAACCTTGATTTAACTATAAATGAATGGTAAACACAACCTTAATTTCGTCTGCAGTCATTTGCCATGGTAGTCATGTATGCAGATAAGCAATGAATTAATGTCTTACTTCCATAAAAGCTCTTTCTTCCCTACCTACAAAATTACATTAATCTTGTTTCCAGCAAGAGCTAAGCTGTCCTCAGGCAAGGCTGTCTTTCATCCCTGAGGAAGTATTTCCTATTGCCGTCCTCAGAATCTATCATATAATGAGATTTTACAATTTCAGATTATTTTACTAGGTAGGTAAGAAGACAGGGACCAAAAGGTTCAGTTGCTTCACCCTGTGAGTCAGCATAGGTTTCTTCCTCCATGACAGCCAACATGGAAAATAATAATAATAATAAAATAACAACAACAACAAAAACCTAAGGTGAAATACCTTTCTATCATTATCTGTTCAACAATATTGTCAATAAAGCAAAATCTATATGAATGGGAATAGGACTCACTGTAGGGTTTGAATGTCCTTCCCAAGTGGAAGAATTTTTTGTCTTTCTATAAATCTGTTAAGCAAAAAATTCTATTTTTCTAGAAAATTATAGTGACTGCCAAATATCTTCCCAAAGACCATTAAATAATTAATTCCTTTGTGTCTGAAATATTCCTTGCTCGTCAAAGGACAGGAGCAAAGGATTCCTTCCCTTTGGAGTTCTTATTCATCTAAAGTTCTAAATAAAGAACATATGGAAATACAGTGGCTTTGTTTTGTTTGTTTGTTTGTTTGTTTTCCCCCTCTGATCATCATTAAGGAGCAAAACTCCTTATGATCTGGAAGGTCAAACCATAGGAATCACGTGTACTTATATAAAATAAATACTCGCTAGGCTAGATGTAGTAAATATAGTATTGTATTTCCAATGAAACATAAATGATCCCTATCCATTAAGACTGACCTTCAAAGTATTTCCATCTCTACCTTGATTATCTCTGAAAGATGAAGAAGGGAGAGTCAGGGTTTTACACTGCCAAATCTTATAATTTATCATTTTAGCATCTGTGTATAAATCTGAGCAGGTTAACATAATCAGATTAGATTTCTCTGAGCAACCCTTCTTCCCTCAAAAACTTTACCTTTGTGACACTGCTCTAAGCATTAGTTTAAGTGAGAAGACTGAGCCATTGCTACAAAGAACAGTACAATATAAATGGAGTTGTTATGGAAAAGAAAAAGAAAATATTGGAAACTTCAGCTGACATCTTCTTCCATGTCTTCTGCACTTTAACCAGGTTAGCATTATAAACCATAATTTCCAAACAGTAACTGCACAAGGAACCATTAGGGTTACACTTTTGTTACCTTCTTAGTGCAGGGGGAACAATGGGAATTTGAGACAACTCTGCCCCCCCCCCCCCACACACTGGGCAGCTCCTCTAGGTCAGCCACACAGGAGAACAAAGTGAAAAAAGGGGCTTAAACCCTTAACACTCTTGCTCTTACTTTCCTCCCTTTACTCAACAAATCTCTCTCACCACATCATGCCCTATTGTCACCATGTTGGCATCAAAGATTCTCAAGTCTCTCAAATGACAGACACATGTCAAACTTGCAGTACCCATTAAACTGCTGAAGGTTGCAGCATGGATTCTTTCCTGAAATCATGAATTAATGTCCTGGTTGCAGTCATTTTTCTTAGACATATTTTTGATAGAATTTGGGGACTGGCTCAATTCAGTATTTGCTTTCAATTTGTCTCTCTCTTTTTTTTTTTTTTTTTTTTTTTTTTTCCTGAATAGATAGATAAGCATGATAACTATTGCTGTTTCATCACTAACAGATGGTAATCAAAAACGGTTTAAAGAAATCAAACAAATGTTCCAGCATGATTCACTGAGTGAAACTGAGACCACCCTCCTATTGCTGATGTATATCCCCTTTTTAATAATTACCGACAGATTTCTTTTCAACTTCAACAGCACTAATTGTATAAGTAGGATTTATGGCTAAAATACCATATCTATATTTAGTTCTGTGTGTGAAAAAAATAGTACATTTGGACTTACTATGATATTTGTTATTGTTGTTTATTGGAAAGGACTTAGTTTTGCAATAGTTCATTATTTTTCATTTTTTAAAGAACTGTCTTTGAAAACATATATATATACACTACATTTTATTCCCCTTTATTCCTTCTCCCCCCCCCCCTTTTTTTTTAATTGCATCAGCAACTTTACACATATTTATATAACTGTTACCAAGACGATATACTTGGCTCTCCTGGACATCAATTGGGACATATTATTCATGTTTCTGTACTAGACGAATGTAATGGCAGCTCATAATCCTCTTACATGTGGGGATTTTCAGGAATAATTCATTGTCATGTGACATGTTTTCTCTGGCACGTGAAACTGGCCTTCACAAGCATGCATGTTACCTGAAAAGCTCTTTTATTCAGACATTTCTTAGTTTAATACCCACCAGATTCTTCTTATGCATAAGCCCATGTACCTGTGTAATTGAAAATACAAAGCCTTCTCAGGAACAGTAACATATACATAAAAACTTACTAGCCACCATGTATTTTTACCCTGTGATTTTACACTATCTCAGTAACACTATAAAAGTCAGGAGAGAGTTGGGCATGTAAAATGTCTGAGTTTGAGTGGTGGCAGAATTGCAGTAGCTGGAACTAAGACAGCTGTTTTTAGCCAGTTTATAGTAAAAATATATCCATCCCATTGATTTTCATATATGTGGTCTTCTTGCCATAGGTATAGCTTCAGAAAAACAGCTAGAAAATTATTTTATGAAAGTGTTTTGTGACCCGGGTCTAAAATTAGGTTCTGGGTTTAGGTCTTTTTTGAATATCACAGGTCAGCAGGCATGCCACTGTACTACACCGGAGTGAAAATTCCCACTGTACTATGTTAGGTCCTCAAACACTATCTGCATAACAGATAATATTGGTGTACAGCCTGATTGTGAGGTGTTCAGGACCAGCCATGAGAAAACGTTGAAAAATGAGTTTGATGTCTAACTGATTTTAGAAACTGTCATAAATACCAGGGTTAAGCATGTAATGGCTTCCAAAAGTATTCTTAATTACTGTTATATAGTGTAACATGTTCAAAGAGTGTGTTCCATAATGACATCTAGATATTAATGAGGTCTTTTTTGGGTCACTGATCAAAAAGAAACAAACGTAGAAGAACACAGGCTTAGGACTGGGGAGCCACTATAAGGTAATTAGTGATAGAATAAACGTAGCAAAAATACTCTGCCTTTCCCCAGTCATGTGGAAAAGAAATCCAGTTGATTCATAGGTTGTCTAAAAGGAGCAAGTGGCAAAAGAATTTAAATTTGCCTATGAGAGAGAGTTCAGCATAAGCTTAATGTGAGAAGAAAGAATAATTGGCCAAAAGAGAGATGACCCTGGTTTATAGTGAGATTCTCACAATCATGGAAAACCACAGCTGAGGGTATTTTGGTTCCCACAGCTGTTATCAACACTAATCTGCACTTCTGTAAATCAATGTAAGAGAACTACTTGCTTGCAAATAAAGGAAATTAGTGTGTTGCTAAGGTGCCTGAATAATAAACTTGGTGTCAACAACATCTCCATTTCCTTGCTAAGTAGAAAAAAAGTCTTTATGTAACACTGTCCTCTGTGTTTCTCTTCAAAGATTTGTGCATGATGAAATTCAAGGCAGTGTTACAATAAAGTAGACTTTGGCTATGTACCTAGTACAGTATTCTGTAATCTTATGTATAGAACCCAGTCATATTCTTCTCTTTGGTGCTGGGAGACTGACATAATATTTCTTCCTAATACAAATGACTATTTTATTTTAAAAAATGCATGAACTTTTAAGTCTCTCCTCCAACCTCCCCTCACCACCCCTTGGAGGGGAGGGAGGGGGGAGTATATAACACTTTTGATAGCTAGAAACCTAGTTAAAATTCAGTTGGTCTTGACAGAAAACCCTATAATCAAGAAAAAGACTGCCACTGAATCAATGAATAAAATATACCATTCTTTGCACATGTATCAGAAAAAAAATATGACTTTAGTTAGGCATTGTCTTAAATTTTCTATTACAACACTGATGAATGTTATTGTTCCCATAACATTATGGGAGTGATATCAACCGATACTATGGGAGCTGGTACAGCCAGCTGTAAAATTGTAACTTCCAATCATTCATTTCATGTTTCCACATGTCATATTTATCTGGAAGTTAAAATATTTTATTCTTGTGTGTTTGTTAAATTTTGAGCTTTGTGACTGTACATGCAAAACATTTAGAAAAATACTGAGAGAGAAGAGATTAATTATACCTATATCAACTTACACCTCTCCATGTATTTTGCTTTCAGGCTATTAAGCTATTTATTGCCAAGAAATCCTGATTTTAGAAAGCAAAGGAAAATAGTGGACAACAGCATTACAGAAATATTGCTTTTTTAATATTAAAAAATGAAGATGAAGTTCTACATTTGTTGGATGTAATCAAATTCAGTTATGCATCAAAATATGAATTGATTATTAGACAGTTTAACAATATTATAAAAATCTGTGCTTTGCAAAAGAATGACATGGATACATTATATGAATCTGAAAAGAAAACCTTTGGGAGATGATCTAAAGGTAGCAATTATACAATACATAGCAGGATAAAAGTTCAACAGCATAAATATTGATGGCAATTAGCTAAGAATTAAATGCACAGTTAAAAAGGTAAGTGCCATATGAGAATTGAATGCTTCAGCAGAAATCTTGTTTGGGACATAAAAGGAGATTATTTCAAAAACTTGTGCTGTAACATAAACACACCATTACTAAAGGTTTTTGATTAGGTGGAAGAGATTAAATTTGTTTCTCTGAAATTTAAAAGCCTTGCATAAGCATACAAAACGAGAAGTGGCATAGAATTAGAGTTCAGCTGCAAAGGAGGCTGGGTTTTATTCCTAAAAGAACAATATAGTAAATAACACCAAATATCTATCTCCTCAGTTGATAACTACAGTGTTTCATCTCAGTGATATATGTACATGTCTTGCTTAGATATTTGTATATCTGTTAATACAATACAATGTTGATATAATAAATGTGTCTGCTAATAATGTAGCTTAATATTGATATCTGCACACTGACGCCACAATTTCCTAGTCAGGCCAGGCAGAAATTGGCATTGCTGCTGAACTAGCTGATCCTCAATCTGCCTCCAGCCCTGGCTGCATCATCCTATCCCTATGCCACTGCCTCTTTCATGTTGGCATAACCTGCTGTAACTGCAGTCTTAGTTTTATTCTGGACTCTTTGACTCAAACCAGATTTTGTGTAAGCACATACAAAGGATGGTGTCAAGGTGAGGATGGGAAGATGTAGGGCTTCATTTATATTTCAGCAGCAATGCACTGATTGTGGAACACTGTCACCAAAGAGAAAATTGAGATGATATGTATTGTTCCTCACTAAGATGAGGACTGATCTGTGAAATTCAGGATATGACAGTCTAGCAGCAGCTGTTTGTCCTAGAAAGAGAAGCAATGTTTATTTCATCTGGGTAGTGGCAAGACTTGCTCCTGAATGAGAAATGCATTTCACGGGAGAAGATAGCAGAATAACTTACAGGGTATGTAAAAGTTTTCTTGGTGAATCATCAGCCGTTCCTCTATGTCTTCTTATGGAGAAAATTTTCATAAACACAGGAAGGGGAAATGTGTTTGTAAACACAAGTTTATTTATTTTCCCTTTAGAATTATGGAAGGTAGGCAGATGCTAACCGACAGGTGAAAAAGACAGTTGACAAGGAACAAGTAATGCTACATAAGACACTTGGTAATGCAGAATTCAAGCAGAAATTTTTGAGGGAGCAAAAAAATTGTCCATGGAGTACTCAAGTTGATGCATTTTTTCATAATACAAACATAGTAAAAACACACTTAGTATAACAAAAAACAAACAAATAAACAAACAAAAAAACTAAGGTAGGAAGTTTCCTTTGATATGTCTGGATATTTCCTATGCTAAATGTCTGTTCCAAAATATTTGTATCATTACCAGACAAAATCTCTGGTCTAGATCTATTGAAAAACCTGGAAGAGAAATGGCTAAGCTGTTCCTCTAGGAAGGTATTTTTGCTAATGAATGCAAAATTAAACAAGTGGGGGCAGAGAGACAGAATCCTTGACAAATGGTGACCTTCTACAGATGGATACAGACCTTTTATTTTCAAACTCAGTGCAAGAGCAGCATGTCTTTTATTTTATTTCTTTACTCAAATATTTTATAAGCATTTATCTACTTTGTATGCTGAAAATAAGTACTTATATTTGCATTCAGGTTAACATCTTTAAAGAGTGAAGCAAATTCTTTTTAAAAATTATAATAGGAGCTGATTCCCATGACCTTGTTTAAGATGAGCAACAGCTTACTTGAAACCAGATACTGCTTAACATCATCATTTTATAGTCAGGTAATATGCTGAGTAACTTACTCAGCGTATTATAATATTTATTCAAATTATTCAAATTTATATCAATGTTATTTGCAGTGTTAAACTAAACACATAATTTCAAGATATGTTGAAAAAGCTTGTCCTATCTCACTACTTTTATTCCCAGCTTTTACCAAATTCTAGCTCCGCTCTCACTCAGTTTGTGTGATTATACAGACCTGTAGTCACCTAACTTTTCTCACAGAGCAACCATTTAATCCTCTTTAGATGGTGTCAAAAGTCCTTAAGCTTTTATTATCAGCCTTTATTATCAGCCTTATCAATTTACTGAGTCTGATTTTTCCACTGCTTTGCACGGTACAGAGTCACTCACACCTGAGAAAAGTGAGTGCTAGGTGACTGTGGAACACTTTTAATAAGGAAAATTATTTGACAGCTATTTAGCACTTACTTTAAACTGATATAAATAACAGAATATATAAGGCAGTAGAAAAGAAAAAAAAAAAAAAAAAAAGCTTAAGGTGCCTTTGTTGCTCTTTATCATCTACTTTTGTTGTTGCCATAAGCAAAGGAAATTTTTACTTGAGAAACATATTCCATTCCCTTTGTTGATGTTGGTGCTTTTTAAAAATCAAAGCTATAAGAAATTATGGCACTGGGAGAAAAAAAGCACTTGTCATTAGATTGTGTAAGTACCAAAATTATCTCTCTTTCCAAACACCTCAGATGAGAGAAATTGAAAATAAGGTAGTTGTGCAAATAATGAGATAATGTATTTTTTCCATGACAGCTGGAATAATTCTCTTCATATCTAATAATTCACAATGGAGGCTGCAAAGATGAAGTAAAATACATATATATATATATATATTAAAAATAGATGTGCATGTGCATATATATGTATGTAAATATGCATAAATATATATGTTTAAAGACTAATATATAAAGAGCAAAAGTTCTGAGAAGATTCCTCTTTCAGAGCAATAAGTGAGACTCCAATCCTGTGTATCCCTGAAAAATGAACCCTCTAAACTGAGTACTGGCTAGGAGTGGTGACCTAGAATACAAAAAACAAACAAACAACAAACAAACAAAAAAAAACTTAATGTCTTCATCTGAGGCTGTAGTATAGAAAAAGATACTTACTATTCAGATTTTATTATAAGCGATGAGATACTCATCGCTTATAATAAAATCATCACTTTGGCTTGGACTGGCGCACGTTTCGTTGGGTTAGAAACTGGCTGGATAGCCGGGCCCAAAGAGTCGTGGTAAATGGAGTCAAGTCCAGTTGGAGGCCAGTCACTAGTGGCGTCCCCCAGGGCTCGGTGCTGGGGCCGGTCCTCTTTAATATCTTCATCAATTATCTGGACGAGGGCATTGAGTGCACCCTCAGTAAGTTTGCAGATGACACCAAGCTATGCGCATGTGTTGATCTGCTCGAGGGTAGGAAAGCTCTGCAGGAGGATCTGGATAGGCTGCACCGATGGGCTGAGGTCAACTACATGAAGTTCAACAAGGCCAAGTGCCGGGTCCTGCACCTTGGGCGCAATAACCCCAAGCAGAGCTACAGGCTGGGAGATGAGTGGTTGGAGAGCTGCCAGGCAGAGAAGGACCTGGGAGTGATGGTGGACAGTCAGCTGAATATGAGCCATCAGTGTGCTCAGGTGGCCAAGAAGGCCAACGGCATCCTGGCTTGTATCAGAAACAGTGTGACCAGCAGGGCTATGGAGGTGATTGTCCCCCTGTACCCGGCTCTGGTGAGGCCGCACCTCGAGTACTGTGTTCAGTTTTGGGCCCCTTGCTACAAGAAGGACATAGAGGTGCTTGAGCAAGTCCAGAGAAGGGCAACGAAGCTGGTGAGGGGCCTGGAGAACAAGTCCTATGAGGAGCGTAGGACTTATTCAGCCTGGGGCTTATTCAGCCTGGAGAAGAGGAGGCTCAGGGGCGACCCTATCACTCTCTACAGGTACCTTAAAGGAGGCTGTAGTGAGGTGGAGGTTGGTCTGTTCTCCCACGTGCCTGGTGACAGGACAAGGGGGAATGGGCTTAAGTTGCGCCAGGGGAGTTTTAGGTTAGATGTTAGGAAGAACTTCTTTACTGAAAGGGTTGTTAGGCACTGGAACAGGCTGCCCAGGGAGGTAGTGGAGTCACCATCCCTGGAAGTCTTTAAAAGACGTTTAGATGTAGAGCTTAGGGATATGGTTTAGTGGGGACTGTTAGTGTTAGGTTAGAGGTTGGACTCGATGATCTTGAGGTCTCTTCCAACCTAGAAATTCTGTGATTCTGTGATTCTGTGATACGAACTCTAACTTTTACCATTTGTAGTCTGGAGGAAAACTTTCCTTTAGCTAGTGATTTTAGTAGTAGCTACTATTTACTTATGTCCCAGCTTTGACAGCATCTTAACTAGTCCTATTAAAATAAGTGGGAAAATTTCATGTGCAAAAAAATGAGTGCGTATGTGTCTGAAGGACTGAAGCTTGAGAAGCTAAATTACTTGATTTGTGGGTGCTCTCAGGCAGCTAGACTTCTTAATGGGTAATATTATGGATGAACCCACTGCAGATAAAAATAACACCCACAGCTTTCAAAAGAGATGAGAGCCACCAAATAAATTACCATCTACCAATTTACATAAATGGAAATATGAAAGTATCATTCTTCAGACTTTCTCAAGGACTCCAGAACAAATGACGATTTACTTGAAACCTAAAATGGGATATTACTGGATTCAGAAAACCACTTTAAGGCTTACTAGATCAATAGAAAATAACTGTGCAGAACCCTAGCACTCTCTTGAAAGTTTACCCAAAAGATTTTGAATGAATAACAATGATATTCAAACACTAGTTTGCTAAAGTTTTATTGATATCTTTGCTAATAAATGCAGTAAAACAATTTTGTGTAATGAAAGAAAAATGTGAAAGAAAATATTTAAAAACAACAGCAAAATATCTAAAGTAACTAACAGATGATTCAATTAATTAACTTAATCCTAGATTCTCAGCAAGATTAGCCAAATGTTATTGATTAAGATATAATTTCTTTCAGAACAGTATTTAGTAAACTAGATACAGGAATATCCCCTTCAATAAAAGTCTAGAAGATAAATAAAAGTTGCAACTGAAATGATTATTCATTTTGCTGGGTATAGCTAACTATTCTTTTTCTAGTAATCACCAAAATATTTAATTTCGCAGCAGCAAATCTACTGGTAATATACTACTGGTCTGAGGTTGCAATAGCCTCATCATTAGAACTGCTGAATACCATATAGATTTTCCAGGTAGAAACATGTTGTAGGAAAATTCTTAAAGTTTCTCCAGTGTCTTTAGCCCTGTTTTCTACAAGTCTCAACATTATAATCAACAAAACATTAGAATTTGCCAAGGGATTTGAACCTATCCGTGCTTCAGACAGTAAAAGCAGTGACAGATGTAGATCTGATGATAAACTATTACCAGACTTAACAGTTTAAATAGCTGTGTCTTTAAAAATGAAGGAGAAAGGAAAATAAAAATAACATGGTTAACTGACAAATTGAAGGGATTGGTCAAACCAGGAAGAAACTGAAATCCAGTTTTCGTAAGCAGAGAGGAAAAATAAATTATGTCAGATAAAACATAAATTAAAAGACTTCAAAGGCAATCCGAAGTGCAAATGCTGAGAGTTTACAGACGGATCAGGAAAATGCTCACACAAAAACATGGGGAAAGAGCTAGTCAGGAAAAAAATATATATGTATTTTCATTATTTTTCCAGCTGATTCATGTTATCAAAATAGAAGCAATTTTATGCCTAGAAATTTGCAACGAATTCCAGATTTCTGTTTTCCTTCTGTAGCATGTGTTTGCTTTCTACAGCTTAACTGGCAGACTGCTCTTTGGCACAGATAGCCATATTTTGCTGAATATGATCCATTCTGTGATATAGATTCAAGTTCCTACACAGTTAGGTTACTTGGAAAAAAAAAAAAAAAAAAAAAAAAAAAAAGACTTCCCGGGTCCCAGATGTTATTAAAAAGTTCATAACTTTAATATCTCAGGGAAAGAAGCTATGGATGGATTAGTGTTGCTAGACTACCAAGGAAACCACTGAGGGACATCTGACTATCTGCTTGGTAAAAAAGAGAATTGCTAAAGACTTTGCCTTTAGCAAGCAGACACATTGGAATTACTTGTACCTGTATTAGCAAGTAGTGTGGCACAACTGGCAGGCTCACTGGTGCTGAGAACTGAAGATTGCATTACATAGTTTCATGGTAGTTTACAGACCAGACTAGTTCTGCTCTGCTCCTGGTAACAGAATGTCTGTTACGTGTTGAACAGTACTGATATACCCAGACCATATTTGCTAGGTAAGTTTCATCCAAAAGTTTTATTGAAAAAAAAAAAAATTGTGTGTGTGTGTTTTGATACTGCTTTGTGAAGCAAACCAAAGAGCAGAAAATGGTGACTATCATGACATTTATTTCAAAAAAGGCACTTCTGATCTTGAGTAAAATGCTGATGCAGACTCACTCACTGATGATTAACTTGAAGAGAATTGTCTGCTCAGGTTCAGAATGTTTTTGTGGGCAGTGATGAAATTATTTTTGGTATGTTTAAAACAGAGAGGGGAAGGTCTGAGCATGTGGAGTTATTTCTGCTTACTTTCTTGACCAGTTTTAATTAAAGAACCAATTTCAAACTGGGTTGTCAAGGAACAAAAAGACCCGTCTTTTTTCCTCAATACTACAGAAAAGTTAAATGAGTTCTTTCCATCATTCTCTACTACACTTGCCAGACATACACCTGCCCTAGAGCTATTCTTTGCAAGTAATGAAGATGAGGCACTGTCAAAGATCAAGATGACAAAAGAGGGGATGCCAGAACAAAATGATAATTTAAATCAAAATAAGTTGCCAGAACCGGATAGTAGAAATTGAATTAATGGAATAGCTGAACTGCTAATTATTATTATTATTATTATTATTATTATTATTTTAAATTTAATTTATACTGGACAATTGAAAAGTCAGTCATTTTTGCTTACCATCATGAGAGATGATGTTGTGAGCTGAAAATCACTGATGTTAACAAGTAAATTAACAAAAAAATATAAATTACATTACATAGAACATGAAAAATAACATTAAATCCTCCTGGATTCTCTGCAAGGCAATAATTCTGCTTCATTAGCTGAAGCCTTTTACAAGATTTAAAAATGGTAAATAAATTTCTGAGGTAGAATTTTTATGGTATGTCACATTGTCCAGAGAAGGGCTACGAAGCTGGTGAGGGGTCTGGAGAGCAAGTCCTATGAGGAGCGGCTGAGGGAGCTGGGATTGTTCAGCCTGGAGAAAAGGAGGCTCAGGGGCGACCTTATCGCTCTCTACAGGTACCTCAAGGGAGGCTGTAGCGAGGTGGGGGTTGGTCTGTTCTCCCACGTGCCTGGTGACAGGACAAGGGGGAATGGGCTTAAGTTGCACCAGGGGAGTTTTAGGTTGGATCTTAGGAAGAACTTCTTTACCAAAAGGGTTGTTAGACATTGGAACGGGCTGCCCAGGGAAGTGGTGGAGTCACCATCCCTGGAGGTCTTTAAAAGACGTTTAGATGTAGAGCTTAGGGATATGGTTTAGTGGGGACTGTTAGTGTTAGGTTAGAGGTTGGACTCGATGATCTTGAGGTCTCTTCCAACCTAGAAATTCTGTGATTCTGTGATTCTGTGATTTTTTTTTTTTTTGTGATTTGTCATTTAAAAGAAAGAAAGAAAGAAAGAAAGAAAGAAAGAAAGAAAGAAAGAAAGAAAGAAAGAGAAAGAAAGAAAGAAAGAAAGAAAGAAAGAAAGAAAGAAAGAAAGAAAGAAAGAAAGAAAGAAAGAAAGAAAAAAGCTGTTATTTTCTTGCTCCAGCTATTAAACTTGCAGGCTGTAAGTCCAACTCTACTGTAGATTAGACACCAATGGTGGGGCCAGAGAAGAAGTGTAAAAATAAATAACTACTATATGGGTGGAAGTTAAAAGTGAGTGTCTGGCTAGGCAGTGTCTTATTACTCAATAGGGACATTTGGGTGTAGGGTGAAAATACTGGGGAATCTTATGCACCTTTAATGCTTGTTCTCCACAAAGGAGGCAATTCTTAAATTTGTGCAACCCCTGACTTTCACAAGCATTACTTAGATTGTGAACTACAGTTTAAATGATGAATACCTTTTAGTTTGTTTGTTTGTTTGAATAAGGCAAAGGAGAATTAGACTGCTTTTCCTCCATAGGTTGAAATGTTTGCACTTTTCTTGAAACTTTCCTGAATCTTTCTGGGCAGGGCAGGTTCTTTCCAGAGCAGGTTTCATTCTAAGTACTGTGAGAGATGAAAAAGCTAAGAAAAATGTGCTGTTAAAATATATTATAAACCACTAAATGTGAACATGTTAAAATATGTGGTAGAAATGAGTGTGAACAGTGAGAAAAGACAGTGAGAAAACAGTGAGAAAAGTGGTAGAAAAGAGTGTGGTAGAAAATGTGTGGACAATTGCCTTCTGATATTTCTTAATCTCTAGTACTGGGCATCCTTAATATGGTGCATGCACCCATCCTTACTGCTCAAGTAGCTGTCATAAAATACAATTGAGACAAAGAACTGTAGGGTTCAGAAAAGAACGAAAATGTGTACAAACAATAGGAACTACAATTACCTTGCCAAGGATTAAAAAACATATGTTGTCATTCATGCTTTACAACATAGGTCCTCACAGTGATTGCCTGTGGTTAGGGAGACACGTCCCTTTTTTTTACAGGGATCTCAAACCAGCTCTGAACTCTTTCATATTGTACTGTTCGGTATCACCACAAGAATATCATGTTAGATATACCATTAGTCTGGTTCAGCATGTCAGCCTCTGTGTTCTCTGTCTCTGTGTCATGTATCCAAGGCAGAAACTTTGCTTTACAACCTAGTGATAAAGAAATTCTGAATTCTAATAGTTGTGGCTTAGAGGAAACCTGCCATGATAGAGCATGCCAGCTCTTGATCAGTAACACATGCAATTTTCCTTCCATACGTCTAAGCAGAGAAATTGGCAGCTATGTATAGTTGTTATGATATAAGAAGCACACTGTGTATCAGCAAATTATATAGGAATGAGATGTGAAAACTTCTGGAGAACTGGAGTGTCCTGGTTTCAGTTAGGACAGAGTTATTTTTCCTCCTAGTAGCTGGTAGAGTGCTATGTTTTGGATTAGGATGAGAAGAGTGCTGATAACATGCTGATGTTTTAATTGCTGCTGAGCAATGCTTACACCAAGCCAAGGACTCTTCAGCTCCTCGCTCTGTCCTGCCAGCGGGCAGGCTGGGGGGGGGCAGAAAGAGCTGGGAGGGGACAGCCCCAGGACAGCTGACCCAAACTGGCCAAAGGGGTATTCCATACCATCTGACGTCATGCTGAACAATATATATGGGGTGGCTAGCCAGGGTGGGGGGCTGGCTCTCGGGGTTGGGCTGGGCATCGGTCAGCGGGTGGTGAGCAATTGCATTGTGCATCACTTGTTTGTACATATTATTATTATTATTTTCTATCTTAATAAACTGTCTTTATCTCAACCCACAGGCTTCACTTTCCCGTTTCTCTCCCCCATCCCAGAGAGGGATGGTGAGGGTGAGCGAACGGCTGTGTGGTGTTTAGCTGCCGGCTGGGTTAAACCACAACATGGAGCATTATAACAGAACATATTGAAAGCAATGGGACAATCAACACAGTTATATCTAGAAGCTAACAAGGTAAAGAAAGAACACAGATGTCACAGTATTAAAAATAAAATAATAATGATAATGAACCACAAGCAAACAAATTTAGAACTGAGATTATTGTATCAACTATACAGAAAAAGATCAATAAATATTTGCCAGAGTCAACCTTCAGAGAAATAAGGTCAGTTAGCATCAGAAACCAGATCTGACTGAAATATCTAAAATGCTTTACACTATACTTTTGGCATGAGTAGATAATTAAGACTTTATCTTGAAATGTGACAACATTGCAAAAATAAAATCATTGTCATCTCCTCTCCAAAATGTCACTGATAAATGTAAAAAATGTATTTGAATCTCCATAGTTAAATGAATGTTCAAAATAGTGTTATTTCTTACTGTCTAGGTTAAAATCTTCAGAATCAGTGAGCAAAATGGTAATGCTGACTCTGGAACACAAATGTTTTAGCATTTTTAAACAGTCTGCTGTATAATCTTTGAGACACAATTACCTAGTTTCAAAAGCACAGTGGTTACAGATATCCCTGTCTGCTCACTGTTTTGCTATTCTGAATGGGCACAGAAAGGGTGATGGATCGTCCTATACAACATCTAGCTCTAAGGATTGTGTTTCTACACTCTTTAGGTATACAGACCTTGTTTGGATTCCTCTCTGGAGCCTGACAGATAAACAATAACTACCTCTTAGGTGTAAAATTCAACTTTTATGTTAGCTCTGAGGTTCTTTTCCTTTCAGTTCTCTGGATGAGATATGGTTTGGAGTGTCTCTCTTACGTTGGTCTTAGTCTACCTATCCAGCATCCAGCCTAGGACTGTCCATTCAAGAGCTGAACAAGAAAGTCATTTCTCTGTGTGATTTATTAAATGGTAGCTGGTAATACCAAGCACACTCTGGTGATACGACAGTTCTGGTTCATTTCAAATTTTTGACTTTTGGAGTTCAAAACCCATGAAACTTAAATAATTTCTCTAGGTGCAAAAGAGGAAAAAAAAAGTTTGTTACACAAAACAGCATTTTTACCTCCTGATAACGTTTTGGTTTTCTCCCAGAATAGGATGCAAAGGCCATAAATTGCACCTTAATTAATCATGCAACTGCTGCCAAATATTGAGATGAGTTCATGTACTTATGAGTTTTGAAACTGTACATAGATCTTTATGGGAGATGTCAGCAAATATATCCCAAAATAGTGTTTCTGTGATTGTGTGAAGCTATCTAAAAGCCACAAGCTTTTCATCATAGAATGGCTTGGGTTGCAACGGACCTTAAAGATCATCTAGTTCCAAACCTCCTGCCATGGACAGGAACACCCACCACTAGACCAGCTTTCTCAAAAAACAGGTTTTTGATGTCCCACCAGGGATGGGACATCCACAGTTTCTCTTGGCTGTTTCAGTGACTCACTAGCTTCATAGTAAATAATTCTTCCTTATATCTAATCTAAATCTATTTTCTTTTAGTTTAAAACTGTTCCCCCTTGTCATGCCCAAGTAATAAGTTGCTCTCTTTTTATGAGCCCCCTTTAAGTACTGAAAGGCTGTCATAAGTCCTTTCTGGAGCCTTCCCTTCAGGCTGAATGACCCCTTGCTATCTCAGCTTTTGTTCATAGGAATGTTGCTCCATCACTCTGATCATCTTCATGGTCTTACTCTAACAGGCCAACATCCTTCTCGTGCTGGGACTCCCAGCCTTGGATGTAGTACTCCAGGTGGGGCTTCATAAGGGCACAGCAGAGGGGGACAATCACCTCCCTCAGTCTGCTGACCACCCCTCTGTTAATGCAGTTCTGGATGCAGTTGGCCTTCTGGGCTGCAAGTGCATACTGCTGGTAAGAGTGGAATATAAAAGCGGAATTTCCCCTCTTTAAAAAGTCACTTTAAATGAATGTTTTTCATGCTGATGAGCACCTATGCTCTAAAAATCAGAACCTCTGTAATGCTTTTTGTTGAATTACTAACAAATAATGATAATAATAATAAACTTCTTTCACTGTGTGAGGTGAATTGCAAAAAAGAAGAAAAAAAAAGTCATAGCTACCATGATACAATGGTATCTGTATAAAATATTTAAAAACAATTTGGTCATAATTTTGATTTTTAATTTGTCATAGACCTATTAACCTTCTATAACACATTGTGCTTGAGGATTAAGGTCATTAGTCTAATAACTATAATTAGTCATAATTATCCTAATAGGAGATATTAGTTAATGAAATATCATTTCAATGTTCTTAATAGATTTAATTAATGCAATATTTATGTCAGCTTGAAAAACAGACATTTTGCAATGGACCTAATTTTTAATGACTTACCGAAGAAGTATTAATTTAATAAAAGTTGCCAAAATATACACAATTTCTCAACGTGCCATAAATTCACCTTTTATCAGTCGAGGTAACATGAGAGAATATTAAGACCTTTATACCTCCTTCCTTTTCCTTTTGCTGCAAAGTATTATTAAATATCCGTGGCTTTTCTAATGGTTCATTTTTCTTCTCAGCTTCTTGATTTTATTACTACCATAACTAGCGATTCAAATGTTATTCAGTCACTAGTGTCCTTCCCTCACTTATGATCCTTTCTGTGAGAAAGCCAATAAAACAAGCTGAAAATTTCCAAAACAAGAAGGAGATTACAATAGGGAAAGAATACCTATGTGATATTGCCTCTCAGCATCTCTGGACTCAGGGAATTCATGTTTGCATTTATGTAATAAGTACTTAAAAGATTAGCACTTGTTGAATTTTAAGTGCTAATTGATTGTTTATGTTGAATTTATCACAGAAAACCACAAAGATTTTAAAAATAGTTTTGTTTACCAGTTTCAATGACCTTATGCTGATATAACCAGGCTTTCTATTTAAATCTATTAAATTCTTTGTTCTATTTTATGCAGTGGCTGAGCTTTACTACTGTTTTCACAACTCAGGGATTAAAGCAAAGTACAAAATCTGCTTTGGATTTACAGAAATATCCTTACCTGTGAACAGATGGGGGACCATTCTCACCAGAACTTAATAAACCACAGTAAAATCTTTTAAAGTCTTACTCCCCATCTATGCTAATCATGATGATGTCCATACCAAGCCTGACACCACAGCACATTAGCACTGGAAATATAACTTGCCTATGTATCAGCCCTCAAAAGGAGATCTGCAGCAGCTAAAATTATTTAGAGTTTGTTTAAGCATAAACAAAAGTTTTAAAAGTGATAGAATCTCCAGGGAAAAAATATATATATTTTGCAGAGGAAAAGGAAGTTTTCATTGTTCAGAGTACCAGATGGAAGGCTCTTCTGAGCTTTCCTTTCTCCCTGAAGACAAAGAAAAATTGATAGGAGTCTTTCATCCTTTCAGCCTCACTGCCAAAGTGCCACGGATGCTTAGTCTGCCTGTCCCTGCTGAAAGCATCAAATTGTCCAGGAACTTGGACCATTCATGTAAAAACTGAAACCGATAGCAGTCTTCTAGGTGAGGAACCAGGGACCCATCATTTTCACTCTTCCCACCAGAAAAAAAAAAAAAAAAATCCTTAGAAAAAAACCATATTTCCTATCAGACATTTGATCTAACAGAAAAAATACTAGCTACCTATAAGCTTTTAACACCCAGGGATGAACTTTGAACTAAATTAATTTAAATGTTAACATATTATTGCTGTCTGTAGGTTACACTGTCCAGGATAAAACTTACAAAAACACCTAAGTGTTTTATAAGCCAAAGTGTTTTCAGCAATGACTTAAGCTTTTATAATTTAGATTCTTTGGAAATTTATAGTTTTCAGATCTTTGATGCTAAAAATAAAATATAAAAATGAAAAAAAAAAAAAAACCAGGAGTTGAGTTTGCTAAACTTTCTACAAAGAAGGTTATGTCAAAAAAGTTTATTTTTAAGAGACTGACTTTTCCATTTGAGTGGATTGATATGGATTGATCTTGTCTTGCAGCAGATCTTTTGCTTTCTCTATGATTGTTTTATATCCTGAGAAAACTGCTAAAGAACTGCTAAAGGGAAGCTGGTAAGCATGTAGTTTCTTCTCCCCAGTCACACATTCCCACCCATTCCCTTATGCCAGCTTTTGAGCTCACGTGCTTGTATCATTAGTTAAATAAGGAGCTGGTGCATTGGAAATTGATCTTTGATTGCTTTTTTTTTTTTTTTTTTTTTTTTTTTTTCTTTGGTTCATTTGCGGCTGTGTCAGCTTATTGAGGACATGGAATTGAATCTGTGTCAGGATGAGTGTGGAACTGCCCCACCTGCTCCCATTTCATGTACTAGAAATAAAATGTGGGAAAGAAAAGGAAAGAAAAGGAAAGCTACTAAAATTCAGATTCAAAGGTGATAAATAAGGTGGTATAAGTAGATGTAAGGCTACATGCTGCTATAATTAACATGTTGGAGAGCTATCATTCATTTTTTTAAAATACATTTCATAAGAGTTCCCTTGAAGAAGGTTAAACATCATAGTGTTATCCACCTTATTAAAAATTAAAAATTCCTTTGGGTTTTCAACAGAATGGATGCTTTGCTATACATTTTGACTTTTTTTTTTTTTTTTTTAATTACTGAATGACTAAATATAGTTACTCAGAATTCACAAAGGCATTCTTAAACTTTCTTAACCTATCACAAACCTAACAACAATATGCACTAAAGATCTGTTCTAGCTACCAGGCAGTGATTCAGGAAAAATGAAGTTTGTTTTAGACACATTTCTTTGTGTTTCTTTCTTGCATGCTATTACGCCCTGGAGAAAGCAATCTCAAAGTTAATGTATGTACAAAGTATCCTTACCCCATTTTGAGACTCTCAGCAGGACTTCAGGAGCGTTTAAGGCTGGGCATTAAGAAGAGATCCCTACCCAAAGGGAAGTTTTTAGTAATTATTGTCATCCTGGAATTTTAAAAAGCAATACATGATAATGAAGAAGGTTTTAAAATATTGCCCTAATCATTGTTGATTCCTCTGGTATTTATGGTAATAATGGTAGTTATGATGAACTCATTTCTCACTAATGTGAATGTTTCTGGAACTCCACATTATTTTGTAACACTATATTAAAGTGTTATTCAAGAAGGATAGTATACATTATGTTTTTAAAGGTTTACAAACTCTTTAAAAACAAAGACCTCAGGTCAACATATTATTTATCAACATGTTATTTATTTTTGATTAAACCCATAGTTTCTGTAGAGATTTAACTGTGATGAAAACTGACAAGATTGAAGGGAATAAGCTGAGGCTTTTGTCACAGGGAATATGTTCACAGAGAGAAGGAAAATCTTGTATTCTTCAAACGTATTTGCTTAAATTATTTTTGCTTTTGTTTACCCCTAGTGACAACTACCAGATTAATGCCAAAGGAATTTAAAAATTATGAGTTTATTCAGTACATATAGAGTGCCAGGTTCTGCTAGTGTTGACTGTATCTGATTGAAACACTGATTTATAATGAGAGTTGGGCAATTCAATTTGTGTATCTTTTGGTATTCCTCTGATGCTGCATCTGTTTATGGGATTATCACTGTACTATCTTTACTAATGATCAGAATGTTAGAGATGCATTAGTCTGTTACATTCACAGCATGTAAATTCTGGGGAAATAAATATCTAAACCATAACCCTTCAAACTCCTTAA
Source organism: Heteronetta atricapilla (assembly GCA_011075105.1). NCBI lineage: Eukaryota > Metazoa > Chordata > Aves > Anseriformes > Anatidae > Heteronetta > Heteronetta atricapilla. Next base: position 37,590,338 of record CM021734.1, on the reverse strand, counting down.
ATTATCTGTGTGGTTTGTTTCTTTTTCCTACTTCAGCTGCCTGTTGCATCTAGGCCTGAGCATCTTCCATGCAGGTGAAAGGCCAAATCCAAAGCAGATATGTGGTTTGCTTTCCATTTTTCAATGCTTCTTTCAAAGTTCTGGCAAGTGCTGAGAACTTCCGTTCACACCTAGTCAGCACGGGACTATTGCTTTGTATTTTCTCCCCTGGCAACAAGGCTGATGTAAATGGCTCCAGCATCCTGCCACTAATTCTCCCTTCAGAACTGTCTGGTGAGTTTATATTACTCAAAGCACATTTTTGCAGTGTTATTATCAGAACAGCTGATGGGAAGTCACAGGGATGAAAATCATCAGCAAGAGGAGAAAGGAAGATGCTTAAGTCAACTTTGCTGCCCAGGAAAAGTGGAAAGACTGGTCTTAAGTTTATGTGCCAGTTAAATTTATAGAGGGCTCAAAAAAATGGGATTTAAGTTGTGCATAGACTTCTGTGTGCAGGTATCTGTGCTCTGCCAAAACAAAACAAAAACAACTGGTAAATACTCATTCAAACATTAGTATTGTCACAACTTTTTATTTTCATTTTTTGCAAGCACTGGTGTTTGTGAACTTTATTATGCTAAAATACACATGAAAATCAATGAGAAAAATCAAATGAGCTTTATTAAACTTGAACTCTCTGTTATTCTAGACAGAGCACAGCTGGAAACCCTTTGAGCTTTGCTGGCTATTCCTCTGGAATAAAGAATGTCCGTGTCATCCCCCACCCCCTTCTCCTGCATTCTCCTCACTGTTGCTATGTGCCTCTGAATCGTGGATACTAGACTCCCTCCTCTGAGCAACTGGCAAACAGACATGGCTCAATGTAAGCCTAAATGCTGCCAGCATCACACGGCTGCAAAAGGGAACTTTAACTCTCTTTGTTTTGCAACCCTTTCTTCATACGCTGCCTGCTTAACCAGCCGCAGCTGAGGTTACCTATCACATTAATGGGATTTTGTGTAGAAAGGAGACATGAGGTGCAGGGGAAATAAAATGGAGAGAGGAATAATTCCTTGCAAAAAGGAAGATTCCTTCACATCTTGCATGTGAGAAGTGGTACTAAAATATTTCCCTGTTTCCCTGTAGAGGAAAACTTTACATTGACCACTAAGCATATACTCAAAAAAAAAAAAAAAAAAAAAAAAAAAAAGACAAAAGCAAGAAGCAACAAAAAATCTTTAACCTGACAGACAACTGCCTAGAAGCAACCATATGAAAATACCCTCACAAAGCAGAAAGTGAAAAAAAGCTGGTAACCATATCTCAAAGGGCAGCTCTCCTGAATTGCCTGTGTTTCCTACATAGGTATGTCACCAGCAAAACTTCCAGGAGGAAAGGAAACTTTTAACGTAACTTTCCAAAATGAATGTGACTATTGCTTACTACTTCAAGAGATGTTTTAAATGTCCGTAATGATGCTGAGATTTTTTATTTTCATATTCCTTCCCCATTTCCCCACAATTGCTTCAGTGAGGTATTAACTCTCTTTCCCTTCATTTTTTTTTTCTTAGTATAGTTTGATAAACTTTACATTTCAGCATTTATTGTGTTTGTACTGTAATTTTTTGTTTGTAAACAAAATGGATTTTACAGTATTTTGCATTTTAATTTAAAATACCATGACTACCTATCAAACTTTTAAAATTTGCTTTGAAAGTATGTTGAAATTAGCATTTGTATTTAACACTTCACTGTGCTGGTAATAATCAGTGGAACATAATGGTAAACCACATAAATTCATTTTTTATGGCTGGATAGTTCCATCAAGAGGGAACAAAAATAGGCTGTTCTTTTCTTTAATAGGCTTTGAGATGCATCTATTTTACAATAGACATCAAACCTTACCAGCCATATTAAAAATTATTTATATTGTCATGAGTTAGTTCTTTGAAATATGGCTTTTAGAGACCATAAAATAGTTTGTTTGTTTGTTTTTCTTCCTTACAGGAAATTTTCAGCCTTAGCAGATTGCATAGGATATGATTTAAATATTGGAAATGCCAAGATAAATTTGTAATAATTACTTTCATTAATTCAGATAAATGTTATCACTATAAGTTTAGAAGGGAAGTAGGAAAGGTAATCCTAATAATAATAAATAATGAAGTAGTGTAAATAGATTTAAGCTATCTGAATTTTACTAAACCAGAACATGAGGAAAGGAGAGTTTGGGGCTCTATTGCACCTTTATGAACACTGTCTTGTTTTTGCAATTCATGGATGTTCTAAAGCTGAGTATTATTAGTGAATAAGACTCAGAAAATATTTCTTGTCTCAGTAAAATATTTCATGTCTCTGGGCTAACATTTTTAGCCCAGAAATGCTATCTTTCAAAGATATATGTAAAGTCAGCATTATGTACCAACACCTTTGGAATAACCGTATAGCTAAATATTGATTATGGCTCTAGATCCCATGTTTGAAATGAATGTCTTGATATAGAACAATCAGTGAAGTCAGAGGTCAAAAGTGCATCTTCTTTTGTATTTTTTCATTTGAGAAATTAGAGCATGAAAAGAAAAAGAGAATGTCAGGGATAGAGGGCATAAACAAGATTGTTTCTTCTATATATAGGAGGTGTAGTATGCATAAAGAGGTATTGAAGAGCCTCACTCAGCTCCTCATAAAGTCCCATGACCACACTAGATTGAGTTAGAGATGGGATGAAATTCAAGATAATCTAACCAATTTACTTGTTGATTCATTACTATTATGAGTGATTTTTTATATACATGTTTAAACTCTAGATGATTGTAATTTTCCATTTCTGTCCATGACACTTTTCTAAAATTATTTTTCTCTTGTCTCTGATGTTTCTGTTTAAAATATCACCTGATATAGTTGTATATTGTCTCTCTTAAGCATATAGTAAATCCAAGTCATCTTTCAAATCGGATATTCTTGCAAAGGTTTTTCCTTTCATACTTTTCAAAAAATAGGCTTTTCTGTATAATTCTTAGTCTGTAATTATAATCTGTAAATTGTGTTTAATATTCTGTTTCAACTCCCAAATTTAAATGATTAATAGAAATATTAAATATTATGAATTAATTCAACAGCCCAACAAGATTAAGCTTCAGAAAGGCCAGAACTCAGTAAGGAATGAGCATTTGTTTGTTTTCTCAAGACCTCAGTAATTCTGGCTTTCAATACTGCAAGGATTGATCCCCTATTGGCACTTGTATCACCACAAAATGAATAACGTACCATCAAATTCAAACTGAACTGGCAGTCTTAGTAGGGACTTTCCTATGTTGTTATATAGTAACATGGCAACGGATTTGGCATTGAAGATCAGAGCCTCCTGAGCCTCAAACTAGGGCTTTCTGTAAGGGTAAAGAAAAGGGACTGCTTTCTCAGAAAGGCCTTAGCCTAGTGATTACTCAACCAAGCTACATGAGCTCTGACAGTTGATGGAGACCAGAAAGTGAATTTCTCTCCTACACTGTTGATCCAGGCTAAATATGGATTGGCTTTGTCATGCAATGCAAAAAATAACAGGTTACTGGCAACACAAGGCTATGTTAAGTAAATCTCCTATTCTTCTGCATTTTTGTCTTCCTCATTTCCCTTCTCATCACACAGCTTATGCCAGCAGAGATTGTTTTGTGAGTCTTTAAATTCAGTTTGGTTTGATCACTTCTTTGCTAACCTATTCCAGGCACTTGGCTGGTTATAGTCATGAAGTGTTTACTGTGAAATGGCTTAATCCCTAAACATAGCCTCTCTAGAACTGTTGGTTTTGGAAATGATTTTTAGTCCAACAGATGACTAGGGAAGATAAGAGCATTTTATGCAAAGTTCTTCTTTACACACCTCTTAAATATTTGTTCTCAAATATTGCATCTGATGCCAAGTCCACTTTGTTGCTGCTGTTCAAGAGAAATACTGTTATAGCTGAAATCAAATGGAAGCAAATGTGATATCTGCTATTTATTTGAAAGAAGAAGGAAAAAAAATGACTCTGAAATGAACTAATTCATTTCTAGCTTGAGAGGGAAAAATTAATATTTTGTTTGTTTGATTGATTGATTTTTATCTCTGAGAGGCAAGGGAGCACGGTATATAAAAGTCAATAGCAGCTTCCTTGGATACTTCAGTATCTTTCAGGTACAATAGATTGAGTATTTTCTAAATTGAATGGTTTTCATCACTTTAGACCAGTCAAAAATACAGAATTGAGACTATACCTATAGGGAGCTATTTTAGAAAAATATGCAGAAAAACTGTTAATGAATGAGTCTGAGGGTTGGTAATGCATGTTATGGAGGAGAATCTAACATCAAGTTTTTAGATACAAGTGCCCAGCCAAGAACTCTGGTACAGTGTGAGGCCCATTTCTAGTACTGAACTCATGACTCTGAAATATATATTCTCCTATACATTTTGAAAATGTTAAAACATAAAATATGGACAGCAGGGATTGTCTGTTTTTTTTTGTTTGTTTTTTAATTAAATAACTGCTTACTTATAAGATGTCAAGAAACTTATGCTTGATATATGAGCTTGTTTAATACCACTGAGATGTGCACATAATCAACTCAATGACTTTTTAAAAAAATTGCTAGTAATTTTTGATGCCTTGTCTGAGCTTCTTAAGAGAGATTCATTTCTTTAGAGAGAAGTAGACATTTCCTTCTTCACAAAAAATTAGGCTTTATTGAAAAACCCAATGTAGAAAAACCCAATGATTTTTTACAAATAAAATGTTGATATTGCAAACCCATTGCATTCTATGTACATTATAAATCTAGTGAAACAGATGATTTAGGTATATATTTTTTTTTTTTTAGATAGAAGGATACATTTTCCATAATAACAACCGTTTGAGATCACAGCTTCTACCATAATACAGAATCAAACTAAATACAACAACTTGTAAGAAGAGCCATAGCTTCTACTATTGTTAATAATCTTTGTAATTAAACATCGCTTTTATATTGAAAGGTTAATCTTTTTTTAAAGTTGCTTCTTCTTAATTTTAGGATTATTTTGCTGTGGTTTAGCTGTTAAGGGAGCATGGTGAACTGTACATCAAATAAGAAAGAAAGAAAGAAAAAAAAAAAAAAAACGATCACCCTGTGAACTTTTCCATGCATCAATGTTCTACTGGATCAAAAAGTAAATGTGATTACTGTTCTCAGTTTCAGAAACTCCTTTGACTCCATGACCAATCCAAATATGATTAGTAAATAAATTCATGGGAAATTTACTTGTTAGCAGAAATCACTGCAATGTGGTTTTGATTCATAATATGAAATGTTAATAAATGTTAATATTTCCAATAAAAATAAATGGAAAACATTTGTTGCATTTAAGTTAGCATTTCAGACTGTGTTGCAACTGCTGATACTAGTTTAAATCAACTTTCAGATAATGTCATTAGAAAACTACTTAATTCTGATTACAAAATGAGAAACTTTACAGTCTGATGATTTAATAAAGCTTCTGTGTATCATTGTATGGGCTTGCTCCTTAACACATGAGATGGAGACCAAATTCTTCTCTTAGACCCCTGTATTTGAAAATTTGATTCATGATGTCTTACTTTGTTCTTCAGAAAAACATGTTAATTTCCTAAACCACAGGCATAAAATGTCAAAGAGCACTAAATAGAGTGGACTTAGATGGCTCAACATCACCTGTCTAAAAGATAGGTATGTCTTTTAGGTATGTCTTTTGTTTCAGTTGACTGAAAACAATGAAACAATGAAAACTGTATTTCCTTGTATTAACAATGAAAATAAAGAACAATTAATCTGTTATATATATATCTTTTATATACCACTTCTAACTCACTTGGTATGTTTTGAATTCATGAAAAAACAGGGTATCTATTTCTAAATATTGGAAGTAAGAGGAGTAGGATACTGTGAGCTATGAAAAAAAGAAATAAGTAAAGCTTCATATCCTCTCCCTACTCAAGTACCCATTGTGAAACCAGTTAAAATATATTGCTTTGTGGGGTATTCTTGTAAAAGTATAGAGAATGCATATTTGACATTTGACTTCATTATTTTACTCAGGTCTGTTTCAGAAGGTAAAATATTGCTACTGTTACTGATTAGAATAATAGTCACAAGTATTGAATTACAAAGCTGTATCTTTATGATATTGTTCTGGGACAGTTGTCTATTTATTACTCAATCCTGTTATTGTTTGTGTTATAACCACTAGGAAACCATAACATCTGCTTAATATTTACTTAAAGAGGATAAAGCTATTTTTTTGCTCTTGCTTTATGGTTTCTGGGCCCTTGCATTTCTATTCCAAAACTGTTTTAAATGTGAAAGTACTCAATTCTCAGCAAAGAAAATTAATTAAAGGGAACGTAAATATAGCTAAGGTTTCTTCTCCCTTTCTTTCTTTTTCTGTCTTGTCCTACTGACTTTTTTCTTGCCTTTATTTGAAGATGCTGACTAAATGGCTGTGAACTCTGATGTTTGATAACCCAGAGAATTCTGGTTGATGTTATGGAGTTATTTTTATGAAAGCTTTTCTTTCTTTCTTTCTTTCTGTTAATGTCAATCTAATAGAAATGTTTTAAGTGTAACTGGATGATGCAAGATCTTATTTTCTGTTGCTGAGAGAATATCGTAGGAGAAAGTAATACATGAAGGCTGTTTTTCCCTTATGCCTGCAATAAAGGAGATCTGAATAATATAAAATTATGTAAAGAAATCGGACACCAGAAAAGGGGCATTATAAAAGGGGTCAGAAAGCACAGAGGAAGGTTTAGGAAGAAAACAAGAAAAATACAGAATGACTTTCCTAGAAGTGTAGATGAGGGTGATCCAAAATCAGAAAAAGTAAATCAAGGTTTATTCAACATATGTACACAAAGTTCTCGTATAACTGAAAATAACTCAGGACTCATACCTAGAACCAGAATAAGATAAAACTGAAATGAGGTAATGTATAGAGAATTAATTCTACACAGGTGTACTTCTTGTACTACCACATAAAGAAGAAGAATGAAGATTTAAAATTTGCAGTTTATGCTATATAGTTTATGCTATATGTTGTACCTCTCAAATATCTCTTAAAAACTAGTGTTAGGCCCAGAATTCTGCCAAAATGTGTTTAGAGATGTTAGTGGTCATTATTAATTCTGGATGCTAAGGGTTGCATTTCCATTAAGAACTGAAAAACAGGGCACCTGAGTGTGTCACAGAAGACAAAGAGTGAAACCCTACTGATGCCTACTAGGTGTGGCAAGGCATTCATGGTATGTCTCAGCTGTGGAGCATCTATACAGACTAGTTTTGCCACCTACCAGGTGAAGATGCTGTATAAAAACCTCTTTTGTGTTTTTTTAGATTGGGTGCAATGCAATCTTTCTGGAGACACCAGCACCCAAAGGTGATACTCCTTTGGAGGAATTTCTTCTCTATTTCTTCTCCATCCCTCAATAGAGAAAGACAGGAAGGATGAGAAGTTGACCTCAACGACAAAATTATCCCCTTCAGCCCTTTCAAGTGGAACCTTATTAAATTCTGTCAGCAGGAATCAGGTCCTTGGCATAGCAGGTAATTTTTCCTCCAAGTCCTAAAAGAGATAGCATGCCCTACTACCATGGGACTTCAGCTAGATATGTGTCCAGTAATTAAGGTTGCTCAACTTAAGCCTGTGTTGACATTGGTCAGCCTGCTGCACTTCATAGTAAAACCTGTAGGAAAATAGAATACATTTTATTGCCATATATGGTGAAAAATATATATGGTGAAAAATATATATTGTCATATATGGTGAAAAAATCAGATTTTTTCAGTGCATACTAGTCTTTCAGTTTTGGAATAGAAATTTCCAACTTCTAAACAGCAGTTATTCTTATAAATACAGTTTGAGAACAAAAACTCTGAATTTAACTTGACCACATTAATCAGAGCTAATCTGAAAACAAATTATTGGTAGACTGGTAGGAAGAACCAATAAAATGGTTAAATTTTGTGGAACCTGGAGCAATTCTCTTTTGACTGGAAAAAAATTATATCATAAAACTGATATTTCCACTGATGTCAATAATTTTTAATGTAGAGTGAGTTATGAATGTTAGTTCCTGGTCTTGTCTTCTGAGATACTTCTGTAAATCTCCCTTGAGACTTCTGGACTGAGAAGTCAAAGATAAAACATTATAAAAATGTTCTTCAAGTAGTAACTGGATGTCTCTGCAGTTTACTGATTGTTTGTTTCTATTTTGGTGTGTAATGTTTGAATTATTTAATCCCTTTAATTTCTAGAGAGGTCTTTAATGAACCAGATTAAAATATATTGCATTTTGGAGTGTGTAGTGTAGGATTCATATATTTTCATCCACCAGTTTCTTCAAGGTTGTTGTTGGTCTTTTTCTGCTGATGAGATTAACAAGGTTGGGAGTTGTGAAAAGGTTGGGAAAGTATGGATTGTAACTGCTCAGATGTTTTTCTGTGCAGGTTTCAGGTAGCAATAGGTCTGCATAATTTTGAATATGAGTATAAATTTATGTTGAAAAAATGCTCAAGCTACTTTATTACTACAATTTTTTTTGAGGTATAGTTGCTATAACAACTGCTACTAGATTGTAACAATGCAAGCTAACACCAAAAATCAATTCAAAATCTAAGGGAGATACTTTATTTAGTGTTAAAAGCTTTGGAAATTTCAAGAAAAAAATTGTCTATCTAAGAAGTGGTGCTCCAAAGACACCAGATTAGACTTCAGTATTAAGTAGCATATTTTCATGATCTTTCTTGGTTTCTGTTATATGATGTTGCATCTCTGGCATTTTAGTTTTCATACTAGTTTTCAGAAACTATCTGAAAACATGAGAAATGAATGACATTTATTTTACCATTAATGTTCAGATGACTTCCTGTGGAGTCACCCATTTTTCCTTTCAACATATTTCCAGAAAAATGTTATATCCTGTTTGTGGTAGCTGTCTGCACCAAACACAGTATTTTAGCAGGTGTTGCTACAACGTTAGGATTTTTTTTACAATTTATGCTTTCAAATTCAAGTTAATGGTTGGTTGTGCACTCAGTGTATGATTTTCACGAAGTGCTGACAAAACTCTCCTCCCAGTAAAGGAAATAGTATTTTTGAAAACTTCAGCAAAAACAAACTAAGACTATGCAGAGGACTATAGCAGTAGCTAAGGTGCCATACTTAACAAATGAAAAACCATGAGTGCTGCCCATGTTTCTTACCCATCTGACAGCTGTTCTGTGTCTTAGAACAATGAAGTCATTTTCTTCCTCAAGTTGTTTTTAGTAAAAATTAGGATACCAGTGAAAACAAGTGCTATAACTGTTGACAGTGTAGTTGCCAAGATGTAAAAACTTGTCAGAGAAGGGATGAGTTAGTAAAACAGCATGTAGGTATAGAGATCTATACCAGCGCTCTACCATAAACACTAAGAATGGCAGTGGTTGTATAGAAATATGGAGTTAAGAGGGAGGCACTGGTTTAGTCAATAAATTCTATTTGCTGTTCAGTCCCTCATGTAAAACTGAAAATAATTTAGTGAGGATACATTTGGTATTCTTATAGTTTCCTCCAGTTTTTCTAGAAATCTCTGCAGCTGCTTAAGCAATACTAAGTGGGAAAAAACAGGCTCTGCATCTGTAAGAATTGCCTGGACAAGGCACTGCTGAGAAATCTCTTGTCCATGCTCTTTTTAGCCATTATCACTCCTTGTCCTCTGTTCTGAAGAAATTTGGTCTGCTGCCACTTTTCTCCTCTTTTTCTTCTTTCTTGTGTCATGGAGGTGAACCCACCTTTTGCTGCTAAATACTGTTCCTGCTTCTCTTCATTCACTTCAGTTTAAAATAACTGCTTTTTTTTTTCCTACTACAACTGAGAAGAAAAAGTCCTCTATATTTCTCAGTGTCTGTGTTTCCTTTGTAATATGGTCTCATATTAATAATATATGTAAGGTTTATTTAAAATATCAACGCATCTACTAGAAAAAGAAAGCAGCAGCTCCAAGCAGTTCCCCAGCTGAAAATGGGAATTAAACTACAGCAATAAACCACATGAAAATAATTCTCACAGGTCAAGGGGGATATTCACAAGGCAAAGGCTAATCAGGCCTCAGTATCATAACAGAGACACTAATTGCCTAATTTTCAGTGTCGCTGGGCACCTGCACCTCCTACTGAAGTATACATTACTGGCAGAGGAACAACATAATAAGAATGTATGGGGTAGTTTTCCTATAGGATGTGGCATATTTGAAAGTAAGGAAAAAATGTACGGCAATAGATAACACTAACAGAAATACTTTATTCCTAATGCATTCTGTATGCCATTTTATTTTAATTCCTGCTTGTAAAAGTGTTTAAAATTCAAAATGTTCAATGACCAAGACTATTTGTCAGAACAGTGAGCTCAGTAAAACGATGCCGAAATTGAAGATAAAACCTATGTGAGTTACCAGTCATATATGAGGAAATGTCAAGCAACCCAGCTCAGATTTTGAAAATGCCCTGTGATAAGTTGCATAAAAATTTCCATGGAAACACAGATATTTGTCTTTTAACAAGCAATCTGTATGTTGAAATATCAGCATGTTTTATTTTTTTTTAATAGAAAATGAATGAAAATTATGCTAAATTTGTGTACAATAAAATAAAATTGGTCTTGATTCCACAGGCAAATCATCTGCTGCAAATAATTCATCTTTTTTTTCTTTTTTTTTTCCTCTTTACTATATATCTCTATAATCATTTTCCAAACCATTTCAGTGAAATTCAGAAATTATTCATTTTCATGTCCTTTTGCTGTGATAGATATTTAAATAGAAATATTTAATATTTTTTTTATTTTAATTAAAAACTTATATAATATTTTTATTACTTATGCAGCAAGTTGTGGCTTAGCTTATTTGAAGCATTTTACATTTAAAAGTAAATATATTTCACACAAATGAAAAGCAATACTCAGTCCAATTACAGTGTTTAAAGAGTTTTATTATTGGAATTATAATAAAACTAAGAAGTTGTTAGATTAAAATCCTGAGTTACATTGGGTTAATTTACAGACACATGAATGATGCCAAAACCTGTTGAAGAATAGAAAAGGAAAAAAATATATATATCAAAACCTAAAAAAATCTGCTACTTTTTAAATCCCCCCAGTTAGTATTTATGTATTATGTGTTTATGTTCTATCTGAATGTGCTAAAATTCATTACATCTACATAAATAATATTTTTAATGATAACTGTAGGTAAGAGCTCAAATATTAAACCACTATTTATTTGTTATTAAGCTTCTTTGAGAATTCTGATAATTTTTTTCCTTTTCTTCCCAAGATGCTATTCAGGATCAGAACATCAGTGAACTAGTTGCTGTATACCTCAAAAACAAAAGTTATTCCCAAGGGAGGGGAAGGGAGTTTACATTTCAGCCCAAACTATTGACCTTGTCCTAATCTACTAATCATTGAATTATTTTACAGTTTTATTCAAGATTATAGCTGAACAGATGTACTTGAAAATACTTGGTTTTAGCACTCCTCAACTTAAAAATAGGTAAGAATTAAAAGGTCTTAGATTACATCTTATCTACTTTCCTCAGAACACTGACATCTGACAGGGGGAGAAACCAAAGACATTGGAAAGGGAGAGCTATGACTGAACTTATATCACTCCTTCAAAAGAGTGCAAAATCACTTATCACCTTTGAAAAAAAATAAAAAAATAAAAAAATCTGTCTCTTCTCCCCACAGAAGTAGGTGGAAATGGTCCAGAAGTGAATGTAGTCTGACTTTACTGACTTTGCCCCTTCTGTGCTGCAGAATTTACTGGAAGTGCTCTCCAGAGTTGTTGCAGTTTATCCCATCCAAAGTCAGAAGACCACAGACAGAATATCCATTCCTAAACACTAGATCACAAAATCACTCTCTGTTTACTTACAGTTGAAATGCAGATAACTTTGTAAGGAGAGGCTATGAAACTGGTTAAAAATAATGTGAATAAAACACAGATGTTTGGTGAAAGGCAAACCTATTGAACAACATTTCTGTGAAGATGACCTGTGGGTAACCTGAAAAAGCCCTTAGTGAGAAGTAATATAGTTTACTCACCATATCCCACGTACAGAGGATAGAAATGGAAAATAAATAAATAAATAAATTCATACTGCAAACTCCATATAGTTGCTTCTAATTCAAAAACGTGTGTATTCTAACTTTGTAGTAAAGAATTCTTGAATCTGGAATGATAGCAAATAGCGCTCAGTTCCAAAAAGCTGTCATAAGATGGTAGGGATTCAAAAGAAAATATCTTCCTTTAGTATCGGCATAAAAAATAATATACAAAAGGAGCTAAGGATTATGAGGTTACTATTCCTGATATATATATATATATATAATTTGGTGGTTAAAAAAATAAAAAATAAAAAAAATAAAAAAATAAAAAAATAAAAAATAAATAAATAAATAAATAATTTTTTTTTAATATCTGAAAAAAACCATAGTCTGCTATAAAGCAAGAAAAGTCATTTACAGGACAAAAACTATTTACCTGTGTCTCCCTAGTTATAGTCCACAGGTGGACGTACATAACACATTCTCAGGCAAGTTATCCTAGTAACTCAAAGGCTTGTTTGAACACTTAAGTACTCATGTGATCCTTGTGGCACAGGGCAGGGCTTTTTTTTTTTTTTTTTTTTTTTAGAAAAAAATAATGAAAATATAAACTTCTGTGTATTACAAATCTGTTCTTGTTATGGAATAAAACTATATTTTCAGATCTTTGTTACTTGGTCTAAAGATGTATTTCAAGCTTAAATAAAGAACATAAGCTTTGAATGGGGTTCATTTTATGCTTATACAAAATAAACTGTTATTTCTCTATCTAGGTTTACAACCTCATGTTATTATTTTCCCTTAAGCTTCATTTTTAATTTAATTTTATTGCACGTGATTAATACATAAGGACTAATTGCTTAATATCTTTTGAGGAAAACATATTAGAAAAGAAGTTGGCTGCAGTCATCCAGAACTAGCGGTATGAGTTAATTGTAGGAGGGACCACTCTAAAGGTCCCAGAGGGACTATTTGGATATTGTCTGCTAATAGTGCTGTGATTGTACTGCAGCTCCCACTCCACAAGGGAATAAGAAAATGAAGCTGAGAGCATCTTAGCTTAGATCACTTTTTCTGTTCCCTACCTACATTCCCAGACTTTGGAGGAAGGGTAATCCACCGACTAAAAAGAGGGGCATCCCATGAGAACAAGGCTTGCTCTCACCACACCAGTGCCAATTGTCAACACATCTCCAGCAGAAGATGCACAGGACTTGCACTCTACAAAATAGTGCAGACTTTTCCCTTTCTTCTTACAGTCTTAGATTTTACAGTCTAAGTGAAATTCTAATCCTGACTGTGAATGTTGAAAGTCTACACTGCTTGCATTCCTGGAAGAAGAAAACTTTTTAGTTTACCTATTCTCTTAATTAATGTGTAGTCTTCAGCAAAGCTCTGAGTAGTAGAATTCCGTTCATTTTCACAGAAAATATAAACAATTACTGTAAATTAACATCATGTAACACCTTTATATGCAAATTACAAAAACTGCACAACCTTCAACAAAATAGCATATAGAAAATGTTTTGCAGAAGCTCACAGTACTATACAATATGTTTGCTGTAACTATAGCAGAAACAGCTACATGACCTTCCATTATTGCATTATTGCTTTTAAGTCATCAGTAAAATTGGCTTGGCCAACTTGCCTTACCTAGCTAGCAAAATAAGTGTTTCAGGTCTAAGGTTTAATTTTTCCTGTAACTGAGACATTTAGTGTGATGCTAACACAAAGTTTATAGCTCTCACCCACCCTGTCCAAGTGGTTAATTTTCAGACTTTATCCTGGCTTACTGGACTGGTTTATTTAGAGGTGTCATGGATAAGTAAATCAGGAGCTTTGCAAGGAAATCTCACTAAACAGACCAGGAATGCTCTAGTACAAATGAATCATACTATTAAAATTAAAGGATATATGTTTATTAGATCTGTCAGTGACCACCAAAACAGATTTTTTTTTCCCTAGAAAGAAAGCAGAAATAGTTTCCTGTTATATATTTTTGCTTATTTAATAGAAAAGTTGTCCAAACAGAAAAACATCCAGTCTGTTCTATTGGCCTTTAGACATGCAGAGTTCGAAACAAATCTACACTTGAGATTTCCCCAAAACACCAGACTCCTTGAAGCTCAGGCAGTGAGAGAAATAGAAAATTGGAAAAGTACTTTCTCAGTGCTCCTAGTTAGCATTGCTCCACTTTACAGAAAAAAAGATTTGAGTTACAGACAGCATATACAAGCAAGACCATAGCTTTTATCTGAATGACGTGTTCTGATGCCTGCTTCTGGGAATTTTCTCTCTTTATTTCAGAAAGCCATCAAATACTCCATTATGTTACCTCATCACAATATCTAGCAGGTATTAATAGATCTATTTTTCTAAAATTTCTATGTAGAAATGCATTGTATCTTTTTTTTTTTTTTTTTTTTACAGAGGGATAAATGAGGCTAATTAAAACAAAGCAAAGGAAAGCAAAACGAAATAAAATGTTCACTAATTTGAAATACTTATTTTGTGATATGTGGCCAAATTCCTCAGTATAATTAAGGGCTCCTGTATCAGCACTCAAATATTGCAGAATATAAATTGAAAAGCTTCTTAAAGACAAAGTACTCCATTTAAGTTTTGTTTTATTTTTATTTATTTTTGAAATGCAGGTTAAATCAAAACATTTTAGATGTGACTTACTAGCAAAACTATTGGCAACTTTACCCTCAATATCAACTAAGATAAAATGCCATTTATTTCCAGGATGAAATATATAGGACTGTATGTAAAACATCATGGTAAGTAGACTTGTCACTATCTTCCTGTGACAAAAATCTCATTAACATTTGGAATAATTGGTTTGGATTTCATTACTTATAAATGTGGCCTACTACCCCTTTTCAACCACAGAGCAGAAAGAATTAAGATGATACTGTGACTTTTAGCCTCAGTCTTTAAAATAAGCTTAAATGTCAGTCAATTAATACATTTTTTTAAAACTAAAGTTGATATGAATTATTACTTTTCCCAGCACAGAATACATTAAAAATAACTCTAGTCTCCAGGCAAATATTTCTTGAATATCAGAAACAGTTTCCTGAAGAAATTTCCCTTAATTTTTGTAGGATGATACGTGCAATGCCCTTAACTTAAGCTCTTTTTTTCAGCTTGGCTTTGTCAGAAAGAATTACTGACATTCTTGTAGACTGGCAATATTCACAGAATATACAGTAGTGTTTACTTTAAAAAAATGAAACTGTTCAATCAAAGAAGGTAGACAGCTAGGACTTTCATCTAAGCCAAAGTCATCTCAATGGGAACTTTCCTGCCGTGCAATGCTCCATATTCTAAATTGTTACCATGCTGTGCCTGTCTTCTTATTTTTAGGTAACAGATGCAGCTCATTGCTTGGAATACAATTTACAGATTTTTATAATAGAGGTATGAATTATTAATCTACCTTTCAGTTGTAACTTTTTGTGTGTTGTAGCTTAGTAAATAATGATCAGGAAGAAATCAACAAGCATGCTATGATATTCTCCCTAAAAGCAAACAGGTATGAGAACAGAGTTAATGGAGATAATGCCTAGGTGGAGCATATTCTGAAAATTAAAAAAAAATAAAAATCAACCGTAAACAAAATTAAAACAAAACCTTGGAATATATGGCAAAGAAACATAGTAAGATTTTCTTGACACCACAAGTCAATTACAAAAGCAATGAGATGAAAGAAACATACAGTTTTCAAAGATTTTCTCTAAGCATCTAAGATATTCCTATAAAATAATCATCACTATACTTGTTATATAATTGTAGCTAATATAATTTATGTTTACTATCTGTTCCATACCACTCCTGGATTCACCATGGTGTAAGTGTGACATTTGAAATACATTATTTTCCTTTGATCTGTTCCATTGACAGCAATGTATAAGATAAAAAATACAAAACTAACAAACAAACACACAAACAAAAACCTGTAATTGGCCTTACTGTCATAGAAGCAAAGTACTGGTCCCACTAGTTTAATCATCACAAAGGTAATCAACGTTTTTTATCTTCTATAGTTATATAATATCCTTTATTACATTATTTATCATTACCTAGCATTATTTTTTGTGGCATTTTTACAGACTGATATGTAGCATAGACAGATATGTGATGCATCTTTTGTGCAATTAAATGAGCACACTTCAGTTCTGTATGTACGTATTATGATTTAACTTCAGTTGACAACATTGTAATAGAGGTTAAGATCAAAATTGTAAAACATTGAATACTGGATTCAAAGTTATGAGTTTCTGATTGAGACTGACTCATGATCAGTGTATTCCTTTTCACTTCTGCCCTATATCTAACAGCATATGGGAATCAACATAATCAACATAATGACAAGCAAGTGATCAAAATGACAATTGGGGAATTCAGTCGAGACTTATTGAAGCCAGGTTTTCAACAGGAAAAAAAAAAAAAAAAAAAAAAAAAAAGTTTATTTATCAGCAAGACAAGAATAATGCCAGTGATCAGATATCATGACCAACCATATTAAACTATACATTTATAAATTAAGTCTTATAAAATATTGCGTATAAAACACTAGGCAGAAGTGGCATTACAATCCTTAAAATCTCTTCTGTGTTTTTGCTAGTCTTACATTCTTATCAATGTCATGAATAAGATACATTTTTTTGAAAGACCCTGAAAATATTTTGGTGTTTAGAGAATTTAAGATTATATGTTTCCTATTAACAAATGAATAGCTGTTCATAGAATCCTGTCTTCAGGCAAGGACCTTTCAAAGCTGTTTTGCATTTTATTCATTTCACACTAACTGCATCTGATAATCTGTTCCATTATTTGGGGTTAGGATTGCTTGAAAACTCCCATGAGTTTAGAATTCAGATGTGCATACTAGAGTGTAGGTACAAAGTTTGCATACAATACCTTCTGGGAGTTTGTATGAATTTCATTGTGCTAGATGGGCTCAGAGAAAGTTATGGATTTTCTGCATGAAGCTTTCTGACTTCCTCTTGCAAATCTCTACCAGCAAATTTGTTATCCTTATTAAGCACTAGCAGTATCAAACTATGGATAAATGAATTTAATGATTGTGGCAGAAGACATAATGAAAGCCTTGAAATCTCTCTCTTCCATACTTAGTATTTTCTCAAGTTGGTATTAGCTTGAGATTTCCTCTCAGCAGAGGATGTTCTCAGCTTCTTCAACAGTTACAGATCTGTGAAGCTTAGCAGCACTTGGCCCTCACTAATTTCCTTTGACAGATTGTACCACATGACTTGATATAAATTGCATGAAGTCTAGGCAGAGCTGCTCATTTCAGTTTTCCTTCCTGGAAGTTCATCTCTGTGAAAGAGCAATCCACAACCACCTTTTACTTGAATCTTCAACTGGCCACTCTCTGAAGTTTGTTTTGTGACCATGAAATGCTATAAGGTATATTTGATGAATAATAAGAACTCACAGATGTTCGTTCTCTCATTAGTCACAAACAGGCATTGCTTTCACACAGATGCCACAAGCAGTTATAGCCTCTGAATAAAAGAAAGATGCTAGACTGTCCTTTATGACATGGAAGTAGCTCCTAGCTGGGATGTTGAGAATCCAGACAGCAAAAACCTTATGTTATGATTTCAATTAAGTGCTGCTTTCATTTCAAAATCATAGCAAGCAGCAGAAGCAGCAATGTAGACTTTCTTCTGATGGGCTATTGGCTTCAAAAGCTCAGGAAAACATTGTGAAATTATAGCAACATCTATCTATCTACGCATCTTTCTTTTCTTTCTTTCTTTCTTTCTTTCTTTCTTTCTTTCTTTCTTTCTTTCTTTCTTTCTTTCTTTTTCTTTCCTTCTTTCTTTTTCTTTCTTTCTTTCTTTCTTTCTTTCTTTCTTTCTTTCTTTCTTTCTTTCTTTCTTTCTTTCTTCTTTCTCTTTCCTTCCTTCCTTCCTTCCTTCCTTCCTTCCTTCCTTCCTTCCTTCCTTCTTTCCTTCCCTCCTTCCTTCCTTCCTTCCTTCCTTCCTTCCTTCCTTCCTTCCTTTCTTATTTCTTTATTTATTTGCCTGGCTTATGCTGTTTCAATACAGTGCAGTACCTGTCATGAAATGTAGAAATTACTAACCAAGTGAAAGAGCCCTAAGACCTTTCTAATCAATATTTAATAGTTGCCTTTAGCTCAGGAAAAAAAAAAAAAAAAAAAAAAAAAAAAAAAAAAAAACTTCAATTTATGTATTGGTCTACAGAATAAAAAAAAAAAAAATCCTTATTAATCTGTTTCATTGGAATTAATTTTCTGTTAACCTCACCAAGATTCTCTGCAAGATTCTGTGATTTTGCACAGGGATGTGACAATAATAGTTCCCCAACTAGTTATTTCATTAAAAATACACATGAAATCTAAACAAAAATTGCATTAAAAGCTGCACAAAGAAAGGTATAAAATGACGCAGAGGATCTTCTAATTACTAACACATTCAAGAGCCTGCAGATGGAAAGAACAGCAGACTTTGTTCATGATGCATAGCTGCTCTGTTCCTTCCCTTTCCTCTGAGAAAAACTTAGCTCTCAGAATGAATGTACCAGGCAACCAAGTACATACCAAATATTGCTTTTTTTAGACCAGCTTTTTTCCTTTCTTAATTGTCCGCAATATTTCACCTATCAATACCCTAAATTTCCTCAGAGATAAAAAGAAAACATCTAGACAATATGCTCCCCCCACAGTAAAAATAGTAACCGCGCTATACCATTAGAGCAACCAGAGCCCTATTTATTCATTTCACACTTGGTTTTTGGAGGAGACTGGTTTGTTTCTGTCCCTGGAGGAAGTGCCTGGTATGAGGTTTGAAACGTCAGCGATAATTAAGACAAACTGTGCTTTTTTACCCCAACAAAAGAAATATATCTCTTAAAATAACTCCCTACTGAAATCTCTGAACAAAAAACAGCCCAGCATTGTTGAGGTAGCTTACAATGCTAAATCAATTGTCAGCATTAGCAAGGCTCTGAACTGGAGCATCTTACAGTTTCATTGCCATCCAGCAGCTACCGTGCTACCAGCAGGTACAACTACAGATAGCATGCTGAATGTGAAAGCACCAGTACAGGGATCAAATAAAAAGGCATACAGCAAAGATGTTTATGTCACAGAAGCTGCAAGTATAATTACTGTAAGTCCAAATTTTAAAGCTCAGATGCATTCAACATCATATCTCATTCAGCCATTGTAATGTCAATAGGCTTTAAGCAGTGTTTGAGTTCATGTCCACTTAAGAATTGTGCAAATTACTGTATTTTCTGTACAGTCAGTCCCCAACAGCACCATAAAAACATCTCTAAGAAACACTGAACAACATTCTCTGCCAAACTGGATTGTTATCAGACCTTGGCTTCATGTCTGTCCATCAAGTTGTAAGACAGGAAGATAACAATTTTTTCCCCATATAGTTGCTCATTAAACCATATTCAAGTCACTGAACAAGCTAAAACATCTGATTTTTTTTTTAATTTCTTTTTTTAATAAAAAAAAAAAAGGGTTCTCATCACACTGGTTTATTACACTGGTTTGAGCTTCAATCTGGCATTGCTCAGTCCTCCAGCTATAATAATAAGAACTTGGATTCTAGGCTTTATAGTCTTCTCTGAATTAACAACGTGCTGTTAATCCCCTTATGAAGTTTTCTTCAGTGTAAATTGTATTTGCCTCTAGTTTTGTGGCTATTTTTCCTCAATGCTTAAACATTTCCATGAATCAATCTTTTGTATTGAACATATTTTTCTTTACAATTTAGGTATTTTTTCAATTTTTCACAGTCAACATTTCTTCTTGCTTTTATACCTATTCTTTTGGACTACTGTTATTAAATCTGAACAAGGTTTAGGGACACATTGATGATGATGATATAGAGTTTTATTTATATTTATTTTAAAATAGCTTTTCTGTGATAGAATGCAATTTTTTAGAACATGAAAAACATAGTTTCAAAAGGTTAGAATAACAAGTTTGATTTGCAGTCCTTCCAATGAGTAAATATGGAAGAATAACTGTTGTGATTTAACCCCAGCAGGTAGCTCAGCACCACCCAGCTGCTTGCTCACTCTCCCCAGGTGGGGCAGGGGAGAGAACAGGAAATGTAAAAGTGCAAGAAAAATGGGTTGAAATAAAGACAGTTTATTAAGCAAAGCAAAAGCCATGCATGCAAGCAAAGCAAAGAAAGGAATTCATTTGCTGTTTCCCATTGGCAGATGTTCAGTCACTCCCAGGAAAGTGAGGCTCACAATGCTTTACAGTTTTGTGGGAAAGCAAACACCATCACTCTGAAGATTCTGCCCTTCCTTCTCCTTTGCCCCAGCTGTTATTGCTGAGCATTATGCCAGGTGGTATGGGGCATCCCTTTGGTCAGCCTGGGTCAGATGTCCTGTTTGTGTCCCCTCCCAGCTCCTGGTGCACCCCCAGCCACCTCATTAGGAGGGTAGCGTTATGAGCTGAAAAGTCCTTGGCTCTGTGTAAACACTCCTCTGCAACAAGTGAAAATATTTTGTCCTTTTTTTTTTTTTTTTTTTTTTTTTTTTTTTTTTGTCTGGGACAGAGTTAATTTCCTTCACACAGGCTTGTACAATGCTGTATTTTTGATGCAAAGAGTGGTGATAACACACAATTTTTTTACAGAGAATTTTTACACAGAATGTTGAAAACCTGTTACTATCATATGAGGAGTAGATTTGTTTATAGTTTTAAGAGATGTATCATAACACTTCTATGCTAAATGAATGAAAACTGGAGGGAAACCACTAAAATTATTATGGCAAAACTGTGATAACATATTTTGTAATGGTGCTGGCATAAAGGACTGATGGAAGGATATTCACAGTGAACTTCGGTTCAAAATTTGGAAGTACTCAAAAATTGTTGAATACTTCCTTCATGCATCTTCAGTTACAATGTAATCCACAGTGCTGTTGTGGGTGACAAGACTCCCTCTGAGTCAGAGACTCAGGGATTTAGATGTGCTCAATATTGAACTGTTCAATTATGTCAAGCCTTAGGCACTTCAGGGCTTCTCCTAAAATAGAACTGTAGGACATGAAACACCTGAAGGTCTAACATAGATATGTCTTAGGACATTAAATCCCTACAGCAAGATGGCAGCTGAATGAGAGTTTTGAGGTTTACAATTTGCATTTGAGAGCCTAATATCACATGAGATATTTCAGTCTGGCCCCCAGTAGCATCAGTTTGATGTCTCCAATCCTTAAACAATAGCCTTGCAACAACTGCTGGCATCACAACAGTTTGTTGTGAAGATAAAGACTGTAAAGCACACTAGTACCATGGTAACAAGGATTACTTTAGGTAAAGGAAAGTGTCAGGATCTGAGACTATCTTAAGTGCTCTTAGATTTCTTGAGGCTTCATAGTATTTACCTGCTTACCTCAGGAGAAGTGCTTCTAATTCTTGTCACGTTTGAGAAATTAGAACCATGACAGCTCTACTAATTCATATTAATGCTTTTCCTTGAAATATGTACAATGACGTTAGTAGACACAGTGACATACCCACACATACCTCGGTAGTTGTTCTAGGATGGGTCAAATATCACTGTGTGTGGGAAAAGTTAAAAAGCATATTAAATTTACAAGGGTTTCTTTCATGTCTGACCATCATCATTTTTGTGTATGTAAGCATCTACAGATGGTGCTGGAATAATCTGGAATCTGACTCTCAATGAAGAATAGCAATACTCATCTGAGATGTAAAGTCTGGCTCTAGTGCTCATGTCAGCATTAGCAATAAATAACCTCTTCAGCAATATGAAGAAGGAAAGCATTAGCACAGTCCTGAGAATTGTAAGCTGTGGAACCATGACAAGGTCTTTCCCCCATGCCTGCTGAATACAGCACATAATTGCCAGCTGTGTGTAAAAAAAAAAAAGTAATACAGAAAGAAAAAGAGGGAGGAAAGAAAGGGAGTGAGGGAGGGAGAGAGGGGGGGAGGGAGGGATGGAGAGAGGAAGGAAGGGAGAAAGGAAGGAAAGAAGGAAGGAAGGAAGGAAGGAAGGAAGGAAGGAAGGAAGGAAGGAAGGAAGGAAGGAAGGAAGGAAGGAAAGAAGTTGTAGAAAGAAAGAAAGTCGCAGAAAGAAAGAAAGAAAGTTGCAGATGCAGAAACATCTTTACAAAGGAAAATATTTTGTAATATTGTCTTATGTAGCAAAATGAACAAATAGCATCTTTGGACCGGATATTTATAAGCAAAAGCTGAAAACATCAACCAACCTGTACCTGGTACTGACAGAGAGAATACTAATAATAATTTAGTGTGACATCGTGAGAGCATCTGATGATTCTGAGGGAGGGATGATAGTATTAGCCAAGGAATTCAATTAATCTGTCTTCTGGAAAAAGAAAATGAAACAACAAAGCTGACATGAAAGATTTAGACATATTACAGTGGGGGTGACTGGGAAGAAATAAGACAGCTGACCATAGGAAAAACATAAAAATAAAAATCTGATATTCAGACTATATAGCTGGCCACAGATTTAAGGACAGAATTGTTTCTTTCTGGCTAAGAAAGGAAAAAAACAATGGTAAAAGAAAGGACTAACTGACACACAACCGTATTCAGAATGGCCATGATCCAAGTAGTAGGCATATAACATTACTCTTCAAAGAGAACAGCAGGAGGAAAACAATGATTTAGGTGGAGAGATATCCCTGTGGGGAAGCCAGCAATTCTTTGAACTTGTCAGACTTACCTTGCAAGCTCCAGAAGGATTCACACGAAGCTAGGAATGCACCAGTGCTTGATGGATAATTCTAGGACACCACTGTTCTCTTTGCCAATGTATATTCTTTAATGTCTTGGCAGCTTGCAATGGCTCTTTCTAGCAAGTCCTGCCACATATAGTTCGGCCTTGAAAAATTCTTATGAAAGTTTACCTGCCAAAGTACAAAATATATTTTCTCCAGTATTATCATAATGTTTGAATACAGATCATCTGAAGCTGTCACTGGAACAATTCAGCCCAGCAGAGAACATCGCTCCAAATTTACTCCATGACAGAAGTCTTATTAAAAATGTTATACCTGAAATTATCCATCCCTTATTGAAGAATACATAAGCTGTGAGGATGTTGACATTATTCTGAAATCAAACATTATGAACCCAGAACAGCTGGATTTAAGACTAAACTTAATCTATTGAAAGTGATGCAGTTATGGTAGCTGAACAATGCTATTTTTTTAATAATCACTGTATTATTTATTTTTTTTAAATACAGCATTTCTATATTTTGGGGCTCAGGATTCTCATACACATTTCCAGTTATATCAAAGGACTTGGTCTCCTAACAAAAATATAAAAGTGTAAAAGTATTTTTAAGGTCAAAGTTTTGGCATTTAATGGCCTTCAAGTATCCCCATGCAATGAGGATAAAGAAACATATGGTTTAGTTCAAAGCCTCACTGTAGTTTAACTGGGTTGATAGTTTTTGTCTTTTCATCAAGTGAATGAAGAATGAAAATGTTGGTGTATCTTTTGAGGCCAAAGAGAATTCACTGAAAGATTAGAGGACAACTAAATACTTTGCAGACCTCACTTACATAAAATAAATGTGTACTGAGCTTCTATATGGGGACGCAATTAAGGACTCCAGGAAAAATTATAACACTCTTACTTACAGTTCTTATCATTGGCAAGCTAATCCTGACAGCAATTCATTACCTTCTTGATATGTTCTACCTGTGTACATTTGCACATTTTTTTTAGTAAAGATGAGGAATATAATTTGTGAACAGTCAGGCAAAGACACTCTATTTTAAAAAGGAAGGTGTTCAGAAAAATGTAATTTTGCCATCTGAAAATCAGTATCCAATATCTCATTCAAAAAAAAAAAAAAAAGGACAAAAAAATGAGTAGATAAAAGATAATTCATATGCTGAAAAGTTTAGACATATGAGCTAGTGACCCTGTCCATTAGATTTTAGCCTATATCTGGAGGTCATTAAGGGAGATAAAATATACATCCTGTTAGTGAACATTCTCATGGTTTGCATATTTAAATGTACTTTTAATGAATTCCATCTCTTTTTCAGAAACACTAAGGTTGGAGTTTCTATAAGCAGATGGGTATAAAATTGAGGTGAAATCAGACACCAGTACAGCATTCTGAATTTATTTTGGATTCAAATGGATTTTAGTATGTGGAAATCATTAAAGTCTCAATCTATGCCTGAGGTGTATAAGACTTGCTTCAATATTTTATAGTAGGGATTTTGATCTATGATTTATCAGTCAACATACAGAACTAAGGACATTTTTTTTTTCAAATCAATTATCCTCCTGGTAGTTTTTTTTTTAATTATTATTTCTATTTCCATTTCTGCCATTGGAAAAAAAAAAAAAAAAAAAAAAAGTTTTTTATATGCCTGTCAAATTGAGTGACCTGCCATATAAGTAATATAAAATGCAGGTTTTCTTCTGAACTGAATAAAATATTTGTACAGCATGAACGATTGGATATAACTTTTTTTGGGGGGGGCGGGGAGGGGGGAGTGGATGGTCAGGTACTGTTCAATCCTAGCACTTATCTGACTTTTTCTATTTTCCTCCCTGTGCCATTTAATGCTGCTTCTTCATTATTCTTTCCTGAAACATTTAAATTACTCAGGCAAATATTTAACAAGCCCAACAGTTTTCCATTCTTGGTATTTGCAGCTGGAAAGGTGTACCTAGTCACTAAAGTCAGTATTTTCTTTGTCTTCTGCAGCTATATCTAACTGAAAAAAAAAAAAAAAAAAAAAAAAAAAACATTAGAAGTGAGCATTCTTACTATTGCTACATGTTAGAGAAAGTAAATAATTTGAGAAAGCAATAGCAATGTTTCAGATCTTATAGTAAAAATCATTGATTTCTGAACTGTTCAACAAAAAATATTATCAAGCATATGAAGTTGCTGCTTAGCTGAGCATCAGTTGTTCTCAGACAGCAATACATGGCTTTCATGTTTTACAAGGAGCTGTGTCTGCTGGTGAAAGGTTTTACCTTTACATTTTTGAATAAATAAATAAACAGATAAATAATCCAACCACAGAATTGTGCTAGTGCCATTTCTCATTCGGGTATTCAAATAGATATCTCCATTATTGGATATGTAGATGCTGATGACTTTCTGAAAAGTCTCTGTTATTGAATTGGAACAGCTAAATGTCCTGTATTCTGACAAGAAGTAAAAACTTCAATGAGCATTTCCCAGAATCTCTTTTGCAAATGTCCATTTAGGAGTGGAAATATCATCCTGTCTGTCCTCTTGGTTTCAAATTGGCTAGAAGAAATGGAAAAGAAAATAAAGGACAAGCAAGTTCTTCAGCCCAGGAAAGAACCCATAAAAACCAGGAGAGCACTCTCAGTGTGGCTCCCAAGCTTTTATGAACTTGTGATGAAGCCTTCCAGGTAGCTCTCCTCTGCAGAGGCTGCAGTGATCTACTAGACATTTCTGTGTCTAAAACACAGCAGCCAGTTGTAACCAGGAAATAAATGTGTTAAATCCCTAAAAATTTTGCTGCACCCTGTGTTAGGCAATTTTGGAAAGCTCTCCATGGGAGACTTAACAATAATATTGTTAGTTCAGTTCAAAAGTAAAAAAAAAAAAAAAAAAAAAAAAAGGAATTTTCCCTTGTTTATATACAGGTCAAAGCATCAGACCTCTTAAAATTATTCTCTTCCTTTAGACTACATAGGCAAAACAAGGATCATGGAATCCAGTTATATGTCTCCAAAAATCTCATCTTAAGCAATGAAATCTGAAATAGACTTAAACCCAATTCCTCACCCACACCTCATACTTTCTGCAGTGTTACCAAGAAGGCTTTATCAGGAGTTGAGGCCACAGACAGATTCCTCTGGCTAACAGTTGCTAGGGTCTGCACACAGCTGACAGATTGTTACAGATAATGCATTCAATTAAGGCTAGGGGACATAACTGCAAAGGTGTTCTTTCCTCCTGAACAGTTCCCCTGTTTTGCATCATCCAAGTGTAGGATACAACTTCTTTTCATGAAAGACTGTTTCTATGAAGCTTCTGCTTGGCCAAAATGGTATTGTAAAAAATATGTTATTCATAAAATGTTTGGGTTAATATGTTTTCTTCCTATCAGCAACAACAATATGCTAGTTTTGTGTATTATCATGTGTAGCAACAAACTCAGTCCTTTCTGAAACCAGAATCTTGCAGCACAAGGCCCACAATTTGTTTATGTTATGGTATTATGCCAAGTCTGTCCTGATCTGTATTTTTATGGCACTCACCACAGCTTTCAGCATGCAATTGTGTAATGCTGGTGCTGGCATAGTGCTCCCAAGCATAGTTTATAAACATCAGTGCACTGGTATGTGTTTTTAGAAAACTAAAGCAGGTTTTGTGGATGCTGTGATATATTTCTGCTGCTGCTGCTACCTTTGCACTTTGAATGTTGTTCCCTTGGCTCACGTACAGTTAGATTTCATTTAGTTCCCAATCCATTTTTGTTAATTACAAACACTTTTATCTAGAAGTATTTGAATGTAAAGAATGAGGAAACATAAGGGTAGTTTTGCAAACATTCTGTGGAACACATTCCTAAAGCTTTCAGGAATCCCAGATGTGTATTTACATGTTTGCAATTTATCTTCTAGATGCATCATGAGACATGGTAGGAAAATATTCTTCATCTTCAGAGAAATACATTTATATACTTCTACTGGCTTTTCACAAGATCATGATGAGCAACATTAAAAACTAAATAAGTAAAACTAAGTCTGGAGCTGCATTAGAAAAGGATAATTCATGTGTCCCTAGCTGAAAGTATGAATAAACTCACATCCTTCAAATATATCCTCATATGACTTGTGATTTGCCAGCACCATTTCTTGATGCAGATAACAATTTACTTATGTACATAGAAAAAAAAAAAAAAAAAAAAAAAAAAAAAGATAAATGAAAAGGGAATTATAAAGAAAATTAGTCTCACTTTCTTACCCAAAACACACATTTTCAATGAATCCACCCCCTGTGGGCTGAAGGTATGCTATGGCTGCAAAGATTTCTAGCACTCCTCTCTGAAGCCTGAGGGAGATTCTAGCACAACACCTGCTCCTCTCTTTGATTAGGCATCACCAGCAGTCCCCATGCCTTTAGGCTGCATCCCTGTGATTGCCGCAGTACACCTGGAAACTTTGTGGTAAGAGAGGATGCTTGTGTTTGGGAGTATGGTTAGTTTTCTCACCCACAGCTTGATTCATCCTTAACAGCTTCATTCTTCTGATGGCTTTCTGTACTTTCATATTCTCAGTTTTCCCACTGTAGAATCCCATAATTTTATAATGTCATTAATCTTCTTCAATATCAGTGTTTCAGTCAGTTCTGTAAAACGTGGTGTAGCACAAGGTTAAATGTAGGAATGTGCTTCACTCAATTAAAAAATGATTAAAATAAAATTCCTGAATTTGGAACCTAGAGAGTCTCTAGACTGCTCTTTAGGACTTTGTATATACCTTTTGTATCCTGAATGGAGAAAATAATAATAATAATAATAATAATAATAATAATAATAATAATAATAAAAAGATGTACCTCTAGAAAAGATTTTAATAAATTTCAAGGGATACACTTGTAGTTGTATACATTCCACAGGCTTCTGGTTTTGAATGATGGTGCTCAGGTGGATATTAATTTAGGTGATAGGAAGAAACTTGCATTACTGCACACTTTTCTGAGAGGCACTGATTTTCTTTCCACTAACAATCTTGTTGACAGCAGCTGCTTTTTCATGGATAGTGAAAATAATTTTTGAACAAATAATCTACTAAAATAGTTTATACTTTTTTTTTCTTTCTTTCTTTCCAGAAATGAACAATGAACATACAGAATAACTCTTTTTTTTTTTTTTTTTTAATGCAGAAATATATATTCTTTTCTGTACATTGTTGATGAAAAGGCTGCAGTGGCTTGTCAGAATTTGAAATTCTGCTTTGATCCAGTTGATACATGACAATACAAAAAGCAGCAGGATTTACATTTCCAGATACAGGTGAGCTTGAACTAGATTTACCAACTACAGCTCTTTGCACAGCCATAATTAAACAAATAAAGGAATCATGATTTGAAAGGCTAGATAATAAGCTTGCTAGACCAGCTGGTCTATCACAATAGAAAAATATCAAACAAAAGACTTAATGGGCTGAAGAAGGTCTTTCTAAAAAGACCACCTCATTCTTTTCAAGATGTATCAATTGGTCTATGTCATGGTTTTGGCTGGGATAGAGTTAGATGAAAATGGAGGAGATAACACCCATCTTTCCTACCCATCTTTAGCTTTTCTGAACAATTTACATTTGCCAATGTCTACAACCCATTTATAATTTCTATTCCATAAGTTCTAGTGTTCAGATTTCTGTTGCTCAGTAATATCCACATTTATATCTTGCACCAGTAGTTCACATTGTTCTATTTTATTGCTTGAGCTCTTGTTCTGCATTGAAAGCATTTCACTTGTTACTCGTTTCCTGCTTGGATTAAGTGCTGCACTATTACTCTCTTTACGTAGTATTTGCACAAATCCAAGGG
This sequence comes from Heteronetta atricapilla, assembly GCA_011075105.1. Taxonomy (NCBI): domain Eukaryota; kingdom Metazoa; phylum Chordata; class Aves; order Anseriformes; family Anatidae; genus Heteronetta; species Heteronetta atricapilla. The sequence continues at coordinate 37,561,623 of CM021734.1, read as the reverse complement.
CTTTTCAGCTTCTTGTGGTCCCCTCCCAGCAAGGAGACTGGCCGTGCACCAGGATCTGGGAGAGGACACAGCCAGGACAGCTGGCCCAGATTGACCAAAGGGATATCCCATACCATGTGGAATCATGCTGAACAATAACAGATGGGGTAAAGATAGAGGAAGGGTGTGACATTCACAGTGATGACATTTGTCTTCCCAAGAAGCCATTCTGTGTGATGAGCCCTGCTTTCCTTGAAGTGAGTGAACACCTGCCTGCTGATGGGAAGTGGTGAATAAATACCTTGGTTTGCTTTGCTTGCACATGTAGCTTTTACTTTACATAGTGAACTGTCCCCATCTCACCTCCTGAGTTCTTGAACTTCTGCATTTCTGATTCTCTCCCCCATCCCACCTGGGGAGAATGAGCAAGTGGCTGTGTGTTACTGAGCTGCCTGCCAGGTTAAACCACAAATCTAATGACTAATGTACCTTTCTTTACAAACGTTGGCTCATTCAAAAACACTCTGACCTTCATAAGAATAATGCCAAAACAAGGTAACTATGAACTTTGTTTCATTGTCTTGTTAACCAGGTGTTCATGGTGTGATAAACAGACAAAAAGTCTATTCTGTTTAATTCTATAACTGTACATCAGTCTTTCATCTTCTAATATGAAGCTTTTATGACAACAGACCTACTCACTATACTGTATGTGGAGAACTGAAAGGATACAAATTGAATTGGCTTAAATATGAGAATGATGTTAATTCAATATATCTTTCAACTTTTAACCAACTTTAGTTTGCTTATAGCACTTGACAGCAAATCAAAACAAACAAAACAAAAAGAAGAATCCCCACATTTCTAGTGAAACTTCTTGGGAATGAAGCTCAGACTTCCAGAGAAGTTAATGTGACATTATAAACTAAAAAAATCTCTGATTACTATCACAGAATGGCTGAAGTTGGAAGGGACCTCTGAAGTGTATCTTGTCCAACCTCCCTGCCAAGCAGATCACCTAAAACACATAGTGTAGGATGACATCCAGGTGGGTTTTGAATATCTCCAGAGGAGACTCCATGCCCTCTCTGGGCAACCTGTTCCAGTGCTCTGTCGCCCTCACAGTAAAGAAGTACCCTCTCATATTCAGTTTGAACTTCCTGTGCTTCAGTTTGTGCCTGTTGCCTCTTGTCCTGTCACTGGGCACAACTGAAAAGAGACTGGCTCCATCCTCTTGACACCCTCCCTTCAGATATTTATATACTTTGATGAGGTCTCCCCTCAGTCTTCTCTTTTACTATACAACTTCTTTTTAGTATACAACTGTTTTCTTATTGAAAATTTCATTTTATTTGCAGATAGAATTTAGTATCAAACTACATTAATCCTGAAAATGTTTTTAAGGCTGTTCCTACAAACCTTTATTGGTAGATTTTATGCTTGTTACCGTGTACAATTCATTACACTTTGCATAGTGAGCATGATGCTTGGTTGTAAGTGCTTATGAAAAAAGACCTATTGGCTGTAATTCATAAGTAGTCCCATTGACATGAGTAAGCACATGTATAAATGTTTGAGGATTACACCTATGTATTGTTGTCTGTAAGTAATCAGATCAGTAATCTGTATATCTTTAGCTCTGGAGTTAAATGTCAATGAAATACGGCAAAAATATATACAAAGTTGCATTTGTATTCATGTTGTCCTTAAAGCTTTATTGTCATAAATGTTTTAACCTATTCCATTGCAAACCTTTACCAAATGGAAACCACAATATATTAGAAGGTTCAACATCTCTAATAGATTTCCAATGAGTTTTTGTTTTATATATGTAAGTGCCATTTGATGTAACAAAAAGCTGCTGTGCTCTCCTAAGAAAATCATCTTCATCTATAGGGACAATTATGGTTCATAACATTTGAAAACTTTCATAATAAACTTTCAAATTATGTTAAGTGTGCTTGCCCAGACACTTCAGCCACAAATAATACACTACCTCCTTCAAATAAACAAGTGGTATCCATAATGACTACCTGGGGACAACAACATTTACTGACTACAGAAATTATATCTCATCTGCTATTTTATTGTTTCAGGAACCAGAAAACCACTTAACAGCAACCAGACATGTTCAAAAAACACATTATTCTAAAAGCAGTCATGCTAAGACAGACATTTTGCAAGTATAATTAGTGGACAGAAGTAGTATTTGAGAAATTATATAATCATACCAGGATAAAGAGGAGAAAAAAGTTGCTATAAAACTATACCTGACTGCTTAGGGTACAATAAAATACAAAAAATATCATTTTCTAAGGTATAAATTACTAACAGATGGAAAGAAATAAAATGTACTTAGTAGCTTATATAATATTCTGTTGCCTGGGATCTCTAGATCCATTACTAGTTTTTCTCTCCCAGTAGATCTGCAGATTTCAGTATGATAAAAGAGGGCTTTGTCTTTGAAAAAAACTAATTATATGAACAAACTATAAAACTGGTACCAATTGCTGTGGTGCAAATATAGGGTAAAGAGCAGGAAGATGGAAAGGAAAGTATATTATTAAGGAGAACAGTAATCCCACACCTGTAAAAACAGGATCAAAGAGTTGGATATGTCTGTGTCCTTTTTTACACAACAAACGTCAGGGACTAAGATATTTTCTTAAACTACGAGGATGAGATTTCTCCATGTAGGTAATTGTTCTCTGTAGAGATTCATCCATGTCTTTTCCTTTTCCTTTTCCTTTTCCTTTTCCTTTTCCTTTTCCTTTTCCTTTTCCTTTTCCTTTTCCTTTTCCCTCTCCCTTTCCCTTCCCCTTTCCCTTTCCCTTTTCCTTCACAATTCTGTGAAGTTTTGCATCCACATTTGGTTGGGATTCATTTTAGACTGAAAACACAGATGGACCCACAAGACTAAAATAAAGCCAATGCAAAACTTTAGTTTCAGTGGTTGATATACTTTTGGATCAAACAAACAGTGAGAAGGCTAAATGGACTTGAAAGCCAAACCAGGTTCAATGTTACATCATTAGTGTTGTGCAGCTTTCTGTTCTGTTATGAGTCCTTGTCTGTCCAATTACTCTGTGTCATGACTAGCAGTTATCTGTTGCCACTAACCCTTCCCATTGACAATTTTGTAGTGTACACTGACCTGAACCATGCAAAGGAATTTTCATGTCATCTGTGTTGCAAGGCTTAATCCTTCTCTTAATCCCTTGTATATCTAATAGTCTTTCAACACTTCCTTTCTCAGTCTCACTCAGATGTCACTTTATGCAGATGGTGCAAGGTAGAGGCTTCTCCTTAATCTCATCATTTTTTTATATTTTTTTTTTCTTCTTCTTTTCCTTCAACACAATTTGAAGGGGTTTGGTAACCCTAAAGCAAATGGTACTTAATGTCTCTAGATGCCATGCTGACCCAGGGTGAGCAAAATAGGTAACAAGTTCATAAAAGGAGATGGACAGATTATACGCCTGGCAGAAATATTTTGTTAAAAGAATTGAATCATCAGTTTTTTTTTTTTTAATAGAATAATGCATAGTTTCAGCAATACTATAGTATTTTTTTTCCCTGCATAAACTATTTTAATATAATATTCTCAGTTTTTTTTTTTTCTGAGTTCTCTGTGATCCTTGAGGTCACTAAAGATTTAGAAGCATTAAATGACAGTTAATTTACCCCCATAGATATGTAGAAATAGACAGCATTTTTCCTCTAGTAATTTGGTACAAGCCCCTAGAAATTTGTGCCATGAAAAGTAAATCATTGAAAATAACTGAAATGTTGAATTGATTGCTCCTGTATTTATGAAGATATGTGTAAAAAACACATATAAGAAATAATCATTCTAATCATCTCATTTTTTAATATCTCAATTGATGTTGATACTGATACTCAATTTTTAATGTACACCCTAAGCACTGAAACTAATATAAAATGTTTATATATTTTTTTGGATCTGTATGAATACTTTTGAAATGTTATAATGAATCAGTAAATGCAGTAAGGTTTCTTCTACTCTAGATGTGCTCTATAATGTACAAATATTCTTTATAATCTAAAAATATTCTAATGTTTTTAATATAGATTTCTCCACTTGTATTCTCTTATTTAAAGTCTCTAAATGCATAGTTTTGGCTTTAGTAACATGACAAGGATGGCAGCCTTACTGTGAGACACATGAATACTTCCAGAGTGCTTTTCAAATTCCTACTGCAACAGTATTATGTAGCACCCATCACACGGATACTTTTGAGAAGAATGGCAGCATATCACTTCTTTTCTAAACATTTCTGAACTGTGGAGCTATGTTTAAATGAGAAGGGGCATGATTTAATTAAAGTGCGCAACTCAGGCCTTGAAGGACTGTGAAGATAGTGTAGGCCCAGGGCTGATAACCTTGAGTGATGTTATAGCTAAAATATGTGGAACTATGTTTGGGAGGAGCGACGGCACCGTTGTACCAATTATATTAGTGCTAGAGATGTGTGCATAGAAGTTAGACCAATTATAAGTTATTGTCTGCGCATGCTGTAACGGTAGCATATATATACCTTGCTAGAACACTCATTAAACGGAGAACGATTATACTCGCATCGAGGTTGCATCGTTACTCTGGGTCACTCCCATTCCGACATCTGGTAGCAGGGGATGGTTACTCGCCAGATAGTCCAGCTTGATTGAGTCTCCGAGACTGCGGTAAGCAGCAAGAGGGGGGGAATGGGAAACAAGACGTCTGGGAGGAGTGCTGCCTGTGTGCAAACTGGGGGCAGACATGGACCTCCCCTCCCAGTGGAAGGCGCAGCTTTGGAGGTGGAAGCTGCAGCAGCGTTGCTCGCTGGAATACTCTCTAAGAGAGGTATCGAGACAACGGGAAAGAAACTGATCAAATTGATCAAGTTGGGACAGCGATGGGGACACTTTAGAGAGATGACCCTGCTGTTCTCCGTTACGGAATGGCAAGAATTTGGGAATACCATGTGGGAAAAGACTGTAACGGGAGATTCAAAAGATAGAAAGAAAGTGAAAACTGTCCGCGCGTTGTGGCGTACAGTAATAGAGACGTTAAAAACCATGAAAGCAGAAAAGGAAGTAGCCTGTGCTGCTGCTCAAATGTTAATCCCGGGAACGGTCCCTAAAAAATCTGGGGATTTGGAAAGAAGAAAACCCGGGACTCTTGCGCGCATTTTGGGGCTCTTTGCGGTTAAAGGAATGACCGGGGTTCCATGCTCGGCGGTCTCCGAACTCCTATCGCGCACTGACGGTGATGGGCCGGGTAACGGGCCGCCCCCACACTACGCAGGAGTGTCACCATCGACCGCAATGAATGCGGAAGTTGACGGGGCCAGGCCAGAGCAGAGATCTCAGCCGCTTGCGGAAGTAACACCCCAGGACACCCAGGGGGGATGTCCTGCACCGCCCGCAGGCGAGGGAGGGGAGGCGCGCCAACCCCCGCCCTCGGCTCCGCCTCTTCACCCGCCCCTGCCGCTCTCTGCTGACTCCTCTGCTCCGGCAACTTCACCTCGCTGCGACTGTGTAGAACCACCCCTAGAAAATTCGGAAAACTTGTTAGAAATTGTCCAGCAGCGCCTTGCGGATCTGGACCTGCGGTTAAAAGACAAGGTATCAGTAGCAGATCGTTCCCTTTGAGCGGAGAGGAGCCCACCCCATCATTTCCCCCTGCTGCCGCACCGGCGCCAGTTAGACCCATGCGACAGAGTGGGGTCATAAAGCATGCTATCCTGGAAGGACAATGGAGTGCAGCCGCTAGCATTGCTTGTCCTGTGATACACGAGAACGGTGCGGCAAAGTGGAAGCCGCATGACTGGAAAATTTTGCAACAAGTGCGAACCAGAAGAAAAAAGAAAAGAAAAAAAAAATGGAGGGGGGGGGAGACACCGAGGAAACACCACAGAACAGAATGGGAAGGGCACTTTACATAATGAATCAGCTAGCATTACCCTTTCCTCACAAAGAGTTACCACCCATAGTAAAACATTACAAAAGTATGAATTCCGCACTGTCACAGGTACCACAATCAGAGCAGGTCTTAGTGATGGTAAAGAATTTAAATACAGGTCTTTGGGAGGGACCCCAGCCTCTAATAACTTGGGGTCAAGAGTATGCTTGTGTCTTTACAGGTCACGGATCAAGATGGGTACCAGCAAGGGGGTAAGGCCATGGTTGGCCTCCTCCTCACAATCACCACTGTCATCGGTTATTGCCAGACCTGGGTCTCCATCCAACCATGCTGCAACATCTGGGTCACCCTCACCAACATGACAGGACAAGAAGCGATGTGCCTGTCCCTGGCTAGTGCTAACGACGCATTCACGACATGTCTGGTGGGGTTCCCAGCATATAACAAAGACTGGACTGTTTACTTGCTATGATTGCCCCTAGAGCCACAGGAATTAGATATTCTGGGAAGTGTAACAGCCACACCATGTGTAAGGTTCAATTACATGGGCAAAAACCAAACCATGAAACAAATTCTCAATGTCACACTCGCTCCTTATCACAATGCATCTCCTTGGTGTAATTATACAAAACTAGAATAGCATTATTTCTTGCACCAGGAGCCGCTCTGCTTGGCTGTGGGATCGACTGTGGAATGGACGCCCTTAGGTGCACCCCGAGCATTTTCCTCGGAGGGGTCTCCACTCTCAGCCGCTCACCACGGGAGTAGACAAGGACCTCCTGATGCCACAGACAAATTATTTTAAGTAATATTTTCTTAGTGGTGTGAATGAAAGGTACAAGAGGCCTCTTTGCATGATTGTGTGATTGTGCTGTGTGAGTGAGGAGCAGCATCGCTGCGAAGCACTATTCTATCTTTACCCTGTTACCTGTAGTGCCTTGCTTATTACAATGTTTGCAGTGTTAAAGGTAGTAGACCAGGCCTGGGTTGCTCAAAAACAAAAAGGGGGAATTGTGGAGCTATGTTTAAATGAGAAGGGGCATGATTTAATTAAAGTGCGCAACTCAGGCCTTGAAGGACTGTGAAGATAGTGTAGGCCCAGGGCTGATAACCTTGAGTGATGTTATAGCTAAAATATGTGGAACTATGTTCGGGAGGAGCGACGGCACCGTTGTACCAATTATATTAGTGCTAGAGATGTGTGCATAGAAGTTAGACCAATTATAAGTTATTGTCTGCGCATGCTGTAATGGTAGCATATGTATACCTTGCTAGAACACTTATTAAACGGAGAATGATTATACTTGCATCGAGGTTGCATCGTTACTCTGGGTCACTCCCATTCCGACACTGAACTACTTCAGGAAGTTAACTTTCTTAGGTTCTCAGCAGCTAGTAGAAATCTAGCCCTTCAGATAATATTTAACTTGCCTCAGTTGCACTTGCAGGGCAAGCAGGCGATCAGGCCCAGTCAGCATGGGTTTATGAAAAGCAGGTCCTGCTTGACGAACCTGATCTCCCATGACAAAGTGATGCACTGGGTGGATGAGGGAAAGGCTGTGCATGTGGTCTACCTTGACTTCAGCAAGGCTTTTGACACCGTTTCCCACAGCATTCTCCTCAAGAAACTGGCTGCTCTTGGCTTGGACTGGCACACGCTTTGTTGGGTTAGAAACTGGCTGGATAGCCGGGCCCAAAGAGTCATGGTGAATGGAGTCAAATCCAGTTGGAGGCCAGTCACTAGTGGCGTTCCCCAGGGCTCAGTGCTGGGGCTGGTCCTCTTTAATATCTTAATCGATGATCTGGACGAGGGCATTGAGTGTACCCTCAGTAAGTTTGCGAATGGCACCAAGTTAGGTGTGTGTGTCAATCTGCTTGAGGGTAGGAAGGCTCTGCAGGAGGATCTGGATAGGCTGCACCAATGGGCTGAGGTCAACTACATGAAGTTCAACAAGGCCAAGTGCCGGGTCCTCCACCTGGGGTGCAATAACTCCAAGCAGAGCTACAGGCTGGGAGATGAGTGGTTGGAGAGCTGCCAGGCAGAGAAGGACCTGGGAGTGATGGTTGATAGTCAGCTGAATGTGAGCCAGCAGTGTGCTCAGGTGGTCAAAAAGGCCAACATCATCCTTGCTTGCATAAGAAACACTGCGACCAGCAGGGCTAGGGAGGTGATCGTCCCCCTGTACTCGGCTCTGGTGAGTCTGCACCTCGAATACTGTGTTCAGTTTTGGGCCCCTCGCTACAAGAAGGACATAGAGGTGCTTGAGCGAGTCCAGAGAAGGGTGACGAAGCTGGTGAGGGGCCTGGAGAACAAGTCCTACGAGGAGCGGCTGAGGGAGCTGGGCTTGTTCAGCCTGGAGAAAAGGAGGCTCAGGGGTGACCTTATCGCACTCTACAGGTACCTTAAAGGAGGCTGTAGCGAGGTGGGGGTTGGCCTGTTCTCCCATGTGCCTGGTGACAGGACAAGGGGGAATGGGCTTAAGTTGCGCCAGGGGAGTTTTAGGTTGGATCTTAGGAAGAACTTCTTCACCGAAAGGGTTGTTAGACATTGGAACGGGCTGCCCAGGGAACTGGTGGAGTCACCATCCCTGGAAGTCTTTAAAAGACATTTAGATGTAGAGCTTAGGGATATGGTTTAGTGGGGACTGTTAGTGTTAGGTCAGAGGTTGGACTCGATGATCTTGAGGTCTCTTCCAACCTAGAAATTCTGTGGTTCTGTGATTCGAATAAAGAATCAGTAGCTTATATAGAGTCAGCATTTGAGAAGTCTCTTCAATGGATTTTTCTGATGTTCTCACTTCAGAAGACATAATTATTCCTGTGTAGTGTGTTTCACAAGGCAAATTCCATAATTACTACAAACTAGTTTTGAATGTTCCTGAGCTAAATTACTCTACCCTGTATTCTGTATAAATAAGACAGAGACAGAATATTAGACATTAAATTCTGGTCTTAAATCCACATCACTGTCATCTATACAGGCAAATAAAGTAAATAACACCATATGGGTTAGAAACAGACTACACCAGCAACAAAAATGTTTGCAGCATCCCTGGGACATTTACAACCATTCAATGGAAAAGTTCTGAGCCTAAACTGAAATTGTAGAATCAATACTTAGTTTAATATTAAGGAAGGGTTATCAGTATTTTGAAGCTAGAGATTAGCAACAGTGATTTAATGCCATTATTGCTTTAGTAACTTTTTTTCTCTTTCCTTTTTCTTCCTTCTATTCTACTTTCACCTGTCTCAAAACTCAGTACAGTTATTTGCTATGACTCCTACAGGAATGAACAAATACAATAATTGGCAATCTCTTCTGAACATATTTTGAATATTCATTGCATACTGGCTGTATGCAAACTGCTTTTATGTTTGTCTTCTTTTATATTGCTCCTCTGTTCTGGCTGATCAATAATTGCATAATCTTGTCTCTTCATGAAACTATAATTTTTTGAAAATAAAACCATCTCTTATTTTCTGTTCCTAAATGTCTTGCCTATATCAAAAGCTTGTCTGTAAAGGTTCCACTATGACACATGATGTGGTATATAATAATAAAAGCCTGCAACTATAGCATATAATACTATAACATATAAATAACCTCTGTCTACCCCTGAAGACCCATCTGCTTTTTTTCTCCTCTCTTTCTAACCATGTTTTTCCTCTGTTCTCTCCACCATCCTCTTCCTTTTTGTGTTTTCTTCCTTCTCCATTCCCAATACATTTTTTTTCTATTAGCTTTCTTTTGTCCTCTTCAAGTCATATTTTCACTACTTTAAATAAAAAATCATGTGAAAATAAGGGTCCTTACTCTTTCACTTCATGTGTATGCAGACTACCTGGGATAAAGTCTGTCTCTTGCATTTATGCCATTGGGGTATCCTAGTAAAAATCTACCTGAGCAAAGCTGATGCCCTAAGGCATCTTAGGGAAAGTTTGCTTACTGATTTGTTTGTTCATTTAGTTGTATTTTTATTTGGCATGGATTAACATCCTGGCATGGATTAACAGCCATTCATTTGGCTGTATGTGAAGGGTCTGACTTAATATGGGAGTTCAAGGCTGATGGCCTAGAGTTTTTCTAAAGGAAACCCTTCTTTCTGTCTTCTCAAAAAGAGTTTTCTAAAATTGTATGTTAGTCTAGCCCTAAGCTTTTTTTTGCACCAAGGGCACCTTGTCAGCTGAAACTTAAGGAACTAAAGTGATGCTCTCAGATATTATTTGAGTTGCATGGCCTTGGGGCTTGCTAAGGCTAAGAAAAAAATATATATATTTATGTACCAAAGACTTTTTTTTTTTTTTTCTGTTGGACAAACTAATGCCCTCATACAACGGACTTATACATGGACCTTGAAAGAGAGAAAGAGAAATCCTTTAATACCAGATGCCCTTGGAACTGCATTTCTCCTGATATAAAATGATGCCCCAAAGCCATTAGGTATATCTTATACTACCCAATTCCATAAAAGTAGCAAAAAGAATTTCTCTGCACTTGGATAATATAAAGTTATAAATTTTGTATTTAGGCACATATAGGTTTTGAAATAATGCTTATTAATGTTATTGTTTTTACCTCTAGAAAACAAAAACAAGAAAGGGAGGATGGGGGTGGAGGGAGGGAACTCCAAAGCACCAAACCCAACGCATTTGATATTCTTTCCCTGCAGTTAGAAGGCACCATACAAAGATAATGTTTTGGTGATTTCTACTTTTGGACTTTATATTGTCAAAGAATGTAATTTTTTTTTTTTCTCCTTTATTTAAATACCAGATATAAGAACTGGAAAGTTAAACTCATATGAAAGGTATGTTCTGTATAGAAATGTATTACACTATATACACTCTAACATGCCTGAGAGTTAGGTGACACTGAAAGAGACTGCTGTTTACCAAAACTCCCTACATAAAATATTTGTTTTATTATCTACCAACTAAAAGTATATAGACTGGTGATATTCAATGAAGATTTTGCAATTTCTGTGTGTATGAAGTCATATAAATTTATTGTTATTAGCTCCACAGTTTAATAATAATAAATCCACTGAAAATATTAAAAGTACACACACATGCATGTTTATGTGCATGTATAAAAAAGGTGTGTGTGTGTATATATACACTTTGCTCTTCTTTTCTCAAAGATTTTAGACTTGGTAAAGACTCAGTATTCCAGTATATTAAGTTCAAATATATCTGTGTTCTACATTATTTTTTCCCCCATGTATTTGAACAAATTGAGCTAGAAGAGAAATACTTGAAAGTTCTTTGAATTTTACAGAGCAATATTTCATTAAATGCAATACTTTTGGAATTTATGTATTTTTCTTTCTTTCCTTCTTTCTTTCTTTCTTTCTTTCTTTCTTTCTTTCTTTCTTTCTTTCTTTCTTTCTTTCTCTTTCTTTTTCTCTCTCCCTCTCTCCCTCTCTCTCTTTCTTTGTTTCTCTCTTTATCTCTTTCTTTCTCTCTCTTTCTTTCTCTCTTTCTCTCTCTCTTTCTTTGTCTCTTTCTTTCATCACCTCACAAAACTTTTTTTTTTTTTTGTAATTACATTTTCAGGGACCAGTCACAAAGATATGTTATCTAAGCCCTCCTAGAAGACTAAAATTTAGATGTCCATGTTCAGAACTGAGGTTTCAAGGTCAATAGTGCTTACAAGTCATCTCCTCCTGGAGGCATAGAAATTGTATACATCAAACAAGCAGGTCTGGCTTTGCTTTTAATCTTTAATTTAGCCTTTAAGAGCTCTGGTTATTTGCTCACTTGGAAGTTTTTAAGCCTTTACTGAACTCATGCAAAAATAGTCATGATTCGGTAGCTGGACATTTTTTCCATCCTTTTCACTCTGAGAAACTTCACCTGGAATGAGAGCATTCATACTGAAACCTGTTTCTTTCTTTCATGTACAATATGAAAGAAAGAAACAGGTTTCTTCCTCTCTCTTCATTAGTTTGATCCAAGATTTGCACATTCATTCAGAGTATGGGAAATCTAAGTACAACTTAACCTTTTCCTGAGTTAGTTGAAATCCATATCTCCCATTGAAATATTTTATCCTGTAAGTGTAGGCAATTTTCACTGTTTTCTGCTAAATATGTTCCATTACGCAAAAGCATTCCCGATTTGTTGGGCCAGAAAGAAAGGATAAGATAGAAGGCTTCCTTTTCAGCACTTTTAAAGTAAGTTGTTAGGAAGGGAAAACCTAATTTCTCATCATCCACTCTGCAAGAACTATATTTATTTTTTTATGCAAAGAAGTCATCAGAAAATGTATATACACAGTGATGGGGAAAAAGGAAAAGTATTTAATGTAGTTCTTAGTAAGGAACACTAGGAAGGCTGGATTTGGGTGTACTTTTATTAGCTGCTCAGTCTTGCCAGGACTAACTTCTGTCATTTAAGTGATAACATTGTGTATATTTTAAACTCTGGATCCCAGCTTGAAGTACCATGACTGTTCAGGCTTTATGGAGCCTGAATGTCTTTTATGTTTACTTCAACGCAATTTTAAATCACAAGCAAGGCCAAATCCACTAACCAGTTCAAAATATATAGAACCAAACCAGAACAGCTGAATACAAGTGAAAAGATGTTTCCACACTTTCATACTAGAGACAGCCATGTGAAATTACTTACCACAAAGTCCATGACAGGAAGCAGTTTCCCATCATGTTGCAAAATGATGGGCAACAGATCTGGCATGTTACAGTCTAAAGGGAGGAGTGAGTTTTGCAATCCCACAGAAAATGTTAAACTGACAAGTTAAAATGGTGAAAAAAAAATTGACAACATGTAATCCGACAAAATACACTGTTTTTCAAACTCTAGATATTCTGCAGTGATTTATTGATTTTTATGAAGATTTTTGTAAAGAGATTGTGACATTTCACCAGATTGCTTCTGACCAGAAGGACTGACTTAGAATCTGAGCCTCAAGTGACCCGTTTGTTTCACTCAAAATCACATGAAAGTTTTGTTTTCTTTCCAAAATAAAAAATTAACCTTTAAAGCTGTTAAAGATGCATTTAAAGATGCATTTAAAGGTCCCATTTAATATCTATATCAGTGACATAAGCAGTGGGATTGAGTGCACCCTCAGCAAGTTTGCAGATGACATCAAGATGAGTGGTGCAGTTGATACAACAGAAGAAAGAGATGCCATTGAAAGGGACCTGGGTAAGCTTGAGAAATGGGCCCGCATAGACCTAATGACATTAAACAAGTCCAAGTGCAAGGTGCTACACCCATGTTGGGGTAATCCTAGACATGAGTACAGACTGGGAGAAGAACTCATTGAGAGCAGCCCTGCAGATGAGGACTTGGGGCTTCTGGTGGATGAAAAGTTTGACAGAAGCCAGCAGTATGTGCTTGCAGCCCACAAAGACAGCTACTACATCTTGGGCTGCATTAACAGAGAGGTGGCTGGCATGTTGAGGTTAGATAATTGTCCCTCTCTATTCTGCCCTTGTGAGGACTGACCTGGAGTGCTGCATCCAGGTCTGGGGCCCCCAGCACAAAAAGGGTGTGGGTTTGTTAAAGCAGGTTCTGAGGAGGGCTATGAAGTTGTTCAGCCTGTGATAAATCACAGGTTATTGTTCAGCATTACTTTCAAAGATAATTCTTTATTGCATACATTCTTTTCTATGCTTTAGCTCTCGTCTCTGCCTCATTCTGTCTTCCCTGTTTATTACTTTTCTTCTTTCCTCTGTAAGTTACCACAGTCACTTCCTCAGTGTCTCCACTAATTCTTTCTCTGCTTCTCTCCCTTTTCATTTTTTACAGCCCTAATTTCTTGTTTATGTTCTTGGTTAAAATATGATCTTTTAATATTCTGAGAATTTTTCTCTTAATCAAAAAAATCTCACAAGATTTTTTGTACCTTAAGGAAAAAAAATAAAATAAGATAAAATAAAAATCAGTCCTTAAAGTCAGTCTGTGCATTTCTAACACACTTCAAATTTCTTTACACTCAATGTTTAAAACCTTTTTACAGCCAATGTCTAAAATATAAAGCCCTCTGTAAATTTCAGATCCTTCTGAAAACCATTAGCCACCATTAAAAATAAAAAGTCATTTGGATTCAGAAAAACCTAAAAAACTTTGTTCTAAATGTTTGGTAGAAATTTATAAATATCTTAAACAGGTGTTAAATTAGCACAACTCCTCAATTATAACTTAGACACAGCAAAGCTATAAAAATGAAAAAAAAAAAATTAAATGATAATAGTTTATTCAATTGTGTTGAAATATTTATAGACGTGTATTACTGCAGCTATTAATAGATATGTTTATTCCTATAATTGAACTTAAAAAAATTACAGTGCTTCATGAGTTATAAAACTGGTAGTTTTATTAAACACTTGCTTAGTGAACTTTCTTCAAAAAATCTATACACATAAAAATGACAACATAGAAAGAAATAATGAATATATGAAGCATCTTATCTCCATGCAGATGAAGAAATGTATGTTCTTGTCCTTGATTTAACATTCACAGAAAATCAAACAACTTAAAGAGTAATATGAAAAAATACTTGTGTCAGCACTTTTAGAGTAATCATGTATTTCAATATAGCAGCACACAGTTTAATGAGAATGCCTTCAAATAAATCAAAGCACTAGTGTTATTTTTGAAAGGGTCGCTCATCAGTGAAACGTTCTAAAGAAGAAAAGTAATTCCTGACAAACAGTATATGGATCTTCAAACAATGAAATGTGAACAGAGGAACATTTATGCAGTGTTTCTTCTTAATAATACATTTACAATTAGCGATATATACACAGTTAATACATTCTAGGCTGAAGCACAACTTCAGAACCTGAAATCTGTTAGCAATAAACAAAGCAGCTTTTGATTTACTACTTGGTTGAAATAGATTGTTGTAAACAATCTACAGTGTCCAAGGTTATTTATCTTTTTTTCTTCATTTATTTGTAATGTTGTTTTTATATTTATGAAGGAATCCAATTCTCAGTAAATAAAAATGAATGGAAAACAAATATTGCAAGACTCATCTGGGAATAGTATGTTATCTTCATCTCCCAACTTCTTTCTCAGATTTATTTGCCTTTTGGGGGCTGCTGCTTTCTTATTTTCTTTAATACATGACTAGTGCAATTTCTCTTCCTCTCAGATGTGGCAGGAAATTTCGTGTGTTTTGATAATAAGCAAGTAGACACCCTGACTCAAATCCCCAACAGCTTACTTCTGACATTCTTTAATATTACTATGATTTATCAAGGATTTCCACAGTTCCCTCCTGACTCTTTTAAAAGATATTTTAAATGGTTTTACAATAAATCTGTTTAGTGGCTGTCTAATTTGACACACATTTTGACATAGTCAATTGTCGCACGTGCTTAACATATCGCATGACAACAATAGAAGCTTATGAACTGTTTGAACTTTGCTCTGAAAAAATACAATGTTAATGTATTTTTTATTGTATATTCAGGACTAGGATTAGGCAATGATTAAATCATTAGAGAATCTAATACTTAATTATCTTTTAAATACTGCTATACTATCTTAAAAAACACTTATATTTCAGTCTGAATCATACTATCAGACTAAAGATCCTCTTATTGCATAGTCTATTTTGTCTAAAAGAATCTAAAATTGTACTGAATATTTAGAAAATGTTATTTGATTCATAAATATATTGTGAAAATAGCTGAAGGATATATTAGAAAGTTAGTACATTGAAAATTAAAATAAAATATTTAAAGAATATAGCTCTATGAGCAACATATGTAGGAAGGTGTTACCTACTAAATTCATGCTCCACTGATCTGAATGTTAACTGAGAATTTTTAGAGCTAGGTTTAAAAATTATAATTTAATGAGACTTTAAAACTAATTTGCATAATCCTGAAAGAAAATAGTGTTCAACATTCCAATGAACCATCAGTATTCTTTTTGAAAACTCATACTAATTTCAGCTTCAAAAAAGGGGATATTTATGACAGCAAGATAAGAAAACACAAATACAGTTGTTAATCACTGTGTAACTACAGAAAGTTTTTCTTGAAGTCATAGTAGAAATATCTCACAAGTACTTATTTCACATTCATCTACAAACTTTAATCTTTCCTGTTTAACTGCTGCTCAGGAAATTTATAAGATTAATCCACACAAAATAAACTTTATGCGATTTAATAAAATTTTGAGAAAGAAAAATCTCTACTTCTTAAAGAAGTATTGCTGAAGGTAGTTTGTATTTGTTCTACAATATGCCTTGGTGATGTGTAGTAATTCTTTCTGAGATCTTTTCCCAAATAGATCCCAGACTGAGTAGAGCCTTGTGAATGCAGTCACATACATGCAAATGCATAAACTAAAAGTGAATCTAATGACAAATGTGATATTTAAGTTAAATGTTATTTTTTTTTTTTAAAAAAAGGTGTGATTTTATTATAATTATTATATTCCATTATATATGTTATGACTCATAATAATAATAATAATAATAATAATAAATAATTTTACATGAAAGCAAGGTACTTCTATCAAACACTGAACACTGTTTTGCTGGATTGCCTTCCTGTCTCATGACTTATTATGTGGGACATGGCCCTGAACCTTGAAACTGCAACTTCAGAACCTCAGGAGAGATCTGAAGAGCAACAATGTTAATTTTCAATACTTTTTTTTTTTTTTTTACTTTTTTTTTTTTAAACCTTGATCACTGGAAGTCAAAAAGAGAAGTTCCTTCTCCCAGCTAGAGCCAGCATTCACAAAGGAGTCTCACACAAGTTTGGTGTAAACGAGATCAGTTCCTGAAAATCCTTTCGAAAGTCCCTAAGAACATTTTTATTTTTCTCATGCCATAAGCAGTGTGCAAGTATGCAGAGACAGCACACTGATAATGTTGCATTGCCTCTGAACATGGTTAATCCAAGAGCAGTATCATTCACGGATACCTCAACGCCCTGTTCAGAGCTCTTGGATGCCATTGAAGCAGTCTGTTAACTGTCTTCCAGAAATGGAGGTACTCTGGTAAGGAATATATATACACCTCTGTGATGAAGTAGAAAATCCAGATTGTTCTGCATCCCCCTGGACTGTTGTGAGTAAACCAGCATCATGCTGGGTGTATTCACTATTGTGTCAGAGAGCTCACAAAGATGCCCAGATGGAAACATTATTGTCCTACTACTAAGATGCCTAGTTCAGGCTTCCATACCAGTCAGCTTAAGATAGTAAGCTAGAAAAACGTACAGTAGTGTGTCCTGAGAGCTCACCTCATTCACAGACCGCAGTCTCCATTGTCCTCCTTCTATTACTATGATTAGTGGAGCACTTTCTGCAAGACACAGAACTGTAATTTCAAGTTTAATTCATAACACTTCTATCATTGAGACATGCATGACTTAGACTCTTGAATTCCTAACATTTCTGCTGGAGTGCTTTGCCACTCTGTCCAGAGCAAAGGGGAGAAAAACTTCAAAGGGATGAAGGTGCTGTAGGAGCAGGAGCGGCTGCAGGAGCTCCAGCAGAGATCTGCCTCAGGACAGATCTCTGGATGAGATTCCTAAGTAGTTGTTTAACCTTAAACAAAACCTGAAGCGCATTCAAGGGACATAACAACAAGAACATGCTGGTCTGCATATCCCAGGAATATTCAACCTCTTGGAGAGTTATCGTAACTAGCTCAGGGGATAAGAGGGTGCTGAAGGAGTAAGGGAGAGTGAACAAGTAGGGAAAAATATGTCCCCTGTCCCCTCCACAGACTGGCTCCCTGATGAAAAAAAGCAGTAGGTGTAATTGTTAATAGTTTCCGAGATGTAGTTTCCAAAGTACAGAGTCGACAATAGTGTTGAGTACGAATACCAAGTTAGAGTCATGGCCAGATATTTCATCATATCATAAGCTATTGTTACACCATACCATAACAAGCTTAAACCAGGGCCCGGAAAGGATAAACAGCACAATAGGGATCACGTACAGAAAGTAATGTGCTAAAAAACTCAGTTTGGAATACAGGCACAGCAGACTTGAGATTAAAGCAATCAATATTCTGATTAGCAACTATTAAGCAGCTCTAATACTTACACCAATTTTAGTTTAACACACTCTGGTCAGATCTGTTGTTATCTCAACCCTTCGTGCCCCACATTGGGTGCCAAAAGTTACAAAGTATGGGTGGTAGGTTAGGGCATCAGCAGGCTATAGCTGAGTAGCAGTGAACGCTATTTCTTATCTTCAGATTCTAAACGCTAATTTATCTGCCTTTCTTTTTCTCTGCTGACACATCTGAAGGAGAACACCAAGCCAGCCACAGGTCCTGTGAGGGATTTTCAGCCCTAGGCCCCAGTCAATGGATAAGCAACAGCTGTCACTTATCAAGCTCATTCTTGTTACTGATGTCTCAGGCAGGCATATTTCCTCTGAATTTCTTACGTGCTTTTCCAGAAAAACAAGAGAAGACAAAAGCTGGCCTTAAGGTAGGGTCAGCAAACTGAAATGAACTTCTACTGCTTGCATACCTGAATCATTTGACACCGTTTCCCACAGCATTCTCCTCAAGAAACTGGCTGCTCTTGGCTTGGACTGGCGCACGCTTCGTTGGGTTAGAAACTGGCTGGATAGCCGGGCCCAAAGAGTCATGGTGAATGGAGTCAAATCCAGTTGGAGGCCAGTCACTAGTGGCGTTCCCCAGGGCTCAGTGCTGGGGCTGGTCCTCTTTAATATCTTAATCGATGATCTGGACGAGGGCATTGAGTGTACCCTCAGTAAGTTTGCGGATGGCACCAAGTTAGGTGCGTGTGTCGATCTGCTCGAGGGTAGGAAGGCTCTGCAGGAGGATCTGGATAGGCTGCACCAATGGGCTGAGGTCAACTGCATGAAGTTCAACAAGGCCAAGTGCCGGGTCCTCCACCTGGGGTGCAATAACCCCAAGCAGAGCTACAGGCTGGGAGATGAGTGGTTGAAGAGCTGCCAGGCAGAGAAGGACCTGGGAGTGATGGTTGATAGTCAGCTGAATATGAGCCAGCAGTGTGCTCAGGTGGCCAAGAAGGCCAACAGCATCCTGGCCTGTATAAGAAAGTGTGGCCAGCAGGGCTAGGGAGGTGATCGTCCCCCTGTACTCGGCTCTGGTGAGTCTGCACCTCGAGTACTGTGTTCAGTTTTGGGTCCCTTGCTACAAGAAGGACATTGAGGTGCTTGAGTGAGTCCAGAGAAGGGCGACAAAGCTGGTGAGGGGTCTGGAGAACAAGTCCTACGAGGAGCGGCTGAGGGAGCTGGGCTTGTTCAGCCTGGAGAAAAGGAGGCTCAGGGGTGACCTTATTGCTCTCTACAGGTACCTCAAGGGAGGCTGTAGCGAGGTGGGGGTTGGTCTGTTCTCACACGTGCCTGGTGACAGGACGAGGGGGAATGGGCTTAAGTTGCGCCAGGGGAGTTTTAGGTTGGATCTTAGGAAGAACTTCTTTACCGAAAGGGTTGTTAGATATTGGAACGGGCTGCCCAGGGAAGTGGTGGAGTCACCATCCCTGGAAGTCTTTAAAAGACGTTTAGATGTAGAGCTTAGGGATATGGTTTAGTGGGGACTGTTAGTGTTAGGTCAGAGGTAGGACTCGATGATCTTGAGGTCTCTTCCAACCTAGAAATTCTATGATTCTGTGATTCTGTGATTTCTGTGTGGCAGAAAAAAAACAAAAAGGCAGAAGATGTCTACTAGTGAGAAAACAAATGCAGAAATAAGGTGGTTGATGTCATTGTTTTCCCCACCAATATTTTTTATGAATGCATTGGACCCCAAAGGAAAGATTACTTCTTCCATTTCTTTAGACTTTTTTAGACTATCAAGACACAACACTGGCTTGATACACAGCAGGGTAGAAAGGAAATTTCCTTCTCTTCCCTTTCTCTTTCCTTTTTTCCTTTTTTTTTTTTTTTTTTTTTTGAGTGGTCTATTTTAAGACAAGAAACCTGTGTGTATTTATTATCGAAGTGCAGTCTTTTCAAAGCCTAAATGATTCCTCTCAATTATATAAACATTATTGAATTGATTGACTACAGAAGGCCACATGTTGGCATAAAAGTGACCCTAGAACATTCAGGAAACCCCCTGAAGGAGTAAAGTAGTTTTATATTGCTTCTTTTTTCAATTTCATTCTGTCGTGTAATACACTTGTTGGCATTCATTTTCTTATTGCTTAGTGCTAGCGATATGTTGAAATGCTGATGAAAAAACAGCATTTTGAAGATCACTTACTATTCAAACTTTTCTGAGAGACTTCATGTTTTAATTTCCTCTGGCTGAAAATTTACTGTGGCTTCCTGTGAGGGCAAATCCAGAACTGAGAGATTTTATGTGCAGCATAGGTGACATTCCAAGATGTGATGGACATCTTTTGTGACAAGGAGGAACAGTACATGGGATGATTATTAAGAATGTGAAAAACTATTTTGAGAGGCAGCTGATGATCACTGATGAGTGTTCTGGACATCATATGACCTGCCTTGGTGTTTATCCACAGGCTGAACTTAGGTGAGATAGTTCAGGAAAGGGAATGAGACCACTGCTTGAAAGATCTCAGAAGAGAACATAATTAATGCTGTACGCAAAGCAGGTCAGAACAAATTAAGGACTACTGTGTCGAGGTCTGGGGCCCCCAGCACAAAAAGGGTGTGGATCTGTTAAAGCAGGTACAGAGGAGGGCTCTGAAGTTGTTCAGAGGGCTAGAGAATGTATCCTATAAAGAAAGGCTGAGAGAGCTGGGGCTGTTCAAACTAAAGAATAGATGGCTCTGTTGAGACTTTATTGCAGCCTTTCAGTACTTAAAGGGAGCTTATAAAAAGATGGAGAGCAACATTTTACTCAGTCAGACAAAGACAGGACAAGGGAGAATTGCTTTAAATTAAAAGTGAGGAGATGTAGGTGAGATCTTAGGGGGAAATTCTTCACTCAGATCATGGTGAAGCACTGGCACAGGTTGCCCAGAAAACCTGTGGCTGCCCTATCCCTGGAGGTGTTCAAGGCCAGGTTGGATGGGGCCCTGGGCAACCTGATTAAGTGGGTGGCATCCCTGCCCATGGCAGGGGTTGGGTTGAACTAGGTGATCTCTACAGTCTCTTCCAACACAAGCCATTCTATGATTCTACAAGGGACTGAGGCCAAACAGTAACTAGTTTTGGAGCATCCAGCTATGTTCTGTGTTTAAAGAAAGATATTCTACCTGATAAATCACAGGCTGTTGTTAAGCATTACTTTCAAAGATAATTCTTTATTGCATACATTCTTTTCTATGCTTTAGCTCTCGTCTCTGCCTCATTCTGTCTTCCCTGTTTATTACTTTTCTTCTTTCCTCTGTAAGTTACCACAGTCACTTCCTCAGTGTCTCCACTAATTCTTTCTCTGCTTCTCTCCCTTTTCATTTTTTACAGCCCTAATTTCTTGTTTATGTTCTTCGTTAAAGTATTTTAAGGTCTCTTACACCCAAGCCATTCCATGATTCTATGATTTTATGGAATATTTATTGGGAAGAATAGTATTCCTAGCAATTGCAATTTTAGTGCATGATGCAGCTTGACGAGTTGGCAATGTAATTGCAAATTAGAGACACCACTTTCACTTTAAGTTCAGCCCACTAAAATATTTTTTGTAACAAATGACATCCAAAATTCTTTGTCCAACTGGTAAATCTTTCTGATATCCTCACTGAAAATGGCAAATATACCAGTATACTGCAATGAACTCATAATTTTCAGTTAAGTATACAAAATCCTGTATGAGATTTAACCTTATGAACTTGTGACCATCCTAAAATAGTCTGATAACTAACTTTTCAGAAGCACTTCTCTTCAGTTATGGACACATAAGGCAAGGTAAGCAACCTGGTACCTGCTTAGTATTAGAAAGCTGCGATAGACTGAATTAGCAAAGTATGAACTGCAAGTGATAAGCTTGTGTGGTACTGCTTTGTAATAGAGTGCTATATTTTGCTGCCTGTAAAGTTACTAAGTTTCTTAAACAGCAGATTAGAATCTAAATGATGCCTATGACCATCATGCCATTGGAAAAATAGCAAGCACAGCCACTGGTATTTTTGTCAATGGTTCTAATGTTCAGCACATGAATAGGAGTGTGACTGACCATACTGCAGACTGAACTCTAGATCCCAGTGCAAAACATCAAAGGTGTCATTTCCGAATCAAAAATGTACTACTGCTGGTTGTATCAAATATGGAAGATATGTCATCTCACAAAACAATGCAGCTCTTCTCCAGAACACAGCCAAGCTGTAGCCACAGAAAGCTATGTACCATCCCATGCGCATAGGAAATGGTAGTTGCCTTGCTAACGGGGCTTCAACATCCTTCCATGAATTTAGAAAAGAGTGTGGTTGAATGTTTTTGTGCGTTTCCAGTGTGTATGTGTGTGTGTTCAGTTCTGCCTCCAGTTACAGAAAACACTTACTAAAACATCCAGTATGCTTTCATTAGCCTCACCAGTCCCAGTGCAGCAGATACCATTTCTATGTGGATTCTCAGATAAAAAGGTTTCTCTTCACATGTAACATACTGTAGGTTTAATGAGTAACGTCAGGTATATACATTAATTAGTGGGAGCAAAGGATTTTGGGATACTTGGCAAGTCCAAATTCTTTCCTGCTGAGATGTGGTGTGGATGCAATCAGGAGTCACATGTACATGGTGGTGTGGAGCAGAGCTCCTACTGGCACTAACTTTGGCTCAGACAGTATGAACCTAAACTCATGCACATATATCAAAGTCAGCACAAAAGCACAGATGGGGTTCTTTGGCTGTTTTAAGATACAATAATCTTTTTCAAAATAAAGGTCAAAGAATAATGTGGCTGTGATTAAAAAGAACAGCTAGACAATTATATTTTAATTGAAGAAGCTGTGTCAGTTTGAAATACCTAAAAGAAATAATTGAAATTTATGTATTTTGTTACAGTTCAGACAAGTTATAATCTCTGCCTTTATTATTATTGCACTTCAGGTTATTTTGTCACACAAACTATACTTCATTTAACCTGAAACCATTATTTATTTAGTTATTTAAGTTAACTGCCTGAATTTCTATCCTCTCATGACAAAACTTTTTGATTTCTTAATTTAAGCTTATTGGTTGTCTATATTTTAAAAACTAGTTAGTTTCAGCAATATATGACCATTTCAGCAATACATGACTAATGTATTCATATAATTCTAGTTTCAATACTATGTTATTTACAATATTTAGAAAGAGCTATATGCATACTTATACATACATGTTTACATACACATTTTTTTGTTTTAATTTATAAAGTTGCAAATAGTAATATTAGTGAATAAAAGAACATCAAAAACAACATCAAAAACAGTATCTGAAAAGTATAGTGTCTGTAAAAACACCAGGTCACTGTGTTAGATTATCATTGTAAATTTTAAATAATCATAATTAATTACGTCAAATTACAATAATTTTCTGGTCCTTGGCCAGTCAGTGGAGAAAAATTTTTAGCTATGATGTCCTGAACTGTTAGAATAAATCCTCTTACTATTTCCAGGTGAATTATTGGGAATAGAACTTGAGCTCTTTCCAGTTTTGAAGGTCACTAATTTTTAAGATGTGTATTTTGAGATATTATTTGATTTTAAATTTACCTGTCAGAGACTTACCTGTCTTTTGCAGGTGTTATCCATGATGCACGCTATGTTATGCAATCAGTATATACAGTACACTTTACATACCTGTAGCCTCCAGAGGTATATTTGACAAAGAATTATGCACCAGTTACATGCTATTTTTCACAGATATTTCATGAAAAGTCCTGAAAGTACCATTGGTGAATAAATGTCTTAGGTTTAAATTTTAGCAAAGCAAATACCTCAACAAACAAGTCCATCATGTTCTAGAGAGATATATGCTAAAAGGAAAAGAATCAGCAAAAAATAGTTCCAGATTTTACCAGACACCAAAAATAAACATAAATTTCCATGATAAGAGGAAAGAAATGCCACATAAACAAAACAATATTTAAGTTGGTTTGGTTGTTTGTTTTCCTGTAAAGTGTGTACAAAATGCAGTTAGGATTTCACACAAGGCATACATATATTTACTCAAAAAGTATTTTGCTTGAAAACTATCTGTTAACATCACCCCTTTGGCTATCTTTCAAAACTTAAAGTAATTTTCTTCTTACTGTAATGTTCAAACTGACTCTTGATGCATAACTTGCTTTAGAAATAAATGCTGATATGGGTGATGAAATTAAAAAGCCCATATTTGGGGGTTAGGGATATAAAAGAGGAAAATAATAGAATGATTGACATTGCTTACATTTGTTTTCAGTAACAGATGTTAATTAACACATGTTAAGTAACACATGTTAATTAACCAGGAAGAAAAACAAATAATATAAATGTTATTTTACATAGAGAAAAGCTTTCCATGGAAATGTAAGCTAAATTGAGTTGACAGAAATCACTAGGAGTAGCCACCTTGTTCCATTGTGTAATAGGACAAAAGGTATTAACTTCATAAAAATAATATTTTTCTATCAGTGTTAAAATGCCAGAAACACTGTGGCACTCTGGTAGTTCCTTTTTCAAATGACTCTTAGCTTCATTTTTTGCTACAGATGAAAGAACAGTATGGCAACTTAGCTGGCAATTTTGTGTGATTCTTTTATTTACTACTGAAAATTTTGCTTGAACTTGTTTTTTGCTTTAACAGAGAAAGAATTACGTGTTAGCAGATATGCACAACATAGGAATATCATTCGCTTTGCTGTTTGCACCTAGTAAATTACTTCTGAGAATGCTGAAGTTCCCTCTTACCAATTCCCCTCCTTATTGATCTATTTGAAGAATATAAAGATAAGAATTTTGAACTTTTGAGTACTAATGTAACATAGGGATTACGGGTTTCTTCCCCTATGTTCTTGATGTTGAACCAAAAGCTACATACATCTTTCTATAAGAAATGCATATTTGTATGGTTTTTTCTTTCTTTTTGAAGCTTCAGAGCATTTGTTCTCATTTTTCAAATTATTTCAAAATTTACAAAATATGTTAATATACTTTGTACCATTTGTAGCAATGAGTTCTAAGGATTTTTGATGTATTATGTTGAAAAGAGTTTTCTACTGCCAGTTTAAACTTAATTTCATTTCTGTTTAACTAGATGTTTTTAAGCTGTGATGAGAGGTTAAATAGTACAAAAAAATCTATTTTTCTTAGTCCTTATTTTATACTTATGGCCTCCATTACTTATACAGTGTCTACCTGTAATTGCTCCACTCATTTTTTTTTTTCCTCACAGGAAAATTTTTATTCCTTTAATACTTCTTCTGATTATTCCCTGAATGTTTATTTTATTTATTTTATTTTTTGACAGGGATCAGTATTTCATTAATAATATGAAATGAAAAGGACAGGAAAAGACATCTTCATTGATCATATCATGAGACCAGAATTACACACTGAGAAGTTTGGCTTACCTGGAAAGATCCTGACTGCCCATTCTCCCTCCTGAGGTCTTGGTAACATAAACAGTCTCAGTTCTTTCTAAACGTTATTTCTTTTCCTTCCCTTCCACCCATCACTCTATAGCCAACACTGATCAGAGCTTTACTACCTTTTATATTTTTACTTTTTGCTAAGAGTTTCAATATAGTTAATACAGGTGTTTGCAAGGATTTGGCTTATACAGCTGTCCCCATTACTATTATTAAGAGAGAAATATATATGCAAAAGAGAGGAAGAGTTAGCAAAAAATAGTAAGACAGAAAGAGAGAGGAGGAGAGAGAGGAAAGAAGGAAGGAAGGATATACAGCCTATCCAAAGGTTTTAAAAAGCAGGAATTCTCTTAACTATACAAACATTACTGTATTGGGTGGAGGGGGTTTTAACCCTTGATACAGTACCACAACCTACATAGCTATTTGCAGATTTTAACAATTTGGATTCCAGACCAAATATTTGACATGATCACTGGACTGTACTGTGCCTAGGAGAAATAATGTCTATAAAACAAATATTGATAGCAGCTGCAGTACTTAAAACAATTTAGAAAGTCAACAATGCTGATGTGAGAGTGCAGATCCAATAAAATGTCTACCTCGATGGCAAAAAAAATGGTCTGCTGCAATTAGCATAGTACAATAGTTCAACAGAGCCCATGCCAAATTTCCTTCAGGTAGCCACATCTACTCATATCAGGAAAATTCATGCAGAGCAATTTCACAGAATCACAGAATTTCTAGGTTGGAAGAGACCTCAAGATCATCGAGTCCTACCTCTGACCTAACACTAACAGTCCCCACTAAACCATATCCCTATGCTCT
Source organism: Heteronetta atricapilla (assembly GCA_011075105.1). NCBI lineage: Eukaryota > Metazoa > Chordata > Aves > Anseriformes > Anatidae > Heteronetta > Heteronetta atricapilla. Next base: position 37,535,422 of record CM021734.1, on the reverse strand, counting down.
ACATCTAGACATTTGTCTTTTAAAGACCTCCAGTGACGGTGGCTCCACCACTTCCCTGGGCAGCCCCTTCCAATATCTAACAACCCTTTCGGTAAAGAAGTTCTTCCTAAGATCCAACCTAAAACTCCCCTGGCGCAACTTAAGCCCATTCCCCCTCGTCCTGTCACCAGGCACGTGGGAGAACAGACCAACCCCCACCTCACTACAGCCTCCCTTGAGGTACCTGTAGAGAGCAATAAGGTCACCCCTGAGCCTCCTTTTCTCCAGGCTGAACAAGCCCAGCTCCCTCAGCCGCTCCTCATAGGACTTGTTCTCCAGGCCCCTCACCAGCTTCGTCGCCCTTCTCTGGACTCGCTCAAGCGCCTCCATGTCCTTCTTGTAGCGAGGGGCCCAAAACTGAACACAGTATTCGAGGTGCGGACTCACCAGAGCCGAGTACAGGGGGACGATCACCTCCCTAGCCCTGCTGGTCGCAGTGTTTCTTATGCAAGCCAGGATGCTGTTGGCCTTCTTGGCCACCTGAGCACACTGCTGCCTCATATTCAGCCAACTATCAACCATCACTCCCAGGTCCTTCTCTGCCTGGCAGCTCTCCAACCACTCATCTCCCAACCTGTAGCTCTGCTTGGGGTTATTGCACCCCAGGTGGAGGACCCGGCACTTGGCCTTGTTGAACTTCATGCAGTTGACCTCAGCCCATTGGTGCAGCCTATCCAGATCCTCCTGCAAAGCCTTCCTACCCTCGAGCAGATCGACACACGCACCTAACTTGGTGTCATCTGCAAACTTACTGAGGGTGCACTCAATGCCCTCGTCCAGATCATCGATTAAGATATTAAAGAGGACCAGCCCCAGCACCGAGCCCTGGGGAACGCCACTAGTGACCGGCCTCCAACTGGATTTGGCTCCATTCACCACGACTCTTTGGGCCCGGCTGTCCAGCCAGTTTCTAACCCAACGAAGCGTGCGCCAGTCCAAGTCAAGAGCAGCCAGTTTCTTGAGGAGAATGCTGTGGGAAACGGTGTCAAAAGCCTTGCTGAAGTCAAGGCAGACCACATCCACAGCCTTTCCCTCATCTACCAAGCGCATCACTTTGTCATAGAAGGAGATCAGGTTCGTCAAGCAGGACCTGCCCTTCATAAACCCTTGCTGACTGGGCCTGATCGCCTGCTTGCCCTGCAAGTGCTGCGTGATGACTCTCCAGATAATCTGCTCCATGAGCTTCCCTCGCACTGAGGTCAAACTGACAGGCCTGTAGTTTCCCGGGTCAGTCCTCTGGCCCTTCTTGTATATGGGTGTCACGTTTGCTAGCCGCCAGTCAACTGGGACCTCCCCCGATAGCCAGGACTGTTGATAAATGATGGTAAGCGGCTTGGCCAGCTCCTCTACCAGTTCTCTCAGTACCCTTGGGTGGATCCCATCTGGCCCCATCGACTTGTGCATATCCAAGTGCCGTACCAGGTCACCAACCATTTCTTCATGGATAGTGAGGGCCACATCCTGCTCCCCATGCCCTTCCACCAGTTCAGGGTACTGGGTATCCAGAGAACAACCAGTATTGCCGCTAAAGACTGAGGCGAAGAAGGCATTAAGCACCTCCACCTTTTCCTCATCTCTTGTAACTAAGTTTCCCCCCGCATCCAGTAAAGGATGGAGATTCTCCTTAGTCCTCCGTTTTGCATTGATGTATTTGTAAAAAGATTTTTTGTTGTCTTTAACGGCAGTAGCCAGATTGACCTCCAGATGAGCTTTGGCTTTTCAAATTTTGTCCCTGCACAGCCTCGCAACTTCTTTATAGTCTTCCCTAGTAGCCTGCACACTTTTCCAAATATTATAAACCCTCTTTTTTCTCCTAAGCTCAAGCCACAATTCTCTGTTGAGCCAGGCTGGTCTTCTTCCCCGCTGGCTCGTCTTTGGGCACATGGGGACAGACCGTTCCTGTGCCGTTATTTCCTTCTTGAAGAGCGCCCAGCCTTCCTGGACTCCTCTGCCCTTCAGAACCGCCTCCCAAGGGACTCTACCAACCAGTGTCCTCATCAGCACAAAGTCAGCCCTCCGGAAGTCCAATACAGCAGTTTTACTGGTCCCCTTCCTGGCCTTGCCAAGAATATAGAACTCCACCATTTCGTGGTCACTCTGCCCAAGACAGCTCCCGACAATCACATCCTCCACCAGTCCTTCTCTGTTTGTGAAGAGAATGTCTAGCGGGGTGCCACCCCGGTAGGCTCACTAACCAGCTGCGTCAGGAAGCTATCTTCCACGCTCTCCAAAAACCTTCTAGACTGCTTTCTCTGGGCTGTGTTGTGCTTCCAGGATATGTCAGGGAAGTTGAAGTCCCCCACGAGAACAAGCACTGAAGATTTCGCAACTTCTGTCAGCTGCCTGTAGAACTCCTCATCCGTCTCCTCGTCCTGGTTCGGCAGTCTGTAACAGACCCCGATCAGGACGCTAGCCTTGTTGGCCCCACCGATCCTAACCCAAAGGGACTCGACCTTGTCATTCCCAACCTCGAGTTCTACAACATCAAAAGACTCTCTATATTAGAGAGCCACACCACCACCCCTTCTGTGCTGCCTGTCCCTTCTGAAGAGCTTATAGCCAGTCATTGCAGCACTCCAGTCATGAGAGTGGTCCCACCACGTCTCTGTGATGGCAACCAAGTCATAGCCTGCCGCATGATGGCTTCCAGCTCATCCTGTTTGTTACCCATGCTGCGTGCATTGGTGTAGATGCACTTCAGCTGGGCCATTGCCTTATCCCTCGGCCTTGCTATTGTTCCCCCTGGCACAGCTCCAACAATCCTTGCTTCAGCCCCATCTCCCTTCTTACCTAGTTTAAAGCCCTCTCAATGAGCCCTACCAGCTCCTGGCCAGGATCCGTTTTGCCCTAAAAGATAGGGACCTGTCTGCGGCCATCAGGCCGGGTGTCGAGTAAAGTGCCCCATGGTTGAAAAACCCAAGATTTCTGTGTTGGCACCAGCCCCTGAGCCACGTGTTTAGCAGGTGGGCTTTCCATGTCCTCTCTGTACCCCTCCCTGCCACCGTAGGGATAGACGAAACCACCACCTGCACTCCCGCTCCATCCACTAACCATCCCAGTCCCCTAAAGTCTGATTTGATAGCCCTCAGGCTTCTCTCTTCAATGTCATCACCACCTGCCTAGACAATCAAAAGAGGATAATAGTCAGAGGGGCGAACCAGGTTGGGAAGCTTCCTGGCAACATCCCTGACCTTGGCCCCAGGGAGGCAGCAGACTTCCCTATGGGTAGGGTCAGGCCGACAAATAGGGCCCTCTGTGCCCCTGAGGAAAGAGTCTCCCACAACAATCACCCTTCTGTCTTTCTTGGTGGAGGCAGTCCTGAGGCGTGGAGTCGACCTCCTCGCCCTAGGCCTCCTCCTGGGTACACTTGCTACCTCTTCCTCACTCACCAGTCTCTCAATCTCCAGGGCCTCAAACCTGTTGTGTAAGGGCACCTGGGAAGGTGGGGCTGGTGGGGGAGGGCATCGCCTGCGATGTCAAGCAGGGACCTGTCTCCATTCCTCCTCAACTCCCAGATCCCCTCTCTCTGCCTGACGGTGACAGGGCAGGGGGTCCACCCCCATTTGGGGTGTCTCAGCCCAGTTCCTCTCCTTGAGGCCCTGCAGGGAGTTGCTCCACCAGTCTATCTCCCGCTCACACTCCCTGATATCCCTCAACCTCTCCACCTCCTCCTTGAGCTCCGCCACCATGCGGACCAGGTCATCCACCTGCTCGCACCTCACGCACGCAGTTTCTTTGCCTCCCGCCGATGGCAGCAACAGGCTCAGACACTCCCTGCATCCGGTGACCTGAACCGCTGCATTTTTTAACGAGTAGTCGGTCTGGGTGTGTACTGACTTCCTGGAGAGCACACCGTACCTGGTGGAGACCGTTATCGCCTCGCTAACGGCTGTCGTTGAGGAGATGTTACGTATGGGCGGGGGAGAGCGCTCTGCCCTTCCTGCGCGAACTGCCGCGCCACTCCCTTCTGACGCGCCACGCCCTGGTCGCCCGCGCTCCCTAGGGGCAGCTTTTGAACGGCTGGGGAGGGGGCGCTGCTGGCTCCGCCTACGCCTCGTCAGCCTCCCTCACGAGGGCTGCCGGGTCCTGGCGGCTCCCTCGAGTAGGATCGATGCTGGAAAAATTAGCCTTGCCTGGCCCAATCCCCCGCTCCGCTGCAGAACGCGTCTGCCACGGAGCCGATCGCCTCGGCAAAATAATAATAATAATAATAAAATCAGAATAATCTGGCCACGTGTTTTCAGTTCTTTGAATTTATAAGCCTGTCTCCTGGGTAGTGTCATAATCCTATGCTCCATTTCTCTGTTGATATAGCTGTTCAGTGAATGTTGTTTTTTCCACTATGTTATTTCTTTTCTTTCTGGCCCTTCTGTCTCTCTCTTTAGCTATATATAGACTGAATAAAATAAACTAACAACCATTCTGGTAATTAGTGCTTCTGAGTCTTCTACATAGAATGAAAAACTAAGAAAAATCTACCTAATTATGAAACACTTCAGTTTCCAAAGTTACACATACATATTGCGTATTAGCAATATGAAGTTACAAATACATATTGCATATTAGCTTCCTTTGAGATTACCTTCCAAACTATATGTAAGTTGTTTCTTCTGAAGTAACTGTTGGCTTACAGAGAGCTATACTACTACTCTTCATGAGTTTACCTGGTTTCTGTGCAAGTAGCACCAATATTGAATATGATGCTAAATGTAGTGGACATGAATGTGAGAGCAGTTCTGTCGGAATGGGAGTGACCCAGAGTAACGATGCAACCTCGATGCGAGTATAATCGTTCTCCGTTTAATAAGTGTTCTAGCAAGGTATATATATGCTACCATTACAGCATGCGCAGACAATAACTTATAATTGGTCTAACTTCTATGCACACATCTCTAGCACTAATATAATTGGTACAACGGTGCCGTCGCTCCTCCC
>CM021734.1:37516539-37530438 GCA_011075105.1 Heteronetta atricapilla | reverse complement strand
CAGCCCTGGGCCTACACTATCTTCACAGTCCTTCAAGGCCTGAGTTGTGCACTTTAATTAAATCATGCCCCTTCTCATTTAAACACAGTTCTTAGGCTATGGGATCTTTTCACGACATGTTTTACTAATATTAGGACTAATTTTGAATTAAAATTGTACATTTTATCCAAATCACAGAAAAAAAAATAAAAAAGCACAACAAAATATTAAAATAGCCCAGTATAAAGAAAATAAAAACCATATAACCACATTGATCATCAACATATATATATATTCAGATACATATACATACATACACATATGTATATATATATGACCAGTGGGCAGTTAACTTGCAACTCTGCAAGTGACATTGAGAATATTAGAGTGGATGTTTAAATTCCCTTGTTAATGACTGGCCAAAGTTAGGTAACTCAGAATAGCATTCACCACAACTTTTATGCTTCGAATAAGGTGACTCAAATAAATAATGTGAAATGTCTCAGAGAGAAACTGATCTAACATCTTTTCAGTCTCCTGAACTTTTGCTGTTAAGTAGCAGCCTGAATGATGCGTCTCTTGTCAAAGTTTATTTCTTTGCTTATGTGTTGAAATGTTTCTTTCCTAATTTTATTTGAAAAGGAATCCAAAAGAAAGGAGATGAACATGCCAATTTTTTTGTTATCCAGAGTGTTAATAAATTCCAGATTTGCTTTCCTTCTACTCTCAAAACCTATTTGTTATCTGTTCTTGATTCCTGGACAGAGAAATATAAATGAGAATTTCATAATCCATGCTCTTACATATGTATATAGATATAAATTTTAGGTAGACCTGTGTGGTGCTAGGAGTTGGACTCAATGATCCTTAAGGGTGACTTCCAACTTGGGATATTCTATGATTCTATGATAAATATATGTGTGCATGTGTGTATACAGGCTACATTTCATGATACAGATAGTATTCTGGGGAATACTAGATATTAAATTTTGTTATTTGTTCATCTTACAAAGTCTATCATCAAGCTCAAACAAAAGTAGTGAAGTGGTCAGATTGAATATAAAGTATCTATGACAAGTTGTTAAATTATGGTATATAGTAAGTTCGGTCAGATTCTCACCTTCAGTCCTGCTGCTTGAAAACAAGACTCAAAGGTTTGCCAAAAGTTGTCTCTTTAACGCACTGCCATTCCATTCTACTTTTCCTTGTCTGGACCCCTCCTACTTAATGATAGCTTGCTCCATAAACTCAAATGGGCCTCACTTCTACCTGGTTCACACGCTGATAATAGCTTTTCTCCGATCTTATAAACTGATAAAGTAATACATAAAATATGTACACTAATATCATCAAACATAATTTATTTGAGATTAATAAATATTTTTCTAGAAGGTCATCATATTGCATTGAAAAGAATGCCCCTGGCTTCTTATTCTGCTTTTCTGGTTTGAACAGAGCAATAAGTGTGAGTGAAAGTTCATGTAGGAGGAAGAAGGTAGCTTGAAATGATGTAGACATTTTCCATAAACAGACAGAGATATACCCAGTTCACAGGCAAGTTAGAGCACCTGTTTTAGCTTCTAGGAGCCCTTTATTTCAGTGTCTAAGCATGCTTTCCTGAAGAAAGTACTCACACAACAGTGTGCAGTTTTGAACTAAATTTATCTAGATGTATATATATTTATATATATGTGATTGTGTTTGTGTGTATTAGGGAATTTGTGATTACTGTGATGCAAATATTTAGGAACTTGACTGACAGATCAAGTTATTTTTTGAAATTTAAAACCAAGATTTATTAAATTCATTCATCAACAATACACTTAGTGCTGACAGTTAGATCTAAGATATAATTAATCATTATTATAGCATATAGCAATTTGGTTGTCATAAAGAATCACATCCTGAATTAGCTGTGAGTGTAAAATAACTCAAAGCTGATGCTGTATAGTTAGCATATGATAGCTGTGTTCCATTGTGGTTCCTAGTAGTCACAGTTAAGGTGACCAGGCTTGAGAGCTCTTTGATGACCGAAGTTAAAACTGAAGCAGGCTTGTCTTCTCTTTTAGTTTATCATGGACATATACACTTCTTGCCAAAGGGGATCTCAACTGCTTCAGTTGCTGTTTATCTTAGTTTTTCTTTTGACAGTCATCCTTACATATATGTCAGGGTGCCCTAACTACCTCCAGTCCCTTGTGCTTATCACGTTTTTTGTTCTTTATTTTGGGATTGCAATTTCTGTCAGTTGGGTGTCTCCTACGTGCAATTGCACATATTTCTGTTTTGACCTTTGTTGGTCACATTGCTCACATACTTAAATAAAATGCTTATATATTGTCTCTGGCATATCATCACATTGTCACAATTTTTTTATATATTGCTGTTGGTTACAGTGGGTCTACACATGCATTCAATGCAAGCCAAAATGGATACTATCTTGATTAGTGCCATTTTAATTAGCAGGTTTCACAGGCCTCTGCTTTGGCTGTAATACCATCTCCTCAATCCTCCTGTTCTCCATTATGCCCCAACAGTGGTTATGTGATTTGAATATGGGAACTGGCCTACTTTAGAACCCTTATTCCTGATGTATGGAAATTAGAAACATTACCTGAAGAAGAAATGTAGTTTATAATGCTTAAGAACTTTTTTTTCAGGCATTTACACGGCACATTTTTGATATAAAGAACAATTCAACATAGAATAAATATTTTGTGATAAAACTGGCCAAAACATATTTCTCAGCTTGTCAAGCTTATCATTTACTATAATCTTTAGGCATAGCATAAATATAAAAGATTTTTCTCTTTAAGCTTGCTTAAAGTCTCTTAATCCAGTCCAGTAATTCCAGTGTAAAACGGTATGTTTATTTGGTTTAAAAAATAAAATAAGCTGCATTGTGTATAGGTGAATTTACACTAGAGATTTTATGAGTATCATCATTTAATCAAAAAATCACATACCATCTAATTATTATTCTACTAGAGAACATCTTCTATATGGATCAGACTTAATTCAGTTTATTGGCAAGAGGAGTAAAGGAGTTGGCTCCCCCTGTTGCTATAGATTCATGGATTACAGCCAGAAAAGACCATTCAATCATCCAGCTTGTTTTTCTGTGTAACATAAGACTATAAATTAATTCCTCCTTGAGTTAGAGCAGCATGGGGGAACAAACTTACATTTAAGAATTTAAGAAGAGCAAATGCTGATGTCTTGTTCAAAATGTGTCTTCTGCTACTTTTATGATGTTTCCCTCATTTCTAATTTGAATGCATCTATCTGCAACTACAAGCCCCCAGGTGTTAGTGTTTTATATACATATCTATTTCTGATAGACTGAAGAAATTTCTCTTGCCAAACATCTGTCTTATTTATAAAACTTAGTTACAAGCAACATGAGTCATATACTAACATCTTCAGAGGGTTCTCAAATTATTTCCTTAATTCCTAAATGTTCTTCAATCTTTTCATTATTTCTGCTTTTCTTCATTTAACCTATTCCATTTTATCCACATCTGTTGTGAACCCTGAAACTAGCTGTTACTGACTTAAAATTACACCCCTTAAAAAACAGGCTAAGAAAGTATTGATGTTCTCCTAACTTATTAGATCACTTTTTTTTTTTTTTTTTTTAAAGTATATATGCACAATTTACATTATTCCCAAGTTACAGCATCACAGTGCATGTTTATTCTTAACTGATTATGCAGTTTACGCCCTGAGTCCTTCAGCCACTGCTTCACATGACACTGGTGCAAATACAGCTTATATTTTCATTTATAGGTTTGTGCCCTTTGACTTAGGTGAATTTAATTTTTTTCATTAGATTGAACCAAATTTATTAATAAAAATGTCTAAAATATCAATAAAAGGACTTATTTTAGCACATGACAAAAGACATAAGTCAATTATTTCAGCCATTTTGTTATCTGCATACTAAAGAGACCTGACAGACATAAATAGCAAAGAGCAAAATGCAAACAAATAAAAATAAATAATAATAATAAATCCAGCAGGGTCCTGCTAGAACCTTATCTGTTACATGATGTTTTTTGATTCACAGATAACTTTGAAACCTTCCAGCTTTTCATCTATGTAGTGTGTGCAACACTGACTTTGTGTCTTCCTTCTTTATTAGACAAATGTGGTACAATATCAAGACAAAAGCTTTTGATGCAATGGGTGTATTTCATCAATCTCATTTTAATTATCAACCAACTTGTAGTTTTGTTGAAAAAAGTTATGAGTCAGTTTGATGAGATTTATTTTCCATAAACTTGTTTTGATTTGCATTAATTGTATTTACCTCCTTTACTTCTTTATTAATCAAGTGTTCCAGCAGCCTCCTGAGATCAATGTCAGATTGACAAGCCTAACATCACCCAGGTCATTCAACTCACCCTTCTTGAATATTACAACAACATCGTCTTTCTTTCAGTGTCTGGAGAACTGCCCCAGTGTTCCAAGAATTACAGAAAATATTAATATTAAATATTTAATATTAATATTAAATAGTTAATAATGCAGAATGCTCATTGGTCAGATATTTTGTCAGAAATTATGTAGAGTCTTTATTAAAAAATGCCAAACTTCAGCACGTGCTACACAACATTCATCCAGTTTTCAAGGAGGAAAGAATTTCCAGTTCTATCAAATAATCTAAATACATCATCTGATATTTTCATAAATATAGGACACATACTTAAATGGGACAATTAATGGGAAAAAATATTTTTAGATTTTCTCTTGTTCCTGACACACTCAAAAACTTAGCTTAGCTACATTTCTCCATTTATACTCCTAGTTTCCTCATTAGTTTTCTGAAATTCCTAATTTCTGATTTGTCTTCTTCCATTTGTTCATTATTTAGCCGCTTTCATTTCATCTTTAAACCAAATTAGGGGATTTCTTTTTTTCTTCTTCTTTCCTTTCCTTTTTTGTTTTTATTTAGTGAGGCATTTATTGATTTATGACTATGAGATTTGTCATGTGCTATAATATTTTTGTCACCTCCCTTATTATTAATGTAATTCTGTAAAAAAATATCTCACCTCCTGCTTACTACGTTCTGCTTGCTTTGCCTTCAGGTCTTTTAAAAGCATGAATATAGGAGCTTGTTAGATTAATTTGTTCCTACTTACTAAAAAGCTAATCATTTGCTCAGTGACCACTGTTTTTTAGGTATTGTTATTTGTAGTTTGTGATCAATTTCACAACTTTCTGTCTCTTAACAAACCAGCAGTGTGTCCTTGTCACAGCTTGAGGGAGATGATCCTTTCCTCTGTTCAGCACTAGTGAGGACACATCTGAAGTAATGGGTCCAATTCTGGGATGCAATACTGCAGTTACTGCACTCTTGGTACTCCAGTACTGCACTCTTGGTACTCCAGTTCCAAGAGAAAGACAAAAGAGACATGGTCATACTGGAGAGAGTCCTGCAAAGGATCATGAAGATGATGAAGCGACTGGAGCACCTCTCCTGTGAGGAAGGGCAGAGAGCTGGGACTGTTCAAAATAGAGAAGGGAAGGTTTGGGAGGTGGGGGAGGAGGAGATGGGACATGACACAGATCTTATCAATGTATAAAAATACCTGAAGGGAAAGTGTAAAGAAGATGGAGACAGGCTCTTTTCAGTGGTGCCCAATGCCACAACAAAAGTCAATGGGTACAAACTGGAACAAAATCGGTTCTGTCTGAAAACCAGGTAACACGTTTTTATGTTGAAAGTGATGGAACACTGGCACAGGTTGCACAGAGAGGTTGTAGAGTCACCCTCCTTCAAGATGTTCAAAAGACATCTAGCTATATTTGGCTGTGTTGGACCAGAAGACCCCCAGTGGTCTCTTCCAATGTCAACTATCCTGTGATTGTGCAACTATATGAAGATAAGATCCAATAAATTTTCTTGTGTCAAATTTAACAATGTTTGAGTGAGAAAGTTTTCTCATAATTTTTCCACTTTCTATGAATATCTTAGTTTGATCTTTGTGTTATCCCCAGTATTTGTAAGCTGCATTGAATTCCCCTTGCACAGGGAAGTTTTCACTCAAATTCTGTAAATTAGTAGTTACAGACTCAGACACCTTCCTCACTAAAGTGATTTGATGATCTATGTCAGATAAATATCAGTTCCAAACTGGTTGACTAAATCCATTTAAGATCGTTGGTTCTGAGCTGGATAGTTTTCAAAAGTGTTCTCCTTTTCTTTCTGCCTACTCAGTTTTTCCAAAATTTCAGTAATAAAAAGTTGGCTCGAGTTGTGTTTATGGCAGTGGACTTTAACCTTCATGATTATAATAACTTATAATTTCATCTAATAATTTATACTTTATAAATTCAATTTTCTGCTTTAATACCAATAAAAATATTTTATATATGTAATACTTATATATGGTGTGGGATTCGGTTCCTGAAAGACACTATTGTTAGGCACGTTAATATAGATTTCTACTTCTCTGCTAAATATATAGCTTTATTCTGCCAAAACAGACCAACAGGCTGATGTCAGTTCTCTCCAATGTTCTTCAGAGTATCCACGACATCCATACAGGTCTAGCATGGGACTTAAAGGAGACCCGTGACCTTCTGGAAAAAAAAGAAAAGATATGCCCACATTCTCAAATGGCATGAACCACTTAAACTCAGTAAACACTTCCCTGACTTTTTAGTCAGGGAAGTGTAGAGAGGATTCAGCTACAATTCAACAGCTGAGGCTTGTTTCAACTGTGTCCAGTCCCATCTGAGATGTTCCAAGCTGTCTTACTCAGAATTTGTTTGCAAGTCACGGTCCTTAAGTGTAGATGCATGGAAACTGGAATTACTGTTTTAATCATCAGGCAAGAAAGTGGATGTTCTGATTTTTCTGCTCAATTGTTCCTCCATTTAAAAACATATCAAGCACTTTTAAACAGAAAGAACACTAGCTTTTCTTAATTTAAATTTCCACTGGCTTGCATTTATATATAAATATTAAGTGATTAAGCGATTATAACAATTTCTATGCAGTTACCAACTCCTTCAGTTAATGGTTCTTAGTAAAATATATAACACTGGTATTCTACCATTTAAACTCTAGGTGTTGTTTCCACTGCTGTGATCAGCACACTTTCCCAGTACCTGGAAAAAAAAAAAAAAATCAGTGGAAGGAAACTGTGCATGTTGACTGTATTTTTTCCTTAATAGTTATGTACTTGCAGAAGTTATTTATGTACTTGCATTTCCAAATAAAAGTTCAATAATGTAGCAAAGTCTTAGAAGCAGCATTTCAAGATTAATTTATAATTTCAGCTTCCTGGAGAGGTTACTTTTTTAGATAATGAAAACTGTCTTTTCTTATTATATGTCAACAGGATTTTTTTCATATTATAATTTTGGTATTTCAAATTTAGAATTTTCTTCATGTCTTCATGTTTGCATTTTAATTGTGTGACACCATCCAGCAGATTAGCAGAAAAATGCCAGTTTGTACTTCTAACCTTTTTATTAAAAACTCTGAAGAACCACATGACTGGCATTACTGTGGTGGTGGTGTTTTTCAACAGAACCAAAACAGAGTGCATTTATGGCTGAGTGCTGGACAAATACTACAGGAAAATTGCTATATAAGCAAAGTATAAATACAGTCAAGCAATTTATTTCTCATTTGCTAAGAAGCAATTTGATAAGGAAATGTTTGCAGAATTAAGTGAATGGCTGCATTATACATGTTAGTAAACAGATCGGATTATTTCCTTCTTTCTCCTTGTGATAAGCAACTTTCCACTTCCCTAGGTGTGACATTATTGGTGTATGAATAATTCAGCATTTTAAACTAACTTATCTCAAGGAGTACTATCCAACATTTTTTTCTTTCCCTTTCCTGCTTAGCTCTTTGTCATATCCACCTTATGAAGTAAACTGCTGCAACATAGAAAAAAGGGAGACAAAAATTCCTCAATGCATACTAAGTGAAACAAAGGAATATTCATTTTGCAGAAACTATTCTTGATTTATTTGTGACAATTGTAATTGAATTAGATTACTAGGGAAATAAAAAATAATGATTACAGTTGAAAAGCACCTTTTGACAACTTTCTGTAGCTTTAACACATTGCATGAGTAATTCAGTAATATATGAATGGACATAATATTACCCAATTCACTAGTTAAGGTTAACTTTCATGCTTGTCAGATATGCAAAATTCTGACTGAAGTTATAATAGTAAATATAAGCAATGGTTATTGATGAAAATTCAGTGACAGAGCACCACAGAAAAAGCTGGAACACAGTGCACCCATAAAAATGTTTTTGAATTGATTTACTTAGTGTTACAAAATGAAAATTCAGGTCAGAATGTATGCATACAAAAGAAAACAAACAAACAACAGAAAAAGTTGGGTATCATTCATTTGTACCTAAAAGATAATAATTAGATTTTCACATCATTTATTTTTATTGGGATGAGAAAAAACATTAGGCTTTTTAAAAAAATAATATAACAAAATGCATAACAAATCAAAAAGTCAGTAAGTTTCACAGAGTGAGGCCATTATATTAAAATAATATTATTATATAATCTAATAATATATTAATTATATATTAATAATTTAAGTAGAAATTAGAGTTCCACTGGTCATTTGCCTCAGCCCATGACTTTAAAATGTATGCTTCAGTACTCCTAGAACTGGACATCTTAAGAAGTTTTCTATAAGTGTTTTAGATAACTGCTGTATATGTCTTCATTTGAGTTTAAGACTTTAATTTGCATTGGAATCAACATATTCATTAGTTATACCACTGAGGAATAAATTACTTTTTCTGGGGGCCACAATAAAACAGTGCCTGCTCATTTAAAAGATCATTTTCCTAGTATTGTCTGTTTTCTTCTTCTGTTCCGGCACCAGAATGACTTTGTAAAAAAAAAAAAAAAAAATCAGAATTCCTTAAATTCCAGAACTTCCAGGGCCTATGTTATATTAAAGTCTGACGGTACATTGTTTTGGCTAATTTTATACAATAATTTGATATATATTAAATCATATTAAAAATCAAATAAAAACATTCTTCAGCACAGACTCTCTAAAATCTTTGAACATGTTCACACATACATTTCACAGTTCTTGCATATTTCAGCAGCTTAAAAGTTGACCTTATGGAAAGCTTTTGGGGTAAAATATATGAATGTTAATAATCTTTTAAATATATATTTACATTATAAACTTCTAAATCTTCAAAAGAACTGTCACAGACTCCTCTCCCAAACATCTCAGTCCCATGTCCATTCATCATTTGCTTTTATCATGCAAATTCCCATACAAAGAGAAAATTCCAGGCTGAATGAAAGATACTGGTACTTGGAAGATGTGGGCTTTTTTAAAAGTAACACTGTTTAACTTCAGACTTTTAACATACATATATTTCAATCATAATCCAATTCTAAAAAATAAAAATAATTAAAAAAAAATAAGAAACACCATGAACTACAAGTGAGTCATGTAAAGTTAGTAATATCAATATTAGTATGATAGAGAATGATACAATCTTGCCAGGGATTCCAAATAGGAGGGAATCTTAGCAGTGCTTTGCACAGAGTAGTAGACATTGTCTGTAATGAAAAGTTTACCATCCAATTTAGAACATGAAACTGCAAGTGAGTATAACATTGTAACAGAATAGAGGCAAAAATAAAATAAAATTAAATCAAGTTGCTGAAAACTATTAATCAGAATATTTTTTGTTTGCATTCATTATTAATTTCCCACTTTATGATTTTAGTAGTATCAGTATACAGTACTTCTACTGCTAAAAGATGTAATTAATAGTTTAAATGCCTGATTGGCATTTGTGTTATCATTTTTAAAAAATTTTCAGCTCTTAATTGAAATATCTTTCTCGATTAAGATATCTGCTGTTTGTAGAAAGCCAAACTTCTTTAAACATAAATAAAAATTGTTCTGCTCTAGAAAATAAGATAAGCTGTCCAGGTACTGATCAGAGGCGTGGATGTTTCAACTAGCTTATATCAGTGTAAAATCATTTTTCAGAATATTGAAAATGATGCCAGGTTTGCAGTGGCTTACATTTTAAAGTATTTAGACCCAAACATTAAAAGGCGCAAAGCTGTACCAAACGCCCACAGAAATTCTACTTGTCTTTATTCACATCTGTACAGATCCTAGAAAATTCTCATAGTTTATGTAGCAGTTACTTTTCAGAAAACTTTCAATAAAAAATAAGCAAAGGAGAAAAAAAATCCTAAGGAACGTGATGTTCTGGCATGATGTTCTCCCCTAAGGGGAGAACATCATGCCAGATGTTCTCCCCTTCTTGTCCCATTTTCTCTATATTCTCACACCAGAGAAGCATACTGCTTTATTTTAGTGTTTTGGTCCTGTATCTTAGAAGAAAAATATATTTATATTCTCAGATTTGTCAGACAGTTCAAAATTAAGGAAATAAATAAATAAAAAAAAAATCATTATCCTAACAGTAGCATGCACTGCATAAGAACCTGTGAACCAGTAGAAATCCCAGAGAAATAGAAATGAGTCATATTATGCAACAAGAAATAAAAAAGGAGCAGAATTTGGTTTTACATTCATAAGGATTCATAAATAATTTTCAAATGAAGACACAACTCATATAATACATCTACTGAAAAAGCATTTTGAAAGGAAATATTTTCTGGAAATACTGTTTTTCAGTGAAACAGTCTCATCATAGAAAGATGGCTATGATTTCAGGCTAAGTAAATTTAAAATGATGGGTTAAAAATAAAGATAAATAAATCAAAGCACTCTGCTTTTGGTCTGCAAGTTCCTTGCAAACATGTACTCATAAACCTCATGGCATATGGAACATTCTTTAGAGTCTGTGTTCTTACTAAGCACATAGATATGTATTTCCTATAGGCAAGTCTCATTGGAGTGGATTAAAGTAATTATGCTAAAATTCCTGTCGGAAAAAATAGTATGACAATTATTTTGAACATCATTTTCTTTATGATATATACACATATATATAACTGAATACTCTGATTTAGAACATGCTAGGTATGTAAGGTTGATCCACTTTCAACTAACCTGAGAAAAAAAAGGTAAAACGTGACACCAGCTGTATCATGGCAATGTAGTCGCTTTTTATGAAATTTGTACTATGTACTGTGGAATAACAACATTTACTCTCATTTAGAAATTGTTTTAATATCTTCTAATCAGTGGTTTCTCTGTTAATTTATTTTTTTTTCAGGTCTAAACTTATGTTACTTTCAGTTGAGCTATCATACTTAATTGAAAATGAGTGATGGATAAGCTGAAATATCATTTGGGAAATGAAAACTGCAAAGGAAAGTTCAAAGCAATAACAAGGTCTAAAAGGGAGAGGTAGTATTTTAAGAGCAAATAACACTGAACTGCAGTTTTGAATAAAAAGATTTGCAGAGCTGCAGCATCCATTCTGAAGTCCAAAATCAAAGAAAAATCTTGTGCTTGGGAGCTCATCCAGAGTCTAACTTTGCCTGACTACTGAATGAGGAAAATGGATAGTTTTAGAATGGGCAAAGCTAACTATATGGCAATATTTACATGTATTGACCATTGTTCTTTTCATGGAACACTACACTGATGTTTAATGAGGCTTGTTGTTAAGTATTCTATTAGTAACAGATATTTAGTGAAATGAAATGTTCTTCACAGTTCTTCTGTGCCTCTATGTTCATTCTATTCTGTATTCATTCTATTTTGAATGATCCTTAATTTAGCCCTGACTTCCAAACCAGTTGCCACAATCATTCTGAATTTACGTTTCCCATAGTACATGTGTATTCATCAGATCTTAGATATGGTGCATCCTATTGCCAATTGTTGTAGTTTTGAGAAGTATTTTGAGATCAATGAGCCATACTCTGTGTTGATGAGGCATGTTAGCACATGTTTGATGGGTAAATTAAACATTTTTTCCACATAACTGAATGTGAAATATGAGTTCTGAATAGTTTCTTTGTCTTTCCTGCAGCGTATATTTCCCCAGTAAAACAAACTGTAACATTTGCTTTTACTTTAAGTGTTATAACGAGAGATATGGAAACAGGTCTCATTCAAAGGATTTAAATAAAATTCCCCATTCCAGTCTGAGCTCTAGCTGTGCAGTTAGTAGAGAGCCAGACAGAAGAGTGACAGTGATAGAAAGCACTACAATGAGTGGAATTGGAAAAAGATCTAAGTTCCTGAGAAGCCTTGCTCTAGTTCTAGGAGTAAAAGCTAAAACAAGAGGAATACTACACTAGCTTTGAACTTCAGAATATGATGTTGATCTTGTAAGGTAGATTCCCAATTGTTTTGTTGTTGTATCACCTTTTTTTTTAAATGAAATCTACAAAATGCTTGTTTAATGCTCATGGAGACCTGGACAGTCACATCCAATTGACTTTCCACATAATTATTTATTGTATAGTTATTTAAGGCATTAAGCAGTTTTCCAGCAAGACTATACAATGTCTATGTTTAATTCTGTCATCACAATCAGGTAAAGTAATCATGAAGAAAAAATACACTGAAAAAAAAAATCTAAAATAAATAAATAAAGAAATAAAGAAATAAATTTGATGGTTTAGCCTGAAAAACATTGTGAATTCTTGATAAAATGCAATTTTTATGCAGCAGTTCGTGACAAAATGTCAGGATATATCTTAAGAAAGTTAACATATGCAAACCGTCTGTCTTCATAGCATGTAATTTAAAAATTCTTTCCACAGGACTTGGACTTGAGGTAATGATATTTGAACTGAATGTGGGCAAAAACAGTGGAAAACCAATACCTGATAGAGAAAGATTGCATACACACTTATCAGTAGTGTGGCACACATCATGTTATGGCTTTAAAAATTGACTGTATAGAATGGCAATTATTAAAGGGTTTCACAATGCACAGACAACTTTGTGCAGCCCATTTAACTGATTTTGAATCAATGTAGTTACATAGCAATTATCAAAGTAATAGTAAATTAAGCTCAATTTTATAATTTCTTCACTCTCCAAGTCTTTTTTTGGTTGTGTTGATGAAAACAAAGTAAATGAAATTTAAAAATAAAGTTATTATTAAAAAAAAAATCATAACTGATAAATATTTCTACCAGTGTTTCCATATTTGAAAAATCTGGAGTATACAAAATATCTGAGGCTCTTGTGTGCAATGTTTTTAGCCAACAACTGACTTTCAGAATTAATTGGCTTGCTATTTAAGGTAGAATTTTAAATGAATATTAAAGCTCCCCAGTAAAACATATCCAGCTTTCAAAGTTGCATAGGTTTGGCCAGTTTCTATAAGTATGACAACTTTTGTAAGTCCCAAAAGCTCTGCAGTTCTTTTGCTTGATTCATATCATGCCTATCCCTTAGTTATGTCTTTACTGCCCTTGGGAATCCAGCTGCTTGAGTTCAACCTCAAGTTGTCAAACACGGGCACCTTAGTTTAGCCAAAGAATCTGGAAAGTGTGAACATAAATTATCCTACAGAGATGGCTATCTGTCTCTTTCCAACTCAGAGAATGCTCTGTCTGAAAAACAAAACAAAACAAAACAAAACAACAACAACAACAACAAAACAGCCTGGAAGACTGGGCTATGGACCTCAGATGTGACCCCTCATGAAATCCTGAGTCCAGTCCTTAGATAACACAGAATCATCTATAATGTCAGTTGGAAAATAACTTCAAGATCAGCAAGTCCAAGCCTGACATACTGAGTCTCATCACTAAACTATATCCCTTAATACCATGTCCACGTCTCTTAAATACAATACCTACAGGGATGGGCCTCCACCACTTCCTTGGGCAGCACCATGGAGATACAGAAACAGATAATCTCACAACTGAATGGAAAAATGTCAGACAAACAGAATCTTTTACAGAAGTATATATATATATATATATATATATA
>CM021734.1:37498089-37516139 GCA_011075105.1 Heteronetta atricapilla | reverse complement strand
GGGGGGCTGCAGGGGTGGCCTCTGTGAGAAGAAACCAGAAGCTTCCTCATGTTAGAAAAGGGTCAGTTTCAGCCAGCTCCAAAGCTACGTGCTGCTGGCCAGAGCTGAGCCAATAAGCAACGTTGTTTGTGCCTCTGTGAGAGCAGATTTAAGAAAGGGAAAATAGGATATGCTGAGCAACAGCAGCTGGGAGATTGAGAAGTGAGAAACAACCCTGCAGACACCAAGGTCTCAAGAAGGAGGAGGTACTGGAGCAGAAGTTCTTTGGTGGCCTGTGGAGAGGCCCTGGTGGAGCAGGCTGTCCCTCTGCAGCCCATGGGTCCCATGGCGGTGCAGAACTCCATGCTGCGGCTTGTGGAGGAGCCCCGGTGGAGCAGGTGGATGTGGCCTGGAGGAGGCAGTGGCCCATGGAGAGCCCCCACAGGAACAGGCCCCAGGCCAGAGCTGCAGCATATGGAGAGGAGCTGATGCATGAGCCAGGGGGGCTGGGGGAAGCTGCTGCCTGTGGGGGACTGATGCTGGAGCAGTTCGCTCTGAAGGATAGACCCCCATGGTACAGAGCCATATTTCAAGCAATTCTTGAAGAGCTTCTGCCTGTAGAAAGCCCTCACAGGATCAGTTCAGGAAGGACAGCATCCTGTGGGTGGGCCCCATGTGAAGCAGGGGCAGAGAGCAACTGTGAAGGAGTGGCGGAGGTGATGCAGACTGCAACCCTCATTCCCCTGTTACCCTGTGCCACTTGGGGTGAGGAGGTTGAAGAGGGTGGATGAGGAGAAGGTGTTTTTAGTTTTGTTGTTGTTGTTGTTTGTTTGTTTGTTTGTTTCTCACTTCTCTAGCTTGTTAGTAATAGGCAATACATTTCTCTAATTTCCCTACACTGAGTCTGTTCTGCCCATGATGATAATTGTTGAATGATCTCCCTGTCTTTATCTCAATCCTTGAGCTCTTTGCATTGTATTCCCCCCCCCCCCCCCCCCCTTCTTTTAGGAGGGGGAGTGAGAGAGCAGTTGTGGTGGAGGTCAGCTGCCCAGCTGAGTAAAAACACCACAAACTGTAAGAAACGTTGTGTTTGAGAAGTGGTGGTTGGCTAGGGATAGCTTTTTTTTTTTTTGTTCCAGATTGGCCCACTTGTCCTCTTCATTAAAGTGTTGAAGATGTGTTGTGAAAATTCGTGTCCTAATTCTAAAACTGATATAATCAGACTTCTGGGTAAAAACTTTCATCAGTTTATTCCTATGTCAGTACCTGATGAATGAGCTTGTACATTTCTTCGATTCATTATTTATATGGGTTATTTCAAGGCACTAATAGTACTGGCTCAAGAGACTTTAATAACATACTACACTTACCTTCAAATTCAAGTTACCATTCCACTGCTATCTTCTTAAAGGAAATTTAGAGAATTCTGGAAAAGAAAAAAACCAACCAACCAAACAAAAAAAACTCAAAACACCACAGTGGGGCAGCAGAATGAATAGTTAACATGGCAAACTGTTGTGAGAAAAAAACAGGCTGGAGTATGACTTTCTCATTATGGTCCCATTATAAGCTAACATATAATGTATAAAATAGTGTTACAGGCATTTCAGAAATCCACTACAAACTAAATCATTGTTGGGAGAAAAAATAAAAAGAAGGGAAAGGGAAAGAAGAGAAATATTAGTCAATGATCCTTATTCAAATGCAGATTCTCAAACTTAGTTGAGGTTGTCTGGAATGTAATGGTCTGTGATATACAGTATAACAGATTAGATGATGCAATGATGCCTCCTAGCATTGCATAATTTGAATCAATAAACTTAAAACTGAAAAAATTGCAGCTCCACAGTGATGCTAATATGAGCTTCCTAGCTTACGGTATTTAAAATAATTGAGCTCCTTATTTCAAATATAATGTGAAAAAGTCAGTTTACATCTGAAATAAATTAAGAATAAGGGTAAAATTCTGCTTGTACTGCCAGTAATGGAAATGCTGATACTAAAGTCAGGACTTCAGCCCAAATTTCTATTAAGTATTTTCATGACTGAAAATAATATAAACCATAAGGTTCTAACATTAAGGAAAGAATTTATCATACTTAGCATGTGAACTAATCTTTTAATTAGTTCCTTGTATTAGTTCTCTTCAATGAAGAAAATTCAGAATTCTTAGGGATCAGTTCATCTGACATTGCTTGAGGATCAAGATGTGTGTTCCTTTTTACTAACTATATGGAAATCTGAATGACTAGCTTTTATGGCTATTATCCAAGAAATACAGTGCTCTTTGAAAATGTGCTTCATCTAAACACAGATATAAGAAAAAAGTCTGCATTATATTTTTAAAATGCAGTTTTGGTTAGGAAATTTACAGGATTAAATGGGTGATTGAAAATCTTATCTGCCTGGACTTTACATATACATGTATAGTATATACATGATTCTGCTAATTACAAACAGGAGATAACAATTAGTAAAGGAATTCAACAACATATGTAACATTTCAAGGAAGGGGAAATGAGTAATAGTTATTAATGTTAGGAAAACTGGAAAGCTAGAGAATGATTAATAGCAGAATTTTTTGAAGGATCAGGTGGGAAAGTGATCTTGCTTTGTATTTCTATTGGCGATGGTGACAGAAAATAGAGGAACACTGATGATAAAATTTGTAGGTCCCATTAATACAGGTAAGAATGGGTTATCATGCAAAAGAAAAGGGTGACACATGAAACTGGACAACAAAGAACAGGATAATTAATAATATTTAAAAATTAAGAAAAAGAAAAAAATAGTCCTGAAATTATGGTTTAAACTGGAAAGAGTAGAGGGACAAGCTACTAACATCACAAGAAAAACAGAGATCCAATATTATATGAATAAAATGGATGAGTAACTTGTGAGACTATCACAGAGATGTGAAGAGGAAGACAGAGTGGGAATAAGGGAGGAGAAAAAATACATCAGAGAGAAGATTATTTAAATGAAGTGCAATGTCAGCAAGTGACTATGAACTTATTCTGAATATATTTCCACAGTGAATTAGGGAGGGTTTGCTAAACATCACAACATGTAAATTCTGAAGCAGCACACAAACTGGATCAGATGGGCAAAATATGATCTTTAAGGCCCCTTCCAACCCAAACCATTCCATGATTCTGTGATTGTTATTAATAGGAATAGATGTAGTTTCTGTTAGTGAAAAGGACAAAACTTACTGGCCGAAGTTATACCTTCTCCAATATTTCTCCATTCTCCAATATTTCTCCACTTTTCTTTATAGAAAAGTGTGTTTATTAAGTTGGGAAAAACACACACATACTTTGAACAGTTCACTTTCATGGCAGGACAAGATGAGAACCTGGCAGGGTGTATTCATGGTCAGTAACAAGGATCACACAAGTTCAGATCCTGCAACTTCCATGAGCAAACTACATTTTTCTATGTTCAACTTGTAAGCCATTTTCTAATTCTGTTTAAAAAAAAAAAAAAAAAGAAAAAAAGAGAGAGAGAAAAAAGAAAAAATGTATTAAGTAGCTTCAGATGATCTTAATAAGAGCAGATGGTTCTATGGTCTACATTCATGATGTTGTTTAGATATTGCAGTACAAAACAAAACAAAACAAAACAAAACAAAAAAGAACCATTGAGAAATCTCTGCCCAGAATCCTTTTAACTTGACACTTAACCTCTCCCAATATTGTTTGAAGACAAAGTCACAAAAGGTGAAAATAAAACTTACTTCCACTTCAATCCAGCTAGTGTCATTAATTCACATCCCTCTGCATTCTGCTGGGCATCTGATATTCATGTCCTAAGAATTCTTGGTTAGATTACATTTAAATCACTATCTAATGTAGCTCTATAAACATTAAAATTTTATAGAAACATATATTGTAGATTTGTGAAGTTTTAACAAAGCTGGCTTGTCAGTATTTTGTAGATTCAGCTTTGTTAGCAATCTTGTTCTTCTCATATCTTTTTCATTTTCACCAAAGGTAATTAACCTCTCTGTGTGGTGACAGTTTTGAAAAATGCTGAAGTTATTAATGACCACCAGGATCCTCCTAGAAATGCAAAAGATCAAATTCAGTAAGAAATTTTAATTAGAACAGAAAAGTTAAAATGCTAAGCTTGATTTTCTTAGTATTTCCTGAAAATAGATACATAAAGAATTTGGAAGAAAAATAGCATAACCTTCATCAAAATTCTGTGAGAACATTCCTATGTTCCTAGGATATACTGCAATACAAAACCTTATCAATAAATACAATCTGCTTAGGCATACAGGGAAAACATCTTGACAGTTGTCTGTTCCTATTCAGAATCAGAATCATAGAATGGTTTGGGTTGGAAGGGACCTTAAAGATCATCTAGTTCCAACCCCCCTGTTATGGGCAGGGACACCTGCCACTAGACCAGGTTGCTCAAGGCCCCATCCAACCTGGCATTAAACAATTCCAGGGATGGGACATCCACAGTCTCTGGAAAACCTGGTCCAGTGCTTCACCACCCTCACAGTAAAGAATTTCTTCCTTATATGTAATCTAAATCTACCCTCTTTAGCTTAAAGCCATTACTCCTTGTCCTATCACTACACTCCCTGACAAAGATTCCTTCCCCAGCTTTCCTGTAGGCCCCCTTTTGGCACTGGAAGGCTCCCTGGCCTTCTCTTCTGTAGGCTGAACAGCCCCAGCTCTCTCAGCCTGTCTTCATAGGAGAGGTGCTCAAGCCCTTTCATCATCTTCATAGCCCTCCTCTGGACTTGTTCAAATAGAATCATATAGGTTGGAAAAGACCTCCAAGATGATTTTTTCCAACTATCCTCTTACAACTGAACCATTCCCTAAGCACCACATCCAACCTTTCCTTAAACATCCCCGGGGACAGTGACTCCACGACCTCCCTGAGCAACTTGTTCCAATGCCTACAATAGGTACACATATTTCTTGTACTAGGGGCCCCAAAGCTGGATGCAGTACTCCCAGTGGGTCGCTACAAGAGTTGGTAGGGGAGAATCACCTCCCTTGATCTGCTGACCATGTTTCTTTTGATGAAGTCCAAGGTAAGGTTGGCTTTCTGGGCTATAAGTGCATATTGCTAGCTCATGTTGAGATTTTCGTTAACCAACAGCCCCAAAGTCATTCTCATCAGGGCTGCTCTCAATCTCTACCCCTTCACTACCCAGACCGTATTTGTGCATAGGATTGCCCTGGCCCAAAAGCAGGACCTTGAGCTTGGCCTTGTTATAACTTCATGAGGTTTGTACAGGCCCACCTCTCAAGCCTGTCTAGGTCCCTCTGGATGGCATCCAGCATGTCAACCACACCACACAGCTTCGTGTCATCAGCAAACTTGCTGAGGGAGCACTCAATCTCACTGTCCATGTCACCAACTAAGTTGTTAAACAGTGCCCTTTCCTATACTGACCCCTGAGGAACAGCCCTTATTACTGATATCCACTTGGATGTTGAGCCATTGACTGCAAATGAGTGCAACCATCCAGCCAATTCCTTACCTACCAAGTTGCCCATTCATCAAATCCACATCTTCCCAATTTAGAGACAAGGATATGATGGGAGACAGTGTCAAATGCTTTGCACAAGTCTGGGTAGATGTCAGTTGCTCTTTCCCCTATCCACCAATGCTGTAAGTCCATTTAGTTGAAAGCATTAAGATATCCAGTAAGAACATAGAAGTAAAAACTTTATATATATATATAAACTTTATATATATATATATATATATATATATATATATATATATATAAAGAAGTATGTAAAAGCATGTATATGTATTTTACTAGTGGATTTTTTGATAGAAGTATTGCAGTCAACTGTTTTATTTTGCTTTGTTTGAATCACCAAAACCTGTCAGACTGTCTAGTCTGAAGTTGCCTCAAAGTATCACTCCAGAGAAGCAATAATGTCTGTTTTGTCTCACTCATGTTACTGAAGTCTGTGCTACTCTACGTAAAGGACATGTTACCCATCTGAGTTCAGGAAACACAAATAAAGGCAAGATACAGCAACAATATTCACACTAGCCACTCACAGACGGATTATAAGGCTTTGGGTTTGACATACTTCATTTACCACTTTAAATTCTGCTATGGGGTAGAAGTGACTTGCTAATGGAAAATTCAGTTAACTGTGTAATGGAACCATGTATATAACTATATAATGGAAAATTTAGATAACTATCACAAGTTTATGACTCTCAAGGCTCTTTTATCATTGTCTAATATTGCATCTCTCCTAACATATTCAAAACCAAGTGATGGTTTCCTTCCATGATTAGACAAGATAGAGAGCACCCTGTAGGTCTGATCCTGTTGAAGTTCTTACTCATACCCCATCTGCCATAATGCTACACTCTCTTGATTAATTAATTCATGTTATTTAATAGTGCACTCAAAGCTTACAGCATGCTCAAACTATAAAGCCATACTCTTTTGTTTAGTATATAGTATAATCTAAATACAGGAAAAATAAGAAGTGTTCAAACTGTATATTCTTGAAATCCATACCATCAAAAATACATTAATTAGTATATTTTTAATTTGCAAGTAATGAGAAATCAGGAGAAATATGCAGCAAAATAATTTTAAATATTGCTGATTTTATTACTTGTCAGTAAAATTAATCAGGGAAAATAGGAAGACAAACAGAAACTATTTTAATTTTATAATAACCATTTTTGATAGGCAAACAGACAAATAATTGTAATTCAGGAGCTTCGGGGAAAAAAAAAAAAAAAGGAAGAGATTCTAGGTATGCTAAACTAATTTTGGTAAATGGTTCTACATTTGATAGACTGCAACAGTTTTTAATGTATTATCTTTAAATCTTCTTTGCAACTTCACAAATCATTTGGTACTGAATTTGTACACTAATCAACTTTCACCACGATATTTTGAGAGCAACAGTTTTGAATCTGAAAAGTTCTCCTACAACCTAGTTTGATCTGTCCAGGGTGGTGTACCTATGAAAAGGATGTAAATTAAGCAGTTTTTAAAAGGAAATGATGCCCCTTAAAATCTTTTATTAATTTTGTGCCTAAATTGTCATCTAGTATAACATTTTTAATTTGTATTAAGCAGCTTCAACATTCCTTTAACAAAATTCAAGTAATACATAAAATATCAAGGATTTAAAAGACAAGTTATGTTAGCCTTCTTAGAGTTCACTTAGGATTGTGATGACTACCATTGTTTATTTAAAATCTATAAAGAAAAGTCTGCAGCGAGCTATTTAGTCCTATAATGTTCACATTATACACATACAACATGAAATGATTCTTGAAAGCACCTTTTGGAAGGGTGTTCAACTTCAGTACTTATGCAAGAAAATAGTACATCAAATGTAAACAGCTGGGTACATTTACACTGAGCAAAAGCATGCAGTGAAAAGTGCTCTGAATTCTGGGTTCTGAAATAAGTCACAAAGAAACTAGCTCATATCCTCCACGCAGCTTTGGTTCTGTGATGGTGCAGAGCTAGGCTGGTAGCAGAAAGTCTGGGGATCTCCAGACCACTTAAGTTCTCTGCTAGCATAAATGTTGCCAAAGAGGTACCCTACCACCTTGCTCACTCTTTTTCATCAAGTATTAATCTGAGTAGATTTGCTAGGCTGCAGCTTGATGAGAGAGCTGACAGCTTTTTCACATCTTACAACTATACTTAATAAAAACTATTACTTCTTAAAAATTTTGCTTCACATACATCTTCAAGCTAGAACAGTTAGGATATTACTACTATTCTTAGAAGTCATTGCCTGGTTGCCTGACAGACATACTTGGGGTACCTTTAATCAAGCTAGTTTGGGCTCATATCTATATTGAAAAAATATATAAAAATATAAAGAACAGCATGGACTTTCATCATACCTCCTGTGTTGAGAGGATTTCATTCAGGCTGGTTTGCATGAAACACGCATCAGAGTGACTGTGAAGTTGTCTAGAACCTCAATTCCTGGGCTTAAAGCAGAGTCAGGTGTATCTACATGCACTGAATGTTGACCATAGTGTAGTTAAGGCTACTGCAGTGCAGCTACACATGTAGGTGTCAGACTGTGTCAAGGTATAGGTCCCACATAGCATTTTCTTTGGTTCAGTCTCACAAGGACTTTTCAAGTACTGCAAGTGATGCATTTATTGTAATTTGAGGTAAACAACCAGAAACCCTTCCCCTCTTCTGATCTGTTCCATGTTGCATCTCTGGCTATTACTGTGTGTGAACATTTCCACCTTTAAATGTTTTAAAGGAATGAGGAATACATTTCTGACATTTCTGGGTGTTTTTTGCTGGATAGAGAAGTGGTGGCTGGAGGTAAAGGGTCAGCTAGGGCCCTCTGTGTATGTTCAGGTAGGGGACCCTACAGCTACGGAGGTAAATATCGGAGAAAGCCATTGTCTTTGACTTGTCACAAAAATATTAGATTCCTCTTGAAAACATCACATCAAGTTTAGAGCTACGTTTCCAGTGACTGAGCAGTATCTAGGGAATGAATTGCAATGTTAACTGCCCTGCTAATAAATAAAGTAGTGCCACTGATCTTCCACATTTCTGACAAACCTGAGTTAACACAAAAGAGAAAGATATTCCATATGAAGGGAAAAACAAACAAACAAACAACAACAACAACAACAACAAAACAACCTGCTACTACAAGCCTTCTAAGAGCATATGCCAAAAAGAGCAGTAACTATTTAGGAGTAAGCTTCATCCGGTTAGTTTAGTTTGCTTAATTTATTTACTATAAACCAGCACAGTTCTCACTTAACTATACTTCTTTCTTTAGTCTCTTCTTGATACTGCCTTCTGAAGCACCCTCCACATCCCTATGGCTCTTGGGCCACTCCACCTGTTCACCAGCTTCTCTGACTTGATCTTCACTAGCAATCTCACTGGTATATGCTCCAGTTGCTGCACCATGGACACATGGACACTCTGACTGATGGTCTGACTCCAGTTTCTGGCACTCAGATCCCCATACACACATATGAACACAGAACAGAGAGCCCCTCATTCAAAAAAGAGTTAGGAAGGAATTTAATAAGGTGATAGGACAGACTTCACTGATCAGGTACAAGACACAGCCAGGCCAGTGTGCTGACCAGCCAACTGTTTACACAGGCCCTTCACCTCTCTCTTTTCCTCCTCAGATTACGTAAATCATTCCCTTTGCACCTTTGGTTCCTTCCCTATATAAGTCCCATGCAATACTGTACTGTTTTTCCCTTCTATCTCACATAACCCACAACTACAAACAGTGACCATCATAGTCCAAAAGATTATCTAAAGAGCTTCTCCCCATGACTCGCCTTGTTTGGTGTCACACTTGGACAAGGGCTGGAGCTCTGCTGGGACAGCCCTGGGAAAGTCGAGAGAAGGTGTCTGTTTTTCTGGAGTCCTTAACTTGAGTTTCTGCCTGCCATTTTGTGTCCTTGCTCTCCTGTGGGTTTATGGAGATGGAAAGGCATGGGGAATAAACCCAAGAGTGTTATTTAGGCTTCCCCTTCCCCCATTGTTTCTCTGTGCTCATTGTGGATGCCTGGACAATCTTTTATCACATAACTTAACAAACACTATGACAGATTCAGAGCTGCATACTAGAATCATTTAAATTGGCTTAAATATTGGCATCTTTACTGTATAACTAAATAATAAATGTTTGGTTTGATAAGACACCATTGCAGAAGAAAAACTGGAAAAAAAAAAAAAGTATTGCTCAAAACAAACAGATTTTAAAAATATTTAAAATGACAAAAAAAAAAAAAAAGGATGGATAAATGGAGATTTGGAAGTCTTTTCCTTACATATTTCATGTAAGAAAAATTAAATATATGAATTAACTACTCTAAATAAAGGACACAATGTTGATACAATAAGACTTCTTAATATGCATTTGCACTTGATTAGGGACATCAATAAAATGAAAATGTTGCAAAAGGCCACCAGATGCCTTGAGGCAAATAAAAATCCCAAATGCCATCTTCACAGATGAAACAACAGCTTCAATATTATATGCTTCCTATGGGTGGAAAAGGGTCCTTGAAGCTGTGACCTATACGCTCCCTGTAAACTCTTGTGTCAAAAGAGTTTGAAAAGAGTGAAAGGTTGAATTAATATCTTTGAATATGGACTGACTTGCTCTGAGGTTTGCATTATACTTACAACTCTTTGCAGCCCAATAAAGGTAGTTTGTGCATAGAATACTTTTTATATATATTTTAGATATGATTATATACAATATGTGGGCAAATATGGAGTTATAATGTTTATAACAACTGATTCTAATAACGTAACATTTCCTTGTAGCTTTGAAGCCAATGACCTAAAGTTTAATGGGACTGTAATATTCAATGAAGCTCAAAGAATTATACAGGAAATGTAACATGAACATGGAGCGTTAGTGCAGAAAATCATACTCTTCTAGCAATATGTAGTAACTTTAAATCAAGAAAGGATCCACATTATACTGTTTGATATTAAATTCTTGGGCCAGATCCCTACCTGTTGTAATCTAATAGAATTCCAATGTATAATGAGGTAAGACAGTTTGTTGTTCTGTTCTACAAGTCATTATCAGTAAACACTGTATAAATTAAAAAGAATAAGAAATAGCATAAACCAGAGGCCAAAGTGAAGGCCTATGAAATGCTTAGAGTCTGTGTATAAATCTGAATAAATAAATTAGGAAATCATGAGCTAATGCTCACTTGCATTTCTAGAATGAAACATTTTCCTGGATAAAACTGAGTGAATAGTCAATGAGCTTTAAAAAGGAATGTCTGTCATGGCTGGTCAAAGGCTATGAGCAGCACATTGCCTGATAAGTCACATATAGTTTTTGTATCCATCTTTTTTTTTCTCTTCTGACTATTTAAGAATTTTTGCTGATTGTCTTTGCAGAGCTGGCAAGGACTTGGCCTGAATCTCCCCAGCTGGCATATGATATTTTCTTAGATTAGGGGATGCCTTACTCGAAGTAAGACAGTAAATAGATTAGAGACACATCTTCAGTTTTCACCTGTATTTCTTCTGTGAGCAAGGGTGTAGTGCAGGTGCTGCAAAGGTATTTGCCATCCATTGAAGCAGAAATTCCAAGTCCCCTAAGCAGCCAGTTGGATGGTAGGGGGTGAAGATCATAAAGGCCTGTCACTCATCTGCAGTGTTTGCCTTCCCAGGGTGATTTCCTAAACAGCAAAGCACAGAAATTACCGGGCTAATAATGCCTATGGAGGGTAAAGAAGAACAGATGAAGAATTACAATATTTAGGAATACAAATGTATTTACATCTTGTCAGCACAGGTTGCTACAAATCCATTGAATAAATATAAGATAGCAGGCTAGGAAGACCATGATCTGGACATACTCAGAAATAAGTGAATCTACAAACCAAATGCCAAATATATATATCTGCCCCAAAACCAGTTACTAAGATACAAGATACAAACCTAGTTACCAAGATACTAAGATATAATGTACACACCTTTGAAAGTTTTCTACTGAGATATGTCTGTGGCATAACTAGGAGAGGGCTACTGTAGATATAGGGCTTTCATGAGGCAGAAACTGTCTTTTTCTTAGTAAGGTGGAGTAATAAAGTATTAATGTAGGAAGGTGAAGTAATAAAGTATTAATGTAATACATTTCCTACTACAGAAGGCTTAAAACAACAAGTGGAGGGTAAGCAAAACCAAGTCACTCTTATTTCCCAACTTTTAGTATGCTCTTTGATGTTCCCCCATGAAAATAAATAAATAAATAAATAAAATGATGGGAGATTCTGAAGATAAATCTCTCTCATCTCCATCTCCCCATTCCCAAATATAGTTCACAGGACAGGCTTTACTGGAAGAAGATTCACTGAAGATATACGACAGCTCCAATACATCACCATGCCACACTATTCTATCATATACATTTCAGATGTGTATATTTAGAATCTGACCTTGTAGATACTTCTAGGGATGTGGACATTTCAAGTCTATGGCAGTGTATTTCTACACTTTTATTTATTAGTAGTTTTAGTGCTACTGAAAAAGGTTGGATTGACAGCCCCAGAGGAGAAAACCCTCCACAGAAAAGGGATAGGGTCAACAGATTTCTCTGCACTAACTCAGCAGAGTGTTTTGGTGTTAATTTAGAAAAGGAGGTCAATCCTTTTGCTCATTTAGTTTTTGGCCTTTCTGATCAAACTGCCAAGTTTGCCAATTAGTGCCAGTTGTGCTCAATATGATCTATGATCTCCTTTCTAACAAAAGCAGGGCTGCTACACAAATACAATTCATGCAGGCAACCAAAAACAAACGTTCCATAGCATTTTAAAGTCACTTTTAACCTTTAAGTTGTTTGAATTGACAAGTGGAAGAAAGGTTTCAAAATGCTCTTATATACAGTATATATATGCAACATTCACTGAGGACCTTCTGGTGAATTCTGAATGAAAATCTGTTACATTACCCATTCAATACACAGGAAATGTTTTTTGAAATCCGTAATACAGTTTATAATAGTTTATTGCAAGTTATAACAGACCGGCTTTATATTACACTGTATATACATGACATGGGAGATGAAAGGACATGGGAATGTACTATAAAACTGAAAAATATTGGCTTGAAGTGAAATGCAAGAAACAATAAGTAGGGACATATCTGTCTGAATCATAGCTTGTGTTTTAATATTAGACATCCTATGCACATCCAGGTCATATTACATGCAGCTTGCTAGCATCAAGAGATACAAAATTCCATGAAAGTTAGTAGCAATGGAGTATTAAGGTGATACCTTTTTATGAGGAAGGAAGAGATTACACCTTGAGATTTTTTGTAAAATTAATTCCCTAGTATAGCACCCAGAGCAGGTTTTGAACAGCAAAATGATAAAACTGACTTTTATGCCTTATGTGGATTGTATAAGAAATTAAAATATGATCCACATTAAATTAAAATCAAACTTGGCAGATTTTTTATTTTTATTTTTTGTAAGACTGGTACAGCTATTAGGTGGGCATGGTTGTCAGGTATGTTTCTTTAGAGGATGTCAAGGAAGTTAAAATGGTCTTAAATTTATATTACTTTTGCTATCTGGCTGAGGTGGCCATAGGAAGCCAGTCACTGTGCATCATCTGACTATTGTATTCATATTATACTGCCTTCTTAAAAATGGGAGAGAAGATAAAGGTACAACATTTTTGATGTGCACATAATGAAAGGTGTCAGAGAAGAGAAACAGCTTTTTAAGCATACTGAGATCCAACAGTAAATGCTAGCACTTTGCATGAAAGCTTTAGTTATCATTTTAAAATAGGTTTCCTGCTATTACTTTCCATATTCCAATTGCATTCCAACCATAATGATTCTAATATGTCAAAAACAAAGCAAAATCCCCAAAGAGATGATTCAGACACTTCTTATTACTGATACAGGACTATCCTACTGTGGTAAAACTGTCCATGAAAGACAGAGTTCACATATACTCTTCAGTAATATATAGTAGCTTTAGAAGAATCTTAAAAATACTTCTGAAATTGCAGAAAGAATTCTTATTGAAATCACCTAGCTAATTGGAGTTAAGTAGTAAAAAAAAAAAAAGTGTTTTTGATTCTGTTGGACCATATGCATATGTCACAAATGTGAAAAAGAAAAAATAAAAAGTCTTGATTTACTGCCCTGACTATCAAAGAATGGTAAAATTTTCAAAGTGCTTCAGCTTTTCATTTCCCTCTAAAAATGAGGGCATTTAACATGCCCCATCTAAAAGGTAAACTGTGTTAGATATCATGATGGTGTTATATTAAAGTAAAATCTGACATTGTATTAGATGTATCTGGACCACCTGTGTAAAAACTTCAGCTAGCAAAAAACATCACCAAAAGTTTTTGTGTATGGTTTCCTCCCATCCCCCACCCCCATCTCAGAAATCAATCCCTTTCTCATATTAGGTCTTTATGATTCTTTTGCCCTCTGTGGACCGTAGTACTATTTGTCTTTCACTGTGAAACAAGGAATAACACTGATAAGGTTCAGACTGAAAAGGAACATAAATGTAAGTCTAGAAATGTGACAGCTTGTTAAAAACTTTTAGAAGGGTTCAACAGTTTTTTAATGTGAAGAATCTTGAATGATTGTTGAAGGTTTATTCTAAACATGAGGAAATTGTCCCAAAGTTTCTACTAAACTGATTGACCAGGAGTGACAAGAATCTGTATATAGAAAATACAATGAAAAAGAAGTCTTGTAAACAAATTCAGAGTATGTTTGACCTGGTCTTTCAGTACCATTCTAAATGACTTCTCATGTATCTGTTTTAACCAATGAATGATCACAAACGGACATTATACAAAGCTATTACATATATTTTCTGGTATAGGAAACATCTATGTCATACTATCATAAACAGGATTCCACTAAGATTAAATGCCCTTTTAAATTATATTCTCATATATTTTTTTTTTATCAGAGCAATAGCTCCAATTTATTTCAATGAATTATCAGATCCTCAGAAGAACGTGTTTGTAGGTGAATATATATGTATAAGGAAGTATAAATGCAATCAGTCACTCTGAAATGAGGAAAAGTTTCCAGGTGGTCATGAAGTAACTGGTGTGATGATTACAAACCTACTGCAAAAACTGGCATTGCAGGCATTCCATTGCAGGCTGCTGTGAAAAGTCAATACCTCTGTGGGTAGTATTAATCACTCTGACTTGTGTCCCCAGCAACTTCTTATTGATGGGGATATTAAGAGAAATAAGATTGTGTCACTGCATGACATTATTGTCAAGTGTCTTATTGTGGAGGTCAGCAACACATGAATACAGCTGAAGAAGGGGAAAAACTTATTAAAGAGAGTAAGTAATATACATGCAATAATACAGAACAACCAAAGGAACAAAATTTATATTATGAACGTAAGTGCTATTTTTTTAAAGCTTATCCATATGTTTGACATTTATTCTACAGTTGTGTTACCACTGCAAGAATATGAACCTATGAACAAGATAATATAAATATATATATTTGCTTTTGTTAGAATTTCCTAAGTGTATGTAATTTTATCCCTTCTCTTTTGCTTGAGACATGGGTTATATTGATACATGCCACAAGAACTTTTGCTCCTCCTACCTACCTCCTATTATGCTGTCTATTGTAATTCCTTTTCTTTTGTATCAGGTTGTCATGCAGTAACTTTTTTCTTCATTGCCGGGAAACCAATCATTTTTCTATCTATGCAGGAAGTAGTTTCTAACATCCCTGGTATTTAAAACTTTCCTTTCATCCTGAAGGGACAACACCAGATATTGGCTTTTACTTCAGATTATCATATGTTCAAACTTGTTGTTTCTTTATCCCTGAGTTATGTCATGGAAACACTTTTAGATCTGATCCATGAAGACAAATATAAAAAATGAGCTTTTCAATGTATTTGATGATTCATATGTCACCCACTATTGTTATTCCAGAGATAGCCATAGCAGACTTCAGTGTGTGAGAGAATGACTCGAAGAAGAATATTCATATTTCTTTCCTCTCAGGCTCACTTTTGTCCCCTGAATTTTAAGTATCTGTATCTTCACATGTAACAAAATTCTTTCAAGCAGAGAATGCATTTCAAGGATCTTACTATTATTGGTATTATTACCCTCTAATTATTTTACCTGTTTACATTGTTAATGTTGATTTTGGTGAAGTAATGTATACTTGATATTTTTTGAAAAAAATATGAAACAGAAATACCTTTACATGTTATCACAGAATCACAGAATATTAGGCATTGGAAGGGAACTTGAAAGAATGTTGTTCCTTTTGAGCTGTTTTACATAGCTCAAATTCTTAGTCTTTCCACAAAGTCCATGAAACTTTAAGGTCTTTCATATATGGGCGAGTTAACAGTCATTTCATTAAATGAATAAAAAAACGAGTCCTTTCATGAAATTACTGATTTCACGACATCACTAGTAGATGTATATCTCACTTTGTACAACTTTCTCTGGAGCTTTCTATAGAATAGCCAATTAAACAAGAGTGAACCAACTGTCTAGGTTTGTTGATGTCCTTGGATCTATTCATTGTTCCTGTATTTGTTTTGTATTCCACTGAGCTCTCAAGTCCTGGATTCTCTGTGATACACTGGTAGTCTGTGACAAACTCAGCTCTCACATATAATTCAAAAGATAAAATAGTTAAAGGGGAAATTGTATAGAGTATCTCTTCTGTGCTTGGATTCTGTAGGATTTACTGGTTCAACTATTTTCTCAGCCATGCCTCAGTCAGAAGGGTATATTACATCTACCCTTGCTTCAGCAGCTGCTCCTTAATGTGTCACCAGCGTACCATTCATAAACAGAAAATCTTCTGAACCTCATAGTGCAACATTTGGCTGCAATTCAAAGGAAAGGAAACACATCTTTCCCACTAACTCTGCACTTTCCCACTGCACTTTCCCACTAACTCTTTGTGCAAAAGATGCACAAACATTTGAATCTCCAGCAATAAGACCAACCCCTATGCCAGAGAAAACTGGAATGAAAGGTATAATTCTTTCAAGTCAACAAAGTTACATCCATTGATTTGAAATTAGAAACCCCTTTTACATTTTTCCCCCACTGAACATCTAATTTTGAATGATATGCTTTCGGAGAAACAAGGTTTTCATAAATCATAGATTTTAAAGGTAGAAATGGCTATTTAAATCACCTAGATTAATTTCCTGATAACAAAAGTCATAATATATCATATTCTATTTTCTGTATTGAACTGATAGCTTTTCTTTCCTATATGCTGTCTTTATAGGCTATTCATCTAAACCTCACAGAATGCACTTTGTAAGGAGTTCTTAATGTGCAGATTATCTCATTCACCCTTTTTCTCATTAGTTAAGTTCATCTTAAAAGTTTTTTTTTTTCCAAAAAACATTTTCTATAATTCTTATTTTAAAAGTCACAAATACTATTGAATTATTGATCATGTTTAGGTTATTCACTCTATTTTTATGCTCAGGCAGAGCAGAAGCTCTTGTAACAGACTGTATTTCCAAGTATTGTTCAGGAGTCAGTCAAGAGTGGCAGAATTTTTCTAAAATATTTGTGCACATCACTTTAGACAATGTTGCATCTAGTCATGTGAAAACAAGCTTCTCTCTGGGACCATAAGTACTACATACTTAGGACCTGATCCAAAATTCATAGAAGAAAATATGATTTTTCTATCCATCTCTGTAAGCTTAGCTTCCTAATAAATATATATATATATTTTAAAAAAATGGAAGTTATGTATTCTGCATGATTTTGCATTTATTTCATGTTTTATCCCTGTAAAGTTTCATGAGGATTGTTACTTATTACCAGTTTGTGATTGGAAAATCAACAATTCCAACATTACATATTATCTTTGAGATGTTACAACAGTATGATTTACAAAAGGCTTCAAACAGAAACAACTGTAATGTTATCTGCTTCATTGGTATATGTAGATTACTTCCCATTCTGTCAAGTGTATAATGCCTTTATCTACAGCTGTAGAAAATGTGACCTACTCTTTGCACAAGAGTATCTTATAATTACAGGACTACATTCTCTTTTGTTATATGTGGGCAAAATACAATTTTAATCAACATAATTGTCACTACATACATCAGATGTACAATTAACTGAAGTTTCGTTATTTAAATAATATGGTACATAGCCCTACAATAACTCTGGCTCGGAAGAGAAATTATTTAGGTTCAGCTGCTCTTCCACTGCAAAACGTAGGCATGAAGAAATATGGAAGCAATATAGTATTACCTCACTGTCCTCACAGCGTATTTTCAATGACAGGCTGGATACACAGTGCAGCTAAAGAGTTCCTCTTGCCAGCACCTTAACTGAGACTACACTGTATAAAAATTAATCTAATTCCCCAAGACAGGGCTTCTTTTGCTGTCAAGTGTATTTCTGAAGCTACCAAACCCAACAACTGTCTCCTTATACTTGGCTATGTAGTAGTTGAGGTCAGATGAGTCACGCAAAAAAAAAAAAAAAAAAAAAAAAAAAAAAAAAAACACTTTTTAAAGTAGTTATTT
>CM021734.1:37479478-37497989 GCA_011075105.1 Heteronetta atricapilla | reverse complement strand
AAAAAAAAAAAAAAAAAAAAAAAAAAAAAAAAGCAAAAATTTGTAATTCCTCCTAGTTGCTTTAAACACAAATAAACCTGGGTGTATAACAAACCTGCTAGGTGATGAAAGATATTCAAAACCTGCAGGTTTAAAAGTGGCAATAATTGGTACTCAACATGATTAGAAGTTTTGAAAATAGACTATTTTTAGTAAGTAAGACTTAATAAGACTTTTTTTATATGAGTGAGATTAGAAAACAGTCCTCAGAGGTATAAATATGAGCATTTCACTAATATATATATATTTAAATACTACATTTTCTATCAGTGGAGTCAAGTTCAAGAGCTCCCTTCATTTGGAAATGGTGCATTCAAATGAAAATAACTACTTTAAAAAGTGTTTTGTTTTTTTTTTTTTTTTTTTTTTTTTCAAAAAGAATAACAAATATTTACTGACAACTAACTCTAGACAAAGTGCTCTTGGAGCTGGAGACACAAATTATTACCATAATTACAGGAGTTTTTTTGGGGATTAGCTGATGGGAAGACATGATAAAGTTTTCTACTTGTAAATGACAGAAAGAAGTAAACTTTTAGACCATTTACTAAATTTTGAAAAATAAATTATTTGTACAAGATTTAGAACCTTAATGCTGAAAAAAAGATTATTTCATAAGCATATTTAATCACACCAAAATAAAAATGTAATTATTTAAAACATTTTTTCAACTCATATTTTTCCAGAAATTATTTTTGTATGCCTGTGAGATCAAGCTTCTGTTGGTAGAAATGGACATAACGCCACTGGAAACACCTGAGCAATGGTAATTTACCTCCACTGAGGTTCCATAGGTCAACAGAATAAAATCATTATTTCTTCTTTTACTGTAGCATAGCAGCATTGCAGGTTTGTTTTTCTTTCTTTTCTTTTTTCTTTTTTTATTTTTTATTTTTAAGTTTTAAGTTTTAAACTTCTCTCCCAGTCTGGTTATCATTTTTTGCTTTCTCACGTCTTACTGTGTACCTCCAAGTTAGGATATTTATTTGTAATTCTGTTCAAAATTCTGCAGCTGCTGAACATTCCTTTGTGGGTTCCAGTAATGGATAATTATTCCCTAAGGGTTTTGGCTCTAATTGCATGGACTCATTTATCACATTCAATTACATCTATTCTAAAATAAAAATATTTTGTGTTTCTGATAGATTTGTGAATAACACCATTATATC
This sequence comes from Heteronetta atricapilla, assembly GCA_011075105.1. Classification (NCBI taxonomy): domain Eukaryota; kingdom Metazoa; phylum Chordata; class Aves; order Anseriformes; family Anatidae; genus Heteronetta; species Heteronetta atricapilla. Next base: position 37,496,781 of record CM021734.1, on the reverse strand, counting down.
AATTCCAAACTAAAATCTCTGTTTATAAGCCATAATAATACAAAAGGAATTTCTAGAGGATGCAGACCTGTATTATTTTCTCTCCAGTGTTTGTACTAAGCCAGACTCATTCAGTTCTCTGCTATTCTAAAGCCCAAAGAAGAAAAAGAAAAAGACTATTTTGTTATTTTTTATGAGAGGGTAAAATGATTGACACAATGATCAGACTGTATTTCCCATACTCATTACCACATAGCAGCCCGTGAAGGTTTTAGCACATAGGTTAGATTAAGTCTTTGTTTCACACTTTCTGTATGGGTTTCACACCTTTGGTGGTGTTTGGGGAGTTGATTCAAAACCGCTTTTCCTCATCAGATTCACTTTTCTGTAACTTAGAGTATCTATTTTATTCTGCCTTCACAGAGAATGATTTCTTCCACTCTATCATGGAAACAAGGATGCAGAACAAAGATGTTGCCTCCTCAGCCACTGACTGCAGTCTGTGATTAACATCTCGCTTCTGCTTTCAATCCTGATGCAGTAATAGATAATACTTTGAGAATTTGTGCCCCCAAAGGATTTTATTTATTTCCTGTGTTTACTTAAACTGAAAAGCTGCATTTGGAATAGCATATTGTATCTTTCCAGGAAAGAACAAGTCCACATTCATCTGCAGGCATTCCTATTGCAATTTCAGTACAAGAGGCATTGTGCCATCACAAAACTCATGGTGTTTTACTTAAGTAAGTATTCTAGAGTTTTCCTCAGGTAAGACTTTCTTTCTTTCTAAACAATTTCTGCATTATTGAGGAAACAAGAATTTCTCCTGTCATCTGAAACAGTTGTACATGTACATCTGTTCCAAGGGGTACAAAGATAAAAGAAAATGGAAACAGAGAGATCTTGAAGTAAATGCTGAAATGTAAAAGAGGGGAGAGAAACTGCCTTATTACTAGGTAATATGTTACTCATATATTTTATCCCTTCTTTTCTACTGTCTCTAAAACATAGCTCTTGACAGGTAAGTTTAAAAAAGGTAGGGAAGATTTAAGAACAAACAGACCAAACATATCACAAAGTCTTCAAATATATCAAAAGAATCCCACAAGCAAAACTGTGGATCCTTTAGACCATCAGGGTGCAATCAAACAGGATCAAAGGTCTGCAGGACGGTACTATACTCAGATTAGTCTTTACAGGTAATGAGAGTAAAACAGCAACAGAGATAAAAACCAACCAACCAAACAAAAAACACTTGAAGGAACAACTTCAGAAATACAATTGAAATCAATCAGAAGGACCACCCTATGTTCATCTGAGAGCTCAGTGGAAGCTATAGGATGAAGTAGCCATCCTTAAACTCATCCTGAGAAAGAACTAAAATAAAAAGACTGGCTTAATTCTCTGAGCTTTGTCAAGAAAGATTCTAAGGATGAAACTAGGAATTGCAGAAATTAAAGATGTACTTTTTGCAGGGCTAAATACTTTAAAGATTCTGTAATTTTTATTATTCATTGGAAGTCACATTGCAGATTGCTAAATTTTACAAATTAGGAAGTAGAACTGACAGAAAAGTCATGAGCATGAAAAACGATGTTCCCCTTCCATTAAAATAAATTAAGTTTTAATTTTTTCCTGTCCATTTTTTTCAATGAGGAAAATAAAAAGAAAAATCATATCAACATAATGAAAAACTATACTGCATCACATAATTATTCTGTCAAGTGGGTTGACAATATAAACTCACAGAAAAGCTATATTTTATGTAAAACAACAACAGCAAAAATCGCAATTATAAAAGTATAACATACTTATACAGTGTTATGTAAAATTACATGCCCTTCTCTAAAAATGACTAGTCCTGCAAAGCCTTACAGATTCGTCTAAGAAATAAAGTGGAAGCTTGCAAAATTTTATTGCAGGCAAACTGAATGTGCTGGTATGGAATGCATATGTTCATCCTTCAGAGGAACTACTGCAGTCAGCTACAGAGGAACTCAATAGGACATCATTATATGTTTTGTGCATGGACCTAATAATTCAAGGCTATTTATTCATTGGAGATTCATTTATGTACAATTCATTTATAACTTTAAGGTGGAATTTCCTTACTTCCAGTCAGATTATATTATTTCAGTGATAAAATTTGAATTTCTGTTATTATAGCAAGGGCTGTCAGCTGACATTTTCACACTTGGTGATAAGGTGGTCTGGGAAATCTAAATACAATTCAGATTATTGTGAGAAGCTGAATAAATACCCTGGTAGCTAGACCATGCTGAAATCCATGCTATTGCAGTTAGCTTGCTGGAAGTACTAGCTGACTAAAGGACGACTAGCTGAGTTGTCCACAAGACAACTGGTGGAAATTAAAACGGCATTTCACAGTGTATCTGAAAGAAATGCACACTAGAAAGAGAACAGTTGTTGGCAATGGGGGGCTCTGAATCACTTTGTGCATTGGTTGCTCTTTGAATTTGTGTGTCAGATGCTAGCATTAAAAGTGTAATACAAATATTTTAGGAATTAAAAGTTAATAAATAGTGTCTTTATTTATAGGTCAGCAATAGATAAACCTGAATATAAATCATTTGGTATAAATTTCCTGGCAAATACCTTGTCAGCATTAAAGTGTTTGGGTATTTTCTTTTAGCAAAAAATATGTTCTCCAGATTGAAAAAAAAAAAAAAAAAAAAAAAAAAAGCACTGACATCTAATGTGTTAAACAAATAACATGGGAAAATCAAGTCTATCCTGAACTGTAAATGTTGCCATCTACCCTTCACCTACCCTGCCCAATATAACAAATAATTTTGTCTGGATAACAAATGAAAAAACAACAACAAAAACGTAACTAACAGAACTATTGCTGCAATTGAGGCCCCACAAACAGTAATTAAGTACAACTGGCTGTGACATTGTTTTCTCTACATGAGGATGATGATGTTCTATGTATCCTGGTGTGATGGATTAAGAAAAAATATACAAGAAGGTTTTTCAGGTATTGGAAAACAAATAAACAAATAAAAAAACTAAGGTAAAATTTGTCTTATGTGTTATGTTGCCCTGAATGAACAGTGACATGGAGAAAGATTTTAGGGCTTGTTGCATATGCAAAAATATTAAAAATGTAGGCCACATCAAGGAAAGACACCTGCTGATATCCCAGTAAAAAGCTCTATTTGAAAGTGTGGTTTAGTTTGGATTGTTTTTTCAAACTAACATCCTATTCTATCCCTTTTGTCTCACTCTGCAGACAGTTTTTACAGGAACAGATAACAACTAAATAGGTAATGTATATGTCCTATTTTTACTAGACAATACATTTGACAGTGTAATATAGGACAGTGCGTCCAACATTAGGGTGTAAGTTGAAGTCATTTACAGTTAAGTATAGTTTAGACATGGAACAGCTAGTTCCCATAATCTCTGTTCAACCACTTGGAAAGAAACAGTGTAAAAATAGTACTATCCCTACAAGAAAGAGCTGGAGAAACCTGGTTCTGATACAACTTTATAGCTATTAAATTCCAGAAGAGCATAAGCTGAACATGATTTTGTAGCTGCCAGCATTTTAATAAATAGAAAAATGGAAATAAGGATTCTGGCAGTGCTAGAAACAAATGTCAGCTTAGTTGGGTCTTCGTAATAGTGCTGTACATAAGGTAAGAAAAAGTGTAATTTTGTGAGAGCTGCTACCAGAGTATGATAATGGTGTTGGTGTCATTAGATGAGAAACAATTGCCATAAACAACAGTCATGTCATGAGTTTCTATATGAATTTGTAACCCTATATAGACTTATAGTAGAAGAATGAGTGAGAAGGGAAATAAGGGACACTAATTCATTTTGTCACATCACACAACAACCAAACATTGAAACAGTGGAGACCAAGGACAGCAACAAATGGAACAAGTAGTAGGGGTAGTGACAGTACATCAGGAAAGCTCTTCAGGTCCAAGTGACAACTCCAAGTTACTCAAAAACTGAGTATCAGTTACATGTTGAGCTGTTGGGCTGTTTATGAGTGCAATAAATTGTGTGGTATGTTAATATTGGCTTAGGTATAATATAGTGTATTGGCAAGGAAAATGTTCTGTTAATGACCATGGCATCGTGCTGAGTTCCTCTGACACAAAATACCTGTTGCCTAAAGCCCATATTAGTCTACTGTCCTTGGAGATGTCCTTGGTTACCCAAGATATCTGTTCAGTGTGACTGATATGACAAAGTATTTACATAAGATTCATGTCTTTATGGAATGGCTGCTGGAGGCCAAGGTCTCGTGGATGGAGCTGGATGCCCTAACGTGTGCAACCTAATGAGAAGCAAAGCCATAAATGGGCACTTCAGTTTCCACAGACATTTGGAAGCACTCAAACCAATGAATGACTACTGAATATTCCGTATTCTTGTCCACAGGTTTCAAGGGAAACTGAAAAGTTGGGCACCCACACAGCCCATGAGCCTCAGTCAGCATTTCTTTTTTTTTTTTTTTTTTTTTTTAATGGAAAGATAATCTACCCAGAATTATGAGACACCTATAATGGGAAAGTGTTATGATCATACTTATTTTCTGAAAGGGAAAACATTGCTTCTCCATTTTTATTTTTTTTTTTTCTTTTTTTTTTTTTTTTTTTTACTGGAGAAAAAGAGCAGTTATAGATGGCGTATATTTTTCCTGTTCTTTTTAAAAAAAATTGATATAAATGAAGATACAACAAAAAAAAAAAATGCTGGGTCCAATTACTTCACAGAATCAGAATCACAGAATTATCTAGGTTGGAAGACACCTCCAAGATGTCCGAGTTCAACCTCTGACCTAACACGAACAAGTCCTCCACTAAACCATATCACTAAGCTCTACATCTAAACATCTTTTAAAGACATCTAGGGATGGTGATGCAACCACTTCCCTGTGTGAAATGTGTTCATTTGATTCGTATCAGTATGGAACAATGTTAGGGCCGCATGATGAAATATAACTTTCTATTTAAGTAAAATAGAGTGATTAGTGTACATAGTTCTTGTATCACGCAAAGGAATGGTCCAGCAAATTGTGTAAATAGAGGGTTTGAAGTGCGAACATTGAGACTCTAGTCTGGGAGATAAGAAGACCAAGGAGTTTTTTTAGGAAACTGCTGATTTTGCATGGGACGCTGCCTAAGCCTCTGATATCCAGCAAAGAGATCCACCAAATAAGGAGAAAGGGGGAGTTGAAGGACAACTGAAGGACAAAGCCTGGGAGGAAGACTACGAGCCTTCAGCACAAGAGACCCCCAGAAAGACCACCAGAGACTGATAGGCATGCATCCGGAGAGGGTTTGGATTCTGGGAACTAATTATAATAACCCTGCCTTTTCTAGGAATAGTGATGAATATGTATTAGTCTAGGAGCATAAAAATCAGCCACCTGATGTAATAGGTGGAGCAGAGACTCCCGGCACACCCAGCGCTGTTTGCTTGCCTCTATTCGCTTAATAAATTACAAACTTTAACTAGAATCCTATTTGGGACTCAGTCATTTGTCACACCTGGGCAGCCAAGGAAGTGGTTGCGTCACACATACAATTAAACAACAACGTTGTGCTTGCTGTGATATACAGTATGAGCAACATATTAAAATTTTCATTGTCAAAATAATAGCAAAAATAATGGTGCTGACAGTCTACTTGTAATTTTCCCTAAAATGAAGGGTAGTTTGACTAGGGGGAAAAAGCAAACAACAACAAAAACAAAAACCCCATAACTATTCTATTTTAATCAGAGAATTGCAGACATAATAACTGCCAAAATGTGTAGAGAACTTGCATAAATAAATGTTATCCATTTCACCAATGACAGTGCTTAACATTTCTTTTTTCATCTGCGCAACCTTTTGACTGACCTAAAATGGACTGCATGTTCAGTGGCTAAGTTGTCCCTGGGACCTGATTATTTTGGAATCTTCTCTGCAGGTATAAAGAGCTAGCTGTAAATACAATAATTTACTCCCTATACAGTTCTCTCCTTTTCCAGTTTTATCCACTGTCTAATGAAGGTCTCACAGCTCAAATATTGCCTATTTTCTTTTATCTATAACAGTATATATTTTATTAGTTTCAATTTTTAGATAACAGTTCTATACCTTAAATATAACTCCAGGTGGGTTCCAATAGAGTAAAAGTGACTAGCCCCATGTTTCCTTTTAGCTAGAGGACTGGCTGCAATTGTTAGGAGAGCTGTCAATCTCTTCTTCATTCAAGTCCTTTGGAGGAAAGCACAGGCCAAAGGGGAAAACCCAGGATGGAATACTTCTGAAGCTGATTATAAAGGAGGCTGAATGCTAGTCAAAGGTACAGCTCCAACAGAGGCTGATTAACATTCCCCTATAAAATAAGGACCAGAGAGTAAGCCATTAATTTTATGGCTATTTTTTCCTACTGCTTGGTTCTTCATAAGTTGGACTTCCTTCCAGGCTAATTAACCACTAAACATTTTACAAGCAATCCAAGTGCGGAAGCAGTAAAAGATGAATTGCACTTATGAAGTAATTGACAAAGGGTATATTGGGCCTTTTAAGCAATGATATTGTGCATCTTAATACAGGAAGAAAGGATCTTTTGTACTGCAGTTTGATAGGTCATTAGTTAATTCTCAGAACTCTGCACAAGATAATAAAGACTCAAGGCTAAAATGAATGCTCCTGGGTTAGGGTGGGGAACCCTACCTTAAAACATCTCCAGAGAAAACACTTAATATTTGTGTCTTGGCATTATCAAAATACCCACTGTGTTATCTTAGATTAATTCCCTGGCTATTTTCTTTTCTTTTGACAGCAAAGTCAGAGCTGACAAACCAAGGCAGTTTTCAAGGAAATTCAATTACTGAAATGTCTGACAGCTTGCTTTGCTGCTTCTAACTAAAGTTTTGAAAGTTACGTGCTGCATGTATAATATGGTTTTCACTACAAAGGAATAGATTTGCATTTTCTAGGGGGAAAATCATTTTAAAGCTGTAGGAGTCTAATGATGAAAGATAAAAAATGAAATGCTGAAGTTCCATTTTGGCAAAGAAATAAAGTAAGTTGAATGGTTGCCATATGAAACTAGGAAAACACTGTGTTTTCTTAAAAGCAGAATTTACTTGCCTTTCCATGTAAATGAGGGAATGCCAGTCATCCTGAATAGTACCTGCATATATTATTTTCTAATTAGTCCATATGATGAAAGATATAAAGGTTTATAAACTTTTCAGTAAACCAGAAAAATTGTATTTGTTCCTCTCTCAGCATCAGTAATCTGAGCTCTGAGTCCTGTAAAGTGGCATCTGTGTTTTTGTCATTTAATTATTTTTAGAAGTGAGAAAATGATGAGAAACTTATTGGTCACTGCACTTGCTTAAAGCAAGTCAGACCACCCTTGCCTTCTTTTTCTTTACCCATATATAAGTAATAAATGCCTTCTATGTAGTTAGGCTGTTAGCCACCACCAGCTATAGGCAAAACCAGATTCTAAAATAAGATCTTAGGCTGTCTTGAGGTTCCTATGTCAAAAGTTGTGCCTGGTCTTGAACATCCCCAGTAATCGGGCATCCACAACCTCTCTGGGCAACCTCTTCCAGTGCCTCACTACCCTCTGAGTGAAGTATTTCTTCCTAACACCTAACCTAAATCTCCCCTCTTTTAGTTCAAACACATTCCCCCTCATCCTGTCATTATTCAACTGAGCAAAATGTTGATCCCTATCTTTTTTATAAGTACCCTTCAAGTACTGAGAGGTTGCTATGAAATTCCCCTGGAGCCTTCTCTTTTTTAGGCTGAACAGCCACAGCTCCCTCAGGCTTTCTTCATAGAAAAGGTGCTCCACTACCTTGATCATCTTTGTGGCCCTTAAGTTCATTATGTGCTTTCCTAACTATTACTATTACATTCCTGGCATTTTTGATTTTAAATTTGTACAAGTGCCCTAGTTTGGCACCACATCCTTGAAAATCAAGCTATTGTTGCCTATCTCATAGGCATTAATCTGGTGGTTGGAGTATGCTCCTGGGAAGAAAACACTCACTGAGTAGGCTAACCTACTCATGAAGAAGAGAGGTGCAGTGGGAAGTGGAACAACCCAATATGCCAAAAGAAAATTTGAGAAAGGGAGAGTTATGAGGCCTACCCTACTTTTTTTCCTCAAGGCTATTTATTAATTTCACATGCAACTATCATTGGATCAAAAACAAAACCAGTTTCCACTCACACAACTCAGTATTGTGAGGAGTATCTGTAACAGTAGGAGTCGTTCTTGCACATTCTACAGCTGCATTGAATCTTGCATTATTGTCACATAGTGGCTCAGCTTCAATCAGAGGAGAAAAACGTCTTTCCCTAATAGTATGGCTTGCATAATGCTTAGTGCATTGTCACATAGCTCATCTTGACTGGAATTAGTAGCTACAATTTACCACGGAAAAAAATATATCAGGCTTGGTGTTTTTGACTGTGCCGGTTTAAAAATGTAGCCTTTGCTTTACTACTGTATCACTCCTGCTTTATACCAGAGAAATTCTATTACAGAAAATGGGCTTATGCCAGCATAAAATTAGAATAACACAATGATGAATCAGGTCCCAGCTTTCAGCAAAAATAGGTCTGTGTAAAGAAACAAGTGGTAAACCTCTGTAGGATGCAAAAACTGTCCAAAAAATCTTTCTTTAGATGGCCTGTATAGCCAATCCAGTTTAGATGCAGAATCATAGTTAGTGAATCATTGCAGAATATAGACACTTACTGCATAGTACCTCTTTCACTAAAGCTGAATTACAGTAACTATTGCAACAAAACTACTTTCACAACCTTTTTTTCAGCCAGATTGCTAATGTCACAGATAGCTTTAAAAATGCATTTTACCAAATGAACACATCTGATAAAGCTCAGGGACATCTCAGAAGAGTTAGGCTTCCAAATCCATTTTCCTGTATGATACAAACAATCCAAGAGCCTAAGGCTTTGAGATTTAGGCTCTTATGTGTGGATGCATTATCTCATAGGGAAAGTGACGTGTTTCAGAAAATTTTACCCTGGGTCAAAAATGTACTGTCCTGGAGCCTGAAATTCAGAGCACAGGTATGACAACAGTACAGAAGCCCCTGATTTGATTGAATAGGGTAGGTTCAGGAAAAAAATGGGACAGTTTACCATGCATTCACTCCATCCACAAGTGATGTATGTGACTATGGGGTTTATTAGATGGTCATATCTTCCTCAAGATTTGGACTTAGAAAATTTCATTCCATTTCATTTCATTCCTTTAGTACTGGCAATTACAAAATCAGCTGAACTTTAGGCTAAATTTGAGCTAGTCACCTTAGCTATTTCTGTACTGCAGCTAAAGCATTCATATAAAAACTGAATTCAACCAGTTAAAAACAGAAGTGTACCCGTGGTTTCCCAGAGTTTAACCCAGTCTAGAGAAATTCAGTAAACCACATCAGACCTTGTGCAATGCTGGACTTTCAGCTACAACATAACCTGTAAATTGTGGTAGTTTAGAACTAGCTTGAATATACCATAAAAGCATAATTCACATCTATAACTGCAGTGTGGCCAACCCCTTAGAGATGAAAAGCAATATACTCCAGTATCACCTCTGGGAGTTGTCTGGTCTCCCCTTTTTGATATTGAAAAATTATTGCTGGAAGCACATTATGTTATAGGAGTTGGACACAAGAACCAGCAATATCATTTTGGTACGAACTTTTAAGACAGTGTTTACTTCAGAAAGTCTAGATGTGACACCTAAGATCTCAAAGGATTTGGCTATTTTATACAAATTCAATACACTATTTTAAGGTTTTGTGCTAATGATTTTGATATATTGTTACACACGCTCAGTGTGTTTGACTACAGCAGGGATAAAATAAATTGTGTTTTAAGGATTTAAGGTTGAGAGGAAAGGATTTGGCTATGTAAATTGAGATCTAAGAGGTCCTTGGTTCGTTAAACATGTCTTTGGGGTCTTGTATCACCTTGATACAAGAGTTTCAAGAAGACTGCTACATAAAATACTTTCAGATACATAGGATTACATAGAACAAAGCCCAAGAGATTTATTAAATTAGCTGTACAATTAAATCCACAAATAAATAAATAAATACAACAACAACAACAACAACAAACACGTGTATTTTAAAGTCTAGACCAGCAATTTACATAAACGGAAAAGTAAAAGAAAGGATTTAGTATGGATTCAGTTACTTCTTGACAGAATTAATTGAATTTTCCTGATGTGAACTTCTCTTGTGGTAACGGATATGCTAAGAATCCCCAGAGCAAAAGTATTAAGAAGTAGATTAACATATAATATATATCAATATAAAAACATATTTGGTCTTAAACCTGCTTGTCTGAAAAGATTGCCAGCCTTTCCCCCTCACAGGACCCTCCCTAAGTGTTATTTTCATTACTTCAGTGGGGAAGTGGGAATTGATTGTAGTATTTCACAGGATTAAATTTCAAAGATACAAATTACATTAAAATTTTCAATTATGTTTGTCTAGAAAAAAATATGTATAAATTGCCTTTATTAATAATAAGAAAAATCTGTCAGCCAGAAATTAATGAATGATCTCCTTTGGGTATCAACTAATAGCATTGCATCACTGACCTTGTTGCTGAAAAATTTCACTGTTATAAAGTATTGAAGGATGATTTTGTGAGATCCAACTAAACAAAAGCCAGACCAAAGAGGAAGGACAAAAACAAACAAAAACAAAAAAACAGCACCAAAAATAAACTTAAAAATCTCTTGCTAATTTCACAGAATCACAGAATTGTCTAGGTTGGAAGAAACCTCCAAGATCACCTAGTCAGTCCAACCTCTGACCTAACACTAACAAGTCCTTCACTAAACCAGAAAACTAAGCTCAACATCTAAACATCTTTTAAAGACCTCCAGGGATGGTGACTCAACCACTTCCCTGGGCAGACCATTCCAATGCTTAACAACCCTTCCAGTAAAGAAGTTCTTCCTAATATCCAACCTAAAATTTTCTGCATCACAGTTTCGAATAACAACAACAAAAAAAATCTGAATTCTCTAATGGATTTTTAATTTTGTGCTTAGGCTCATTAGAAAATTTTCATTTTTATTTATTCTCAAATTTTAAGACACCTACAAATCATGGAAACATTAATCAAGCAACAGACACTGAAGTATTAAGCATTGGAAAAGCGATTGATACATACCACATTGTCATGTCAACAGAAAATATTTTCTATATTATTCTTTCCATATTGATAGAAACACAAAGCAGTTCAGACACAAGTGCAAGACTGTCATGATACTTTGGCTAAATCAGCAGCCATGATTTATGGGCACCTTCTTCTGTCTTCATGTGTATGGAAGAGTAGATGATTAACCAAGAAGAAATAATCCATAAAGGAATACACAGACCTACTGTCTATTTTCTTTATTTTTAGATAGCTGTATTTGGCTAAACATAAATGATAGGCAATGATATAACTTCAGTTGGATATTTCTTCAACAGTATTTCTATAACAATATTTACATATTGGGTATATGGATAATTTTATCACCTAATTTACTGTGTTTATCAGTATTTCAAGAGCACTTTTTTTCTGGTCTGAGTACACTGCATGATCCCCAACTGCAAGAATGAAGAGCCAAGACAGACAACACAGTAAGTCAAAGAAAAAGCAAGATAGAGGGTGTGATCAATAACAAAAATAAAATAGCTAAAATTATGTAATACCAAATCATTGTTATTATGTATGTGTTGATGTTTATAAGCTAACTAGGTTCTATACTTTGGTTTGCATGTCCTTCAGTCCTGCCAACAAATATAAATCCATTTTTTCCTGACAATTACATGTGCTATTATGCCTAAACTGATCCACCACAATTTGGGGTGAAACCCAGCTTGGCAGCAGATGAATTCTGTGAGATACAGCCATAACTACTGTACTGCATGCAGCCCACCAGTGCCTGGTCAGTAATCATGCCCAGAGTAAAGCCTTTTTCCTCCTGCTGTCCCCCTGTGGAAAAGTCATTGTACAGAAAGATGTAGTGAAATGCTGTAAAGCAGAGAATAAGCTCCCATACGTCCACAGAAACAGCAGTGAAAGAGCAAAACCAAAACTTCCTCAGGCCTTAAACGTGCAACAAATCACCAGCCTGAACATGAGTATAGGTTTGCAGTGCAGTCACCATACCAGAAGCCTGCAAAACTCGTCTACCTCTTATGCAAATGCATATCCTGAAGAAAATCATCTCCATCTGACCTGTGGTGCAACACTCATTTGTTTTCTCAGTGCATGAGTTCAAGAAAAGGCTGCAGACCTGCCACACCAGATTTGCAGGGATTCCAGCACACATAAAAGTAGTAAGTCACTTCTCTCAACACTTCATCCTGATCAGCATGAATGTAGGGTGCAGTAATGTTTCTTATGTCCCCAGATATCACCATATTGATGTTTTCTACCTGAATGAAAGTATATTACCAGGTGGAAGAATTGTTTCCTTATTTGGTATTTCTGGATAAATGTCAGTAATCATAATGAATTTGAACCTTGGAAATGCATTACCAACTCAAAGTGTGTAGGAAATATATGTTAATATTTTCTTTCAGTGGAATGGGAAGTATGAAGTCATAAATGATCCCCATGCTTAATAAATAGTTATAGCTATTATAGGAGACCAGATTGCACCATTCCTCCTCATAATGCATACTATCTTCATTTTCAAGTGGCACTACTGAAATTAATATTGCTATACAGAGAACAAGGTATGGCTCTAAATGAAGAAGCCTAAAAAATATTTCATTTTGGTTTTTGGACAATAATCAGAGTACCTCCTATGGTAATTCCACAGCACTCTGCACCTCCACTAACGAGGCTCTGCTTGGATGTATATATCAAAATAGGGATCTGAAAGGTTATGCTAACTCTGGATTACATTCAATATGCTTGCACTTGCTTTTCCAGAACTATCTCATTCATTTGAATCTCCCTGGAGAGTGCAGCAGCCCTGTGTGCCCTGCACAGACAGCTCTAACAGAGTGTCCAATTTCCTGACTCCAGGGCTCCTTTTTTTGATGTATTCCAGATTATACATACGCAAACACAGAAAAGCACACATACCCTTTTCCTGTCAAACTGTAAACTCTAGCTTAATTGAAAACAAGGTCACAGAAATAATGAGAATTCAGAGAAGAAGGAAACAATATACATGATTGACACATTAAAACCAAACCAAACCAAATCAAACCAAACCAAGCCAAACAAACAAATAATGAAACACATCCTCTCCTGCAGAAGTCTTGAACCAATTCTGCTTCAGCACTGCATGCAGTTTTATACAGCTATCAACCCAGCCAAGTACAGTGCTGGTTTAGAAGGTAACAGAAGATAATATAATATTTTTTTCCCTCAGGATTTCGAAAAGGATCCAAGAGCTTTCATGTTTGCGCTAGTACATGTCGACTGTCACCCTGTCTGCTTTTCTCCATTTCCTCTATGTTCATAAAGCTGCTGGCTGTTAATACTGTTCCTCTTGAAATCTAGCAAATAGCAGTGCTCATTTAGTCTTCTGATGAGACGTGTTTTCAATGTTGACATTCAGTATTTCGGTAGTCCTACCTACATGGGTTACATGTTTGCATTTTATAATATAACCAACAGTTTTTATCTAAAAAGTGTTCCTGAGTGCAAACTGTAGGAGGTAATTGCAAGCAATAAAAGGCAATGTGCACAGGAAAGACAGCAGATGAGACTCTCCACTGACTTACACCTCATGGGGCTATTTTCACTTGTGCAGAGTGACAGAGTTTGATTTTTTTTTCCATTACTTGATTCCCAAACTGTTTTCTCTCTGATTCATGGAAAATGACTAGACAAGACACGTGACTATGAACAACTGAGCTTATGGGGAAAAAAAAAAAAAAAAGATTAAAAAAAAATCTAAATCATCAATGAATACCTCATTTTCAGACCTTAACATAAAAGAACCACTCCAGATTTTCCCTTCACATACAGAGATAAAGAAATTCTGGAGGTTTTGTGATACTTTTGTCAGCAAATTTAATTTTGTTTTTCCTTCCATTTTACCTGAAAACAGTCAAAAACATGATTCAAATATGCAAGGAGCTTTAAAATATCTAAATGTACTTTCAAAGACAACTGCAAAATATTATGGACATATCTATATTTACAAGTGTTCAAAGCTCTTTGCTAGAATAAGGCTTCATGGTGGTGAGAAGCTATTTCTTTTACTTCTCTAATAATCCAAAATTAAGCTTTTCATTTATTTTTTTATTAAGCATTACAAATTTTAAAACGCCCTCTATGTATTTCTGTCTTTTTCACCATTTTATCTGCACTCTTCTTCATGTCTTATTGTGTTTATCATTCTTTCAGATATTATCATTCATCTCCAGCATCACAGAAGTATTTGAGTCTGAAAGGACCTTCGCTGGGTCATCCATCCATTTTGACCCTCCTGTATCACATTACCTCTTTTAAATTTTAGATTCCAAACTCTCTCTAATAGATGAGTAGCTATTTCACTTTGAATACCTCTGGAGACAGTGACTCCCTAACATCCTTTGGCAGTTTGTTTCATTGTCTCTCTCTTTTTATAGTTATAGAGTTTTTCATAATATTTAACCTACATTTTCCTTGCAACAGCTCAGGCATATTACTCTGTCCTGGGTGACTAATGAGAATAATTTCCCTTGTCCCTTTACATATCTGTAGAGAGCTATCATGCTTTCTTTAAGTCTTCTTTTCTTTAGAGTGAACATCCCATTTATCTTATTAACCTTTTTCTCCACTCACAGATCTTACTTTCCAAACCTTCTAAAATTTTCGTGATCTTTCTTTTCTTCATTTCATGTCCCATTGCTCAAATGATAAAAGGAGAAGACAAAAGCCAACAAAAAGTGTAGGCAAGCTTTTGAAAACAAAGCACAAAATATGAATTTGTTTTAATTTACACTCAAAAAATAAAAGTACAAAGAATAAAATATCCAGCTGAAAATCACCACTGGGGGGGCTGATGTGTACACACATTCAGGCTATGAGAGTAATTGTATGACTGTTTGAATCCTCTGGAAAAAAAGTGTGGCTGTATGTCAAGATCTAAAGCAAAAGGACTGAGGTTTCAAAACAGAAATATAGACTCAAACAATTCCTTGCTATTGAAATAATTTGTCCTTGCCTCAGCTGCAGGTCTCTTTTGATATTTTTTTTTAAGCTACAGTTTTGATGCTTTTGCTTCACAGCACTACAAAACAAAGTAAAGAGAACTTTCTAAAAGTAGCAAACAACTAATTTAGTCATATATGACTTTGGATATTAGGACAACACTTCTTCACCAGTGGTCAATCTTTAAGAAAACAAGAACTGCAATATCAGATCAGAACAAAAGCCCACAGCAATGTCCCTGGCACTAAACAGTGGCAGGTGAATATTAGAAGCAGAACATGCTATACTGACAGGGTCTGTATGCCAAATGTTTAACTCAGAAAAAATTCATTTAGAATGGGTTTATTGTTCAGCTTGATCTCTGTAATTGGTTTGTACCCAGTTCCGTTGAGCTCATCCCTCTCATTCCCTCGTGCAAAACTGAATTCCACAGGAACTCTGTTGGCACGGTATGAATCTGTTTCAATTAAAAACATTACCACTGATGATGTTTAACTTGCTAAGAGAAACAGTAAGTACCAATCTGAATCTGCATGTTTCACTCCTGAAACAAAGGCAAGTTTTCAGTGACACAAACAGGGAGAGAAGGCAGACATAGTGCAGTCCTTTACTTTGTCTAGGATTACTTGGGAGGATTCATTTTCCTCTTTTTCCCCTGCCCCAGCCTCCTTCAGTTGCCAGAAGTGTCTCATGTCAAAGACAGGAGAAACTGGAGTGTTTTCACTACAGGGGACTCAGCTAAAAAGTAATTAAACTGCTCAACCAGAACTCTTATTACCATTTTCCTTCACAACTTCATCCAGAAAACAAAAAAGAGTGAGCTGAAAGATAAAACATCAGAAACATAATGCTGTAATGCTGCTACATTCTTATCTTAGATATTTACCTTATATCTAAGACATGTATGTGGAAATACTGTCAAGGAAATACTACTGTTAGATGATTACTACTCTTACAGGAGTCGTTGAAAAACGTCAGGTCATTGCAGCAGTACTGTAGTTTTCCCATCAAGTGTGCTGCACTAGTGGCACAGCCCTGTGGCAACTTCTTCAAGTGAGACAGAGACTTTTCTCTGATCTTTGGTGGGTTAGGGCTAGACTGAACTCTGCTCTGTGGAGACAGTGGTTCAGTTTGCATGCATAACTGCTTACTACAGCTTTCTAGGGGCTCATTATTTTTTCCAGAACTGCTAATTACAGGTACATTATGATAGAAATTTTAAATAATATCCTTTTTGGAATAAAAAGTATGAACCACACAAAAAAAAATCATTTAATAGAATTCATTGATCTAGCTTTAGGAGAAAAACTTGATCTGAGCTATTAATGGATAGATTTAACTTTCTAAGTGAAATTTAACCTTTATAGTTGTAACTCTACTGTATGCTGTAATGTCTCCCTTCTTACTTCCTCCAATCTAACTGCTAGCAGGGTCACCAAGATGATGATGACATAAAATATTTTGATTGTTTATATATCTAAATGTAAAAAAATATATAAACTTATTACTTTGTTTTAGGGACTATTAGAGTTGTCACTTCTGTCATATTAGATCCAGAAGAAAAGGGCCTGTCATATTCTCTGTCTGCAATTCTAGCTTCTAAGAAATATCTCTCACATATACTCCCCATTGCTTCCTGATTGAAGCCACAAAAAGATTTTATTTGCCATGGTCATTTTTACATGTGTCAGTAAGCTGTCCAGAGAGTTCTACTGACTGCATGAAGAGAGAGCATAAATCATTTATTCCCTTCCTCCCTCCAGTCCACAGCCTAGTGCTGTGCCATCCCTGTAAACACTTCCATTGTTCCCTCCTCCTCTCCTCCTTCCCCTCCACTCGGCAGAACTAGAAGTTGGATAACCCTGTCTGACTGGAGAACCTCACACTTTCTCCATTCTTTTTATTACTTCCTAGTGGAAATGTATCAAAGAAGTACCTTATAACACTTTGTGACTACAGTTATAAATATGTTAATGAATAAAGCACATGTTCACAAGCATTTTGAATACAGAGTAGAAGTGTCCCTTGATTCAGGAGGATAGGATTTTTTTCTTTTTTTTTTACACATTTTCTGGCTTTTCCATAAGGAAAGGAAAGGAAAGGAAAGGAAAGGAAAGGAAAGGAAAGGAAA